>WBNO01026712.1:21093-105208 GCA_013400575.1 Peucedramus taeniatus | reverse complement strand
TACCAAAAAGTCATCTGTTTTTAATTTAAATATATTTTAAAAACTACACTATGCTGACAGAAATGCCTGAAGCATCTTGGTGTTCAGAATTATGCGTATAGTTCCTCTTTTGTATCCTGTTCATGTCATCAGCTCTGTATAATTTCTACCTACAAATCAATACCATGGAGATTATTCAACAGGCTTTTTTTGTGGTGTAATAGCCAGAGGTATTTATGCATAATATGCTTTCAGTTCCAAGTTATGCTCAAGTTATTGGTTTCCTACATCATACAGTAGGAAAGATGGTATTTCTTCAAAGTTTGAGGTTGGTTGTTATAAATTACATAATGTTTTGGTTTCTTTACTTTTAAGTAGAACTTTAAAACTTGTGCATAGAAAGCAATCTTCCTTTAAGAAAGGAAATTTGTTGACTCTGTTTTCCTGTGATGTGTTGAAAATGGCTGATCCTTGAGAGCTCCAGCACACAAGATCTGTGAATGCCTGGTGGATCTTCCTACTGTCATTTGAGACAGTATAAACAGAGCATACTAAACTGATGATGAAATCAAGTCTGTACTGAGCAGATGAGCAGTGATGCCTGGATGTAACATCCCAATTTTGTTGACTGTTTGGAAGTGGTGGTGATTCCTGATGAAGCTATTGCAGTGAGGTAGAGAGAGAATAAACTCCTTAAGCAGCTTTGGCAGACCTGAGATGCTGTAGAGTTCAATGTTGGTGAAGGGGGTTACTGAAAGGAAATGTAGCAGGCATGTGGAGACACTGAAAATACAACAATTCCAAAGATAGCTGTGGAGTATGCATTCAGAACAGCACTATTGGAGATAATGGTGTCTATCTCTCTTGTTGATGAGACAATGACTGATACTGAAGAGATGTTCCCCTTTGTGGTAGAGGTCTTGCATGGGGTCTTGACGGGTTTTTGTTTAGAGAGAGAAGAAGTGGAAATCCACCATGAGGGAAAATATCTTGTATAATTCATCAGCCTTGGGTTATGTTAGACCTTGTTTTGAAAAAATTGAAACACTGTGTGATATCTACCTGTGAGATTGGGTGACAATCTTGAAAAGAGGCTTGGCTTTAAAACACTGTTTTGTCCTGATGTATGGGGTCATGCTGAGGCTGTATGAGTGCAGTGAGCTTTATTTAGAAATTCCTGAAATGATAATCATGATCCTTTTAGTCTTCCTGATACAAGATGCAGAGAAGACTGACAATGCTTGTTTGAATGTCCAGATTGTGGCTGTGGTCCGAATGAATTTTCTGATGACTTCTGCATGAAGAAATTTTATTTTATCCTTGCAGTTCTTTTTTCATTTTATGGTAGATATAATTTGTAGCTGGGATGCAAATGTTTTAATTCTCCAGTGTAGCTTCATGTGGGATATTTTTTTCTGCTGATTTACAGGAGTGTGTCTGGGGAGTGATGCATTGGTCTGGTGTGTCTTGTGCCCCTTAGGGACCTCAGCGATCTTGGACTGTTTGTTTCAGAGGGCTCCTGTGACTCTGCCTGGCCAAGAAGCTAGGCACTAAGATTCTCTAGAGATGTCACACTGTGTTAAGTGTATTAGATTTCGACAGTGCAGCCAGTGGTTCTTACCAGCTCCAGCATGATCCTTTTTAGCAGGTGGATTAAGTCTATCAGCTCTGCAGTCCCTGGCTTCCATCAGTCTTGAGCCTGTGGATTCATTGGCACTGGAAAAGGTAAGTCCCTTAAAAGGGAATTTTCTTTGGAATAAAACCACCCCATCAAACTCAGCATCACTTTCATGTAGTTTTTGAAGAGGCAATTGTAAGAGTTAGAGCTGTGTATTTAGTCCTTTATTATTAATGCTGCACATGCCAAATTACCATAACTTGGAGGATAGCTCTCGTGCTTCTCAGCATAACTTTTTGAGTCTGAAAAGGTTCTGCTGGATCCAAGGGGATCACAAGAGTGCTCAAGAGCTGTTCTGTGGCTCTTCCTAGTGTGGTCCTGTTTGGATAGGGTGGGAGACAAATTACAGACTGCAGTTGCTGACACCAAGCATCTGCAGGAGCTACTGAAGATGCTCTCGCTCATCTCACTCTGCAGTAGAGGGACTGCAGTGATCCAAAGAACTATGCAAGAACAAATGAGCTGAGCAGGAGCCATGCCTTCAAATGTTTTGAGGCACTCTTCTTGTGTGTGTGAAGGTGCTGACCTACTTTCCAGATGATTATAGTGGAATTACCTTCTTTCAGGTGCAATGAGTGATTATTGCCTTCACTGCCTCATTAAGACTTAGCAAAAGGAATGTTAAGCATAGAGATGTTTGATCTGTGGAAAACATTAAGTATCTCTCAGGTACAGTCAGGTCATACAGCTTTCGCTCTCTTGTTTAGAATTATCAATGGATTGTGGTTTTTAATGTCAAAAAGTAATGGCATGATTGAGATTTCCACTCTCTGTGATGTAAGAGGATATCTAGATATTTACAATTCTTACTGTTCCACAGCAAATATTGTGCAGCAGGAAGGAACAATGACCATTGTCTTTGAGTCAACTCATCTGCCCCCACCACAGGTCTTGACCACATGGGAATTCAAATGCATTTCAGTTTTTGATTCCTAATCTATAGAACTTGAAATAGCAGTTAAACACAGGGAAGAGCATTAAGAAAATAGTAGTGGAAAAAGAATTTAAAAACTGGGGAAGAGGCATAAATGTTAAAAACTTTCATGACGTACTTTCTAGACAATAATGAGACGTTTTCAGTTTCTGATCCATTTGAAGCATTTCTGCAGAGGATACTGAATTTGTCTTGCTATATTTCCATCCTTTTTGCTTGGAAAATGGGTGCTGAATCATGAGTGAGCATTCACTAAAATTATAGTATCAGTGCGCTGTAGTTTTCACTACTGAAGCTTCTGATGTAGCAAATATGAGTTGTTGTAATCCATGTTACATTGTAGGTAGCTTGACATGGACACTTCCTCTTGTTAAATAAACAAACATGATGGTAACTGACTCCTACTTTTCTCACTCATTTTGCTCTTACGGTTTTTTAACTGTAGTCACTTTCCTTTTTACATGCTAACATTTGTGTTGACTTGTTCTCAGCTAGTTGAGGGAGCTTTATATTCTTGCGTTTCACTTAATTTACCTCTAAGATTAACCTTTTAGGGAGAAGTTCATTGTTCCTGATAGTAAAATCCTTTCTCTTCTAGTCAAGACATCTGCTTTGTTCTGTGCTGCATTCCCCAGAAACATGAAATGTTCCCACTTCAATACTATGCTAGAATTGCTCCTTGCTAACTTCATGTGGAAGTACGGGATAAGTTTTTATCACTGTTTATAATATTTTCATTTTTTATACTTTCATGGCCAAAGGGAAAAAAAAAATCTGAAGTGTGCTTTTAGGTGTTAAGAACAAAAAATTTTAAATTATATGTAACTAAAAAAAAAAACCCCAAAACAATAAAAAAGTCCTGAAACATCCCAAAATGAAAAAGAGCCCAATATTTGGACAAAGTAGGAGAAGTGACAACCACTGTATTTTCCTTTTAATGTTCTTCCCTATAAAAAAGAGAGAGAATCTAAACTGCCTTAATTTTCAGTATTTTGCTCTTGCATAGTCATGTTTAGATTCTCTAGTATTATGCAGCCTGCCTGTGTGCCAGTTAGACTTGGAAAAAAAAAGTCAACTTCTTTATTTCCCTAAAGTTCCAGGTTATACAAGAAGCAGGTTACTTTTCCTCGGTCAGCAGACATATAACAAATACCATGAAAGCCAAGTGCTTGGAGAGCTTCCTAACATTTAAATGTGGTGGAAATTTCCTTAGTTGCAGTCTTTAGCTCAGACAAAACCTCATTCTCATGCTTTCACAGCATGCTTGTCCTTTTAGCATGAAGATGAGTAACATAAATGGCAGTACTCAATATTGACCCCTTGCTAGTTCTTTTTAATTCTTGTGTGAAGCATTTCTTCTGTAAAATTTACTTTTGGATGTTGGAAATAACTTTATTAATAATTGTGACAGACTGCAGAGTCCTTTAGCTTTTCTAGTCACTTTTGGAATATAAAATATTTGATGTGAATATTAAGTAAATCTCAATTTTTCTCTCTCTGGTAGTTCCCCTCTTCCTTTCTTCCCCACTTTGCGAACAAACCTTTGCCAGTTGTAGTCTTCACCTCTAATATTTCCACCACTGTTGGAATTCCTTTTACTCTGACACGTTTATACAGATGTAATTATTTTTTGTAGCTCCACATTCATAACATTCCTATTACAATGTGCTCTCATTAGTTCTTAGTTCCTACTATTGATGCTGTTTTATTTAATATTGGGAGTTTTCTAATTGTTGTAACACCAATGTTGTTATTCACTGAAAAGAATAATTTTTGCTTTATGTATTTGTGTATATAATGTATATTATTTCAGGTTATCTGTTCTTATATTCTTGTCAACTGATATATTGCTGACTGAATTCTAAATGCTTATTTTAAGAAGTATCTTTTAAAAAGTATCTAAAGTCTCAGTTAAAAAAATAAAAGGACTGTCTGTCCCTGTAAGATTTGAAAAGCAACACCAAAATATTTTTGGAATAATATGCTATTGTATTCAGCCTCATTCCTGTCTCTGCATTGCCTGCCTGTTGCCTTTTACTTTCAAAGCTGGTGGTACAGGTATACACTTCAAAGATTGAGGAAGAGGATGCACTTGAGCTGCCCTCAAAGCACTTTAGAGAGGAAGTACAACTGACTCATCAATGAAAGTGTCTATACAGCAAATGCTGGTAAGTGTACTAAATGAGCTGGAAAAACATTGTCTGTAGTCTTTTAATTTTAGCAGTCCTATAATAGGACTACTGTTTAGATAAAAATGTATGTTTATTTTTCAAGTTGAATGATGCTAAGTTAATCATTCTGTTTTTAATACATCTCTTCTCTCATCTTGGATCTAGAGTTGTCCATTTCTTTCAGACAATACGAGTTACTTTCCCTGGCCTACTACCTGTCTTGACTGGCTTTCTTCCTTATAGTGTATTCTCCTGTTCCTTTCACAGGAAGAGTATCCATGGAAGCATGTATGGAAATGCCTTAGATCTGCACTTAAGTCTTGCTGCTTATTTACTAACTATGTTGAGTGTTTGTTACACTCAGACCATTTTGAATCCTTCTGTAATCAGATTTACTTTCTCTCAAGATATGGGGGATACATGATCTGATAATAGCTAGATGAAAGTTATCTGATTAAATTGTAACTGCTCTTGTCCACATTCTTAACTTACTGCAAATGCAAATTCAAATTTCTAGACTTAGTTGGAATTTGCAGTTGGGACAGGGTGAGCACCCTGTCATTTCTCGTCACCAATTAGCTGATAAGTGCTATTGTTTAAAGATAAGGTAATATTAACGTGGTCTATATAGCACAATTTGTGCTCTTGATATCACTGGAAGTGGAAATTTAAAGTTTGACCATTATTATCCATCCTTAATTTCTATTCTCATTGTTTGCTTTATACACTACTGCTGCTCTACGTTAAACTTTTATTTTGTTTTGTAAGCCCAAGAGAGCCCTTCAGTAATAAAACAGATTTTTGTAACATCTTCTAGAGAAACTTTCATTGTGGTATTTTTTTGGAAAAATTTATACAGGCATTTTCAGATTCTTTGGGTTTGATTTGCTCTGAATTGATCCCCTCTACCCTCCTTACCCCTTCCCTCCCAAAGTTCCAAATACACTTTTTCATTAGTTAATTCTGTCAACTCCAGACACCTTCAGATGCATAGTTCTGGGTAGCTTCAGGTGCTACATGTTTATGTCATTGACTGAAAAGTTTTGTGGAAGTTATGCTTAGACCACTATTGATTTTATCCCAGTGAGACCTAGAACTTTTGTGCACTTTTATTTTTTTCTTTCCTTTTTTGGGGGGAGTTGCAGGTAGCAGGCCTTCCATCAATATAGGCTGGAATCCTCGCTTCCCTTCATTGTTCATGGTTCTTAATGTCTTGAGAGACTGTATTTTAAGCAAATCTCTGCTTGGTTATCTTACAAATTTCGCTTGCATTAACAAAAGCAAAAATACTTTCTGAAATACTAGTTGCCCCCTCTGCTGCACAGCTGTTGAAAACTCTAAATAGCATTTTGCTTTTCTGGTGCTGTCATTCCTCATAAAGCTTGTCCATGTTAGAGTTACTGACGTAGTTAACAGTGAACCTTGAGAAACAAGCAGGCTTTCTGTGACAATTTTTTATTAAACATTCATAGAAACATCTGTTAACCCCAGTAAGGACTGAAGTAAATGCTGTGCTGTATCAAGGTAGTATTTTGGACCTTAAGGCTCTAAGGGGCTTCCACCACTCCAAGTTAATTTTATCTATGAGACAGAAAAATTCAAGGGACAGAAAACTCAAGGCCATCTATTTGGATATTGAGAGACAGATGCTGCTTCACAAAAGTTCACTTATGAACTGCTTTTGTCCTGAAATGCCCACCCTCAAGATGTGAACAAGCTGATACCACACAAGCATCAGTGTGTGTGCATGGGTTTTGTTAACCTGCAAAGGGACAGAAAGCTCAAATGGGATCAAGTAAGAAATGCAATGATGCATGTTGATGGGAACTTTGACTAAAGAAAGTGGTGGGACCAAGAATTAGATGACTTAGATATAAAAACAGAAGATAGAAACTAAATAGATTATGAAGTTGACACCTGAAGGTCTGTGTGAGTATCAAAGAAGAAAGGCTGAGGTGTGGTGATAGCTGGTGTGGTGCACAGGAAGGTCTAGGAATGGAAGTAACAAAAGAGGTGTCAATAACATAACTGAAGAAGATAACTGAGTGTGTGTAGGTTATGTGCAGTTTTGAGAAGAGGAAAAGGGAGAAGGTGAAGAAAACAGTAACTAAGTAAAAGCCTAGCTCTGTAGCTAGGTGAGGATAAGACAGTCTTGAGAAGGCTGCAAGATGCTTGAGCTGCTTGAGAGCGGTTGAGAAGAACGCCTGTCACTGCAAGTGGAAGAGTGTCACTCGTAAGCAAAATTGCCTCGCTGGATGATGAATCATTGACAGGGAAAAGTACAGAAGATACAACTGAGCAAAGTGAAGAGTATTAATTCTCTGAGGCAGAAAGGTCAGCTGTGGGTTTGGAATTTAAGGACTCTGCTTTTGATTTTGACAGAAACATGACATCTAACAGAAGTGATACTGCCATCCTAGAAAGTCATTGTAGTGTTACTTGGCTTTTGGCCAAGGGAGGGCTTTTGGCAGCCTGGTGGTTTACAAATGTCTTCAGAGAGCATTTGATATGATAGATACTGACTAGTGGCAAGATTCAGTCTGTCAGGGTAAAGAACTGCAGTATTGCCCACTTACAAGCTTGATTTTCTAGGTTAATGGATCTGTGTGAAGAAATGTTCCTTCTGTGATTGTAATTAATTTTAAATTGATGGGCAGTGAGTGAGTAGGAGTAGCACTTAAAGCAATGTTAGAAGCATTGATTAGGTGTTTGAAGGTGTTTTATGCACTTCTTTGTAGAGAACCTACTGGGTCAAGATTTTTGATCGCATAGTGTGGGTTAAATGTTTAGTGTCCTGGGGTTTGTGGTTTTTTTTGGTTTTTTTTTTTTTTTAAACCTGCTGGTCTTCATGCTTAAAGACATGTTTTATGAAGCTTTAATGTTTTGGAGGTATTCAGCTTCTGACTTCAAACTGGGAATCTTTAGCTCCTCTTCAGTTATCCTAGATAATTCCATGTGCAAAGGTTTTTCATTTTCCTTGGGGTATTGTGTGTGTTGGAATGGCAGGAAGGTTGGGTACACTTCTATGTTCCTTCTGTTCTTATACAAGCTTAATGTGTAATTGTTTTGTTCCCAATTTAATGTAACTCCTAACTTTCCTTTGTCGTGGTTTTTCTGCTTGTATTTTGCTGGTAAAGGTCTTACCATAATTTTGATTTAGTGGTTTTTTAAGCACTGTCTGAAAAATACAGAGGCCCAAATGTAAACATTCATCCCTCTTTTTCTGGAGAAGTGAAACTATGACTTTTTCATAGAATCAGAAATTCACCAAATGGTTTGGGTTGAAAAGGACTTTAAAGATCATCTAATTCCAGTCCCCTGCTCTGAACAGGAACACCTTCCACCATCCAACCTGGCACTGAACACATCCAGGGATGGTACATCCACAACTTCCCTGGGCAACCTGTTCAAATACCTCACTGGTCTCACTGTAAAGTTTCTTTTAATATCTAACCTAAACCTACTCTCAATTTAAAGCAATTCCCCCTTGTCCTGTCACTACATTCCCTTCTAATTTGTCCCTCTCCATGTTTCTTGTAGACAGCCTTCAGGTAGGTTGCATTTAGGTCACCTGAAAGCCTTCTCTTTTCCAGACTGAACAAACCAAATTCTCACACCTTTCCTTATAGTAAAGGTGTTCCATCCCTCTGATCGTCTTGGTGTCCCTCCCCTGGACTCAATCCAACAGGTCCAACTCCTTCCTGTGCTGAGACCCCAGAGCTGGATGCAGGGTTCCAGGTGGGGTCTCACCAGAGCAGACAAGAGGGGCAGAATCCCCTCCCTCCCCTGCTGCTCATACTTCTTTGGATGCAGCCCAGGACAGGTTTGGCTTTCTGGGCTGGGAGTGCCCATGGCTGGGTCATGCCCAGCTTCTCACTCACCAGCCCCCCCAAGTCGTCCTCCCCAGGTCTGCTCTCCATGTGTTCATCTCCAGCCTGTGCTGATACCAGGGGTGCCCCAACCCAGGTGCAGCACCTTGCACTTGCTCTTGTTGAACCACATGAAATTCCTACGGGCCCTCTTTTCCAGCTAACATTTTGAGCTATCCCTGTGAGCATCCCTCCAGGAATATTCCTTGGCAGTCTGTAAAGAAGAGACTCCGTTCCTTCAACTCTTTCCTTCAACACCTTGGTGTTGGGGTGTTGTTTGGGCCATGCTTACCTTGAGTGATGTCAGCTTGGCAGGTATCTGAGATCAATAATTCTAATAGATGTAGTTTCATTGATGTGTTGTCTTTATTTCACACACAGGATGTTTTCTGTGGTTTAATTTGTTTTATCAAATAGTGACAATTTTTCCTCATTTACTATTGTTTATCATTTCAGCCCTCGTTCCTCGGTAGCTGTAGCTCCTGGATGCTTACAACTGCATGTAATATGATGGACAGACCTAACATCGAAAAAGCTATTTTTTGAGGCTTTTCACTTACAGAGTGTTTTCTGTAAAAGAGTAAAATGTGACTGTTCTTGAAAACCTCATATGTGGAATCAGTGGGTTATTTTTGATTCTCAACTCCTAAAAGACGGAATTTCAAAAACTTTATTTAGAGAAACTTTCTTGTAAAGAAAGTTAACATCAGGGGAAGGTGAACCTCAAAAAGAAAGATGATCTCATTCTTGTTTTCTCTCATTATCTTATGTATCATCACATCAACCTCTTGTCTGTAGCAAAGCTTTTTATACCTCTAAGTTCCACAAAGATTGAGTTTCAAATGTGATAATGCCAGTAGCTTTGGCAGCTGAGATGCTTGTCACTTCTACTTTAAAATAAAAGCCACCTTTTTTTGATAAAACAGTTGTAATAGTTGTAAAAGGAATGTTAGAAGCATGAAATCTTATGACAACTTTGTCCTTGTTTTAGACAGGTAAATTGTCTTAAATTAGCTCACACAGTTCCTAAAAACAGTGTTTTGCACTAGTCAATACGTTTTATATTACTCCTTTTCAAAGACTTCTGAGAATTGATAATTTTTCCCCCCTCTGTAGAAAGATTAGATTTTGCAGATACTTTCCTGAATTCCAACAAAAGGAATAGGTAAGTATAACATGCTTGTCCAGGCCCTTTTTGAAAAGCTGTGTGTATACAATGCAATCAAAGAATTTACTGATAGATATGTACAGACAGAACAGTTTAATATAGGAGTGATGCATATAATTGTGTGATCATTCTCTGGAGCTTGCATTAGTTAGAGAAGCATAAGTCCTTTCATATCCTTTGTCTTCAAAGGGCAGTAACCAGTGCAGCTGAATTCTGCAGACAGTTGAAGTTTTGTTGCCTAATAGCACATGTTCTTGCCCTAGCAAAACCAGTAAGTGTCCATAATAGCAATAAATTATATTCCTGTGCAACTTGCTACACCCCATTAAGCTTCAGCAGTTCCCCTGGTGTTTAGATTGCACAGGTTTGGATGCATGCCTCAAGTGTGCATTTGGCCTCTGGTAACTGTTTATAGCAATCTTTCTTGTCTCTCTGATTTCTTCAGCAGAGATTCCTATGTAAGAAATATGTGGCAGGGGAGAAAGAGATATCAACAAGCCAATGATTCTCTCTAGACTCCTATTGCATCAAGCAGTTACTTTCTTTTTTATTTCTTCATTATGGTTTGGTGATGAGGTTTTTCTGGATTTTCACATGCAGTTTAGGTATCCATGATATGGAGATGTGGCTGAGATAGAAGTGCACAGGCTGGTACTTCCCTGATTACCTTGATTGACAATTCTTTTGCTTCCTGGTAGGTGGGAGCCATAACTCTTAGTATAAGGACTCTGTTGTAGGCTGGAGGAAGAGGAAGACTGCAATAAAGAGGATAACTGGTAAGTAACACTTATCCCCCTCCCATAAAAGTCCTCCTAGCTCATGGCAATTGTTCTGGAAAAAAGTTTGATTTTGGATGAAAAAGGCCCATTCCTGAGGCTTCCTAGAAAATGTTTCATATTACCTAGAGACATACCTTAAATGCTCAGAACGTCAGAGTAGCTAAGAATAGTTGTTTCAAGTTTAGAGGGTCCAAGGGGCAGTCTCAATATGAAAGGCTTCAGAGTAGCAGGTATTTCAAGTGTATTTCTGGATTAAAAGTGCTCCAATGCAATGTTAGGAAGAGTATTAAGTTTTGCTGCTGGCGAAGAGCGTCGTTTCCCTGAAAAAAGAATATAGGCATTTTAAAGCCATGTCTGCTGTTTATCTGTACAGCATTTTGATGTTGTAGGCATGTTCATTAATTGAATTACCTCTGATATGTGTTTGGAATTATGTGTTTTATTCTAGTACTCTAAAAATCTTCAAGATTTCTGGGTGATGGTAAAATAGGCTTGAGGATGGACTACATGGTGTTTGGATATTGGTATCAGTAAATCCCAATAAAATAGCACATGTATTTGTAACCAGAGGAAGAGAACGGTGGAAAAATGACAGCTACCTGTCTTGTCCATTTGTACTTGAGTAAAATGAGTGGTGCCACTTAAAATCGGTATGTGTTGCAATTAGTGTAGCCTTGAAAAGCAGGTGACTTCCCAATGCTTTGAAATTGATTGTGTTAAAAATGATTCTCAACTTCTTGATGCTGTGAAATGAAAATTGCTAGTTTTATGTACAGCATCAACACTGCAGTTTTTTTGGTGTTGATTTTCAGTGTAAAGTGCATGTTTACTGTGCCAAAGCTGGCGCTAAAAATTACTAGAGAGGTTTCAAGAATTGTCTTGACTGCCCTTGGCCACCTGATAAGTTTGATAAGGTATTAGAAGGTAATGATAGCACATAGTAAAAAATCTGGTCACATTAAACAGGGAAAATTACAGTGCTTTACAGGTAAATTTTGCAGTACTTTTGCAGGTGTAATCACAAAAACAGGTTGTGGAATGCTCATTCATTGAGCCATGGTTGCCATCCTTCTGAGTGGGCAATGAGTTGGGGTAAATTTGTGTTTTCAGAACATAAGTCTCCAGAAGGCCTTGAGAAGAGTTAGTAGGGTAGTTATGCTGACAAAGAAATCTGCTTAGCCAAGCAATTTTCTTACATTATTTGCTGAAATCTGCATGGTGATAAAAAACAAGCTATGGGCAAAGCAGGAGGACAGATGGATTACAAAAGAATATCACATGAGTTTACCTTAGGATCTTGAGTATGCAAGGATAAATGGTTCCTTTCTACAGGATAGAATAAAGCATTGTTATGAGTTAAAATTGCTGTTCCTTGCATCTTTCAAGAGTACTTTAACAAGAATTGGAAACACTGGAGGATGAGACATACTTGGTTTGTTACTGGGCTTTTTGTTAAATATGTAAAGATAAACTAATCTTGTAATCTTTGCAAATGTCAAACTTTTACTTGAACTCAAATTACATGGAAGCGTTGCCTTCAAAGAGTTTTACTTAAAAATCAGTTGATGATTCATAATATAATACTTCCCTTAGTTTTATTGTCATCAACTTTGCATGAGAGTTATTTTTGGCAATATTACCATGCTGTCATAGATTTCCACCTTTCATGCCTTGAAAGCATATTAGTGCCTTAAAACCATATTAATGCTTGATCAGGCTTTCTTAACTTCAGCTCTATATAAATGTAGCGTGGTAGCTCAGCAAGTATAGAAATACGGAAGTCATGAAGTTTTCTCTAAGTGTGGCAGGGTTCCTCCTAAACCCTTTGAAACAGAGATATTATTATTGCTTCAATTTCTTAATCTGAGAAACTGCTATGTATCTCTGTGATCTTAATAAAAATTATAGTGTGCTCATGTATTTTAGTGTCTCTGATAACCAAGGCAGTTGAGGCTAAAGGGCCAGGCTTACTGGGCTCAGAAGATAAATGGAGTTATCCCACAGTTGATTTCAGTGGGCAGTTACATTTTAGTGAGGTTTCTGGAGCTGAAAAGAAAATAATGAGTTAGTACTGAGAGCTTAGTGGCATCTTCTTGGAGCTATTAAAAGTCATAAGTATTTAACTTGTATCCACTTTCAGAGGTCCTGAAGGAGAAAGAACCACTTTCGCTACATGTGTCAAATGAGAGGTGTGTTAAAGGCTGGCACTTATGTCTTTAGCCCTTAGTTTGCTGTAAGTTACACAGTGACCCTTTCATGAGCAGTATGTCTCTTGCACTGATGCTACTGGGAGAATGTCCATTAGTAGTTCTAGCTGTAAACAGCATTGATTTCTGCTTTGGTATATCTAGTTAGTACCCATGCCATCTTACTGCTTCTGATTGGGAGCAAAGGGCTTGATAGCTGCAAGAAGAAGCAAACAGATTCAATGCAAGACAGGTCTTTTTTTGTTTTCTCACATTTCTTAGAAAACATGAGAAGTCTGCTTAATTGCTTTCTTCCCTCTTCCTACTCCTCTGAGTTGTTCAGAAAATTGTAGTGGTAATTCTTGCAGGTTTCTGTGCAGCTTTTATTTCCCATTCCTCCTTTTCCCTTATGATTTGGAAAAGTGGCATTTCCCCACTCTGGCAACTGCTGATTTTCCTCCTCAAAGGAATTATAGGGATATAATTAATAACTTATGTGTGAAATTTCCCATATGGAGATGATCAAAAGACATTAACTACAAAATAGTGTATGATCTGATGTGGAAGTGCCATAGTTACTGGTACTCCATTGCATGCACAGGGAACTAATAATTGATAGCTTTTAGATGATTATAGCTAATGGTGGTTGTTATAAATTATACATGGACCTTAAAGTGAAAAAAAAAATGCCCCAAGACCAGAAATTGTTTCAAATGTGTATCCTACTAAGGGAGAAAAGACAACTGCTTAGTTAGGAAAAATTGAAACAGTTTTGCAGAAAGAAGTAGAAAATAGTTGGTGAATGATGTGGAATGAGAAGTACTGCAAAGTGATTTAAAAAAAAAAATAAATTAAAAAAAAAATAATAAACACACAAAAAAAAAAAACCAACCCTGAAGTCTTAAGTGATGAAGCATGCAGCCAACTTCCTAAGAAACAAGAAATGCCCACTATAACCTAGCACATTGGGCTGAAGTGTTTGTTCAGGAAAAATCTCGCACATAACGCAGAAGATTGTTAAATGCCAAGAAGTAAATGTGGCTGAAGTAACATTTTGAAAGTGTGATGTTTGCTGGCTGCTTTCCAGGCAGACAGATTTGGTGTTTCACCACCCTTCTGTGAAACACGTTTTCCATGTGTTGAACTGGAGTGACTCTTGCTGCAATTTGTGACTCTGTGTGCCCACTCACCCACTGGGCATCTCTCTGAAGAGTTGTGTGCTGCTTTCTTTGTAGCTCCACTCAGGCACTTGGAACCAGCTCTTAGAGCAGCACTGCCAGTAAAGGGGTGACTTGAGTCATCAGGGCTGTAGCCACCATGCTTTAAGGTTGGTAGTCTACAGTGTTATTCATCGGGGAGCTTCTCTTGCTTTCCTTAGTCTTCTTTTTTGCTGTCATTGTAGCCTTCAGAAGTCCCTGTGGTTTTTACCCCCACTACCAGTTTCAAATACAGCTTTGGTTTTCTTTATGCCATCCTGGTGTGTCTGAGCAATTGTCTCTGGGTAACCCAACTCCACATACACTTTATTTTGGGTTTATGTAAATTACTCAGGAAGTGCCTGGGAAAGGTTGGGTTTACTTAGGCTGTTGGTTATTGTATACTGAATATGTGAACTGGTCTACACTGTAGACTGAGAAAAACTTGACCCTTTTTTACAGGGACAGAAAATTTTAATATTTGTAGCAGTGGGTTTAGCTATCTTTCAGGTACAGAAAAAGAGGGAAAGAGGCTTTTCTAAAACTCAGCATTAAAATTTCAGTGAAAAGCATTATTGTAGTCTGTCTTTGTTCCCAAGATATTATGATACGTTTTCTTCCCTGATGACGTTGTATGGAGAAAAATATTCATGGTTGAAGTACACTTAAGAGCTTTAGAAAAGCAGCATTTGATAAATTTTGTCAGTAAAACAAACAAAAGGCCAGATGATGAGCATTTGGGAGTTACTTGCTTAGTAGCAGTCCTAATTGAATTTGTTTTGGCATTGACAAGAAATTGGTCTTATTCCAGCATATGTGAAAATCTATGAAAGAAAATTGTAATAGTTATCTAGAAGTTTAAGTATCTTTTCATGCTTTCCTAGTAAATTCAAGCATTCAGAAAGTTTTATTAACTGTTTTGAGCAGAGAATGTGCTATACATGATGAAGGCAAGCAAGAGAGCAATGTCGTGCCTGGGTGTTTGACTATAAACACCACAGGTTATTTATTAGCAGCACTTCCCACAGTCAGTTGCTCAGCAAAAGGATCAGATTAAAGAATTTTTGTGAGACTTCTCCCGTGGAGATTTACCACCTTGTGTGTACACTTGAGGGAAGAATTCTGTGCTTTGTAGATCTTCTTCCCTTTGATTTTTTGCATTGACTTGGTAATCTGTAGTCTCCTCGTTGTTTTCATTGACTGTAATTTACTGCAACAATTCTTCATACTTGCTTTTTTACACAGGTGATGGAAGCTGTATAGGTGGTTCATGAGTCACATAATGTTAATCAAGATAGGAAAGAAGGGTGGCAAAAACAATGAGTTTGTTTTTATAATGTTGACGATTTTTCACTTTGCTCTTCAGGAATACTGAATAATTAGCACTTGCTTAACACAGACTTATTAATATAATAAAGCAGGACTTCAAGTGCACTAGAAGCTGAAAGAGAGGTATTGGAAAGCAGCATAAGTATAATGAAGAGCAGTGTTAAATGCTAGAATGTTGGATGCTGCAGTACCAGTACATTGGCATACTGTGCCGTGTTAAAAGAGTAGATTTTTGTATTGCAGCTAGTTCTATAAGTGGTATGATACATATTAATGCCTCCACATGATTATGAATTGTGCAAGAAGTAAAGTATATTATATATGTCCAGAGAAACCAGGAGTTTCTGACCCTGCTGCTTCTTATATTTTGGAGGGAGGAAAAAGAGAAAGAAATCATTTGGGAGGGGAAGGGGAGACTAAAAACTGATTATTTAGTGGATAATGTAATGACTGAAAGTCTATTGGGTTACAGCTGAAAGGGCATGCTGTAATTAGGTCGTTTGATGACCTGGAATAAAAGATCTTCCCTGAAGCTCTGCTGAGAGTCAAGGTTTTCATCTTCCTTCCTTCACTAATTTTTTCTCTTTCCAAATGTATATACATGGCATCTATGCATATTGAGATTTGATAAACAGGCATTTTAGGTCTGGTAAATCATAATTGCTACTTCATGTGTCTCCTACTTTTTATAATCAGTCTCTTGTGGCAATCTCTGCACAGAGAAGTAAATGCAGGTTTTTGCAGTTTCAGAGCTCCCTGTTTTTAAAGCAAGCATGTTTGAATGTGTGTATCAGTCATATTTTTAGGATGTGAAGGAACAGTTTATGCTGTTTAAAACTTTCTGACTTGGACTGTAGCATAGTCAGATCTATCAGTAGCTTACAGGAAAGTAGTGTTCTGGAAACTGTATCATTCAAGAACATTTGGCACTTTATTTTTACTACGTACGTAGCATTTTGTTTTTCCTGCAGTTGCATTGCTCATTTATTATAAATTCCTATATCTGTGGTTTCTTAAGAAGAGGTCTTAAGATTTTAATTGATAGTTCATCATCTTAAAATCATACTCCAATTTTTAGTTTCTAAATTTCTGGAAGAATGTTTATGAATGGAAGGAGAAATATTTTCAGCACCAAGTGGAACATTTTTGAGAGGACAAGCCAAGACACTATGGAGAAAATGCTTAGTACTCATTTTAAGGATTCTCCTGTTAAGTTGCTAATCATGTTAGGTTTCACCTTGTACTGCAACATACAAATGTGGAGAGTATAGTGCTGCCTCAAATAGTAGAAATTAATGAAACCCAGGCACCTGTTTCTTGGATATTCTTCTGTAAAAGAAGGGGAGATCTTATGTTTGGAGTAGTAGTTTCAGTAGGGTTATTAATTATTCCTCATCTCCTACATAATTTTAGTTGATAAAATTCAGTATGCTTTCAGGTTACAACATTTTCCAACACCAGATTCTTGTATGTTAAGCCAGAAAATATCATTCAATCTGACCTCCAGTTAAAATGGCAACTATAACTTTAGCCAGTGAAACTTAATTGAGGAGTTTAATAGCAAGATTACTCATATGCAATAACCAGTCAAAATACTCAGATGCAGTATACACCATAAACCATAGAACTCTTTTTTACTCTTTTCCAAAAAACCTTTGAATTGACATTCAGGCCTTCCTTAGTCTAAGATGAAAATGGGCATTCAGGCTAGTTGTTTTCAGATTATGTAATAAAAGCAAGGGTGTTGGATAAAAAATTGCATGTTTATAACATCAAAACTTAAGCTCTAAATAATTTTAACATTTTGGAAAGAGAAGCAAAGATCCTTTTTCTGCTTGCTGTAATGGATTTTCTGGTTTGGTTGCTTCGAGGTAGAACTGTTCTGTACCATGCTTACAGTAGTCTCCCAAAATGCTACATTTCCACATTAAAAATAGGTTATGTAAGAGTGCAAAATATGAAGTCAAACTGCACACCACAAGAACTCATGTCTGCTTGGTGAAATGTTAACATTAATGGTTTAGAATGAGAACTACCTATTCTGTCTTGCAGAGTTTTGCTTTCCAACCAGGCAGTTTTCACAGGCTTTCTGATTCATGGTAAACCTTTCCAAGTTCCTGCCTAGACCTTGAGAAGATCCTGCTGTCTTTTGCACATCTGTGGCTGGTTTGTTCACCTGTTGTTTGCCTTCTCAGGGTTCTCCTGTGCACTGGCATCCTGAGCTTGCTGTGTCTCTGCCTGTCTGCTGTCTCATCCTGAGACTGTGGCAGCCTCCCCTTGCTGCCCCAGGGAAAGGGCACTTTGTCTTTCATAAGATCTCACCTGAAAGAGCTCAACACACTGGACACAGCAAAACATCCAGTCTTCTTCATGGCTCTTCACCAAATGCTCAGTGTTTGTTTAATTGATAAATAATACACTCAGCACTGAGTACTACAAGTGTAGTGAGCCCTGGGTGAGCAGAGCACTCCCCTGGGGAGATCCTTGCACATTCTGAGATAGCTGACTTCAATGCAGGAAAATAATAGCTGTCTTAATGAGCACTTGACAGGTTAATCCCTTGTCTCTCCTTTCTGATGTGTCTATATGGGAACCTGGCAGAATTCCCCAGTGGCCGCGGTCTGCCTTGGATTGCTGCAGTGGCCTCACAGCACTGCAGCTTATGGTTTTCTGCAGGGTAGTTGCTTTGTGGTGAACCATAGGAAGTCTGGCTTGAGACCGTTGCCAGCTGCTGTTTTCGAATGCTGGTACAGCTCCAGAGGCAGGAGAAAGGCAGGGTTCTACAAATAGTAAGGCCAAGGAAATTACATGAATCTAAAAATCAGTTATCTAAAATAAACCGCATCTTTTTCCATTGCTATTTTTCACCAAGGCTTTGTAATAATAACCTGTTCCCAAGTGTTCTATTTCTGAAGGACATTTTACTTCCACAAGGAATTAGCATCCTCAGCCAAAGCTTGAACTTTCCCTGTGATTATTAAATAAGAGATTAACTCCATACGGGTCTCTCCTATGCTGAGGACTTCAGTTCTTTTTTTTGAGGTGTAGTCAACCATTCTGGTCTCCTCCCCTATTATTATACTGTTTCAAAGTGCGTACTTACCAGCCAGTTTGTGCTGAAAGCTTAAATTTGTTGCAATTTGGCTGATATTACTGGACAGGAATCTTGAATTACAGAAGATAACAATATTAATACAACACCATCAGCATAGTCTTGTGCTGTAGTCATATGCTCATAAATAGTTCTTTCACTTTATTTTACCTACACTATGTACTAAAAAACAATATTTATTTATTGTTTTGAGTTGTTGTAATCAAGTATAGCAGTTAAATAGCTTGATCAATGTGGCTAGCAAGAAAGACAGGCTGCGTTTGATCATGTGTTTTTTAGGTAGTGTTGCCTTTTTTTATTTTTAAAAGGACATTGCCATAATATAAGCCTGGATGAGCATATCAAATTACATTAAGGGTTATATAGATTAAAAACAAACATCTTTTTCTGTTCAAGTTATATAGAAAGTAAGCGCAGGATGCCAACAAATGTGTAACTGCAAAGAATCAGTGGAATCTGGTTAGCATGAAGGCTAGCATTGGAAATGTACCATAGTCAATATTTGTATTTGGTATCTTAGCAAGAGCTTAATAAGGATCTAGGGATAATGACACTGTGGGACAGTCTAGCAATCTGAGGGTGGCAGCTGCACTTTTTGTGAGAGTGACCATTTCTCCTTCAGCCTCTCTATTTAATTGTTATCTTTCCTTTTTCTTTTTTTTCTTAGGTTATGGTTACAGTGAGACAAAAGTAATATATCTGAATAATTATGCTACTTGAATATTCATTACTTGATTATTAAGCAGGTCATTTTAAATACAGGTCATTTTAAAATATAGATTGCTTTTGTATGCCAGTGAGCCAAACCTTGCCTTAGGTATTAGTGTTAGATGTGCATTCTGCTTCTTTTCATTTTGACTTGCTCTTAGTGCGTAGCTCTTTTTTTTTTTTTAATCGGTTCAAGAACCTTACTAATCGTAACTAGCTTGTGCCCTTAAAAGGAGGTTCCCAGATGTGTTTGTATCTTTTTTAGAATTGGAAAAGTTCATTCTACCTTATTCAGTGTGTTTAGTGTATAAAGAGAAGTGTTACGGTTATTTTTATTACAATTCTGTAATAGGAAAAAATATCCCATTTAATGGGATACATACATGGATTTAAAGATGAAGGTGTAAAAGATCTAGAACCTGCAAGCTAAAACTTAGGGAAAAATTCATTAATGTTAAGGCTGGTTAAACTTTAAATTAGTATTTTTCCTATCACTCACAGTTTTAAAGTGAAGCTCTGGGTAACTTCCTAAAAAGATTCGGAGGCTTGATTGGAGACAATAGCATCTTTTTTGTTTGTTTTGGTGGGGTGGTTATGTGAGTGTTACGGAAGTTAATTTATATAATACTGATTCTTCCACTAGGTATTGAAATACTTTGGGGATGCATATGTATGAATGATTACAAAATTTATTTGAAAGGAGTGTAAAGCAAGGGAGTAATGGTCTACACTAGTAAAGGCAAAGTCATAGGGACTGGTCAGCATGGATTCACCATGGTGGAGTCATGCTTGATCAACTCAATAACCTTCCATAATGGTATGACTGGCTTGGTAGATGAGAGGAGAGCAGTGGACAGTTGCCTGCCTTGGCTTCAGTGAGGCGTTTGTTACTGCTTCCAATAAGATCCTCATAGAGAAGCTGATGAAATATGGGCTGGCTGAGCAGACAGTGGCTGAATGGCCAGGTCCACATAGTGGTGATTAGTTCAAAGCCTAGCTGGAGTCTGACAGCTAGTGGTGAGTACTGGAACCAGTCCTGTTCAACATCTTCATTAATAATTTGTATGATGGGGCAGATTTGTTGATCATACAGAACTGGGTGGACTGGCTAGTACACCAGAGGGTCATGCTGCCATCCATAAGGACCCTAACAGCCTGGAGAAATGGGCTGGTAGAATCAACAAGGTGGAGTGCCAAGTCTTGCATCTGAAGAGCAAAAACCCCAGATAGCACCAGCATATGCTTGAGGCTGCCCAGCTGGAAAGCAGCTTGGCAGAAAAGGCTCTGGCTGTCTGGGTGAGCATGGGCCAGCTCTGAGCCCTTGCAGCAAAGAAAATTGATGGTGTCTTGGAGCTGCATTAGAGTGTTGCCATCAGGTGAAGGGAGGAGATCCTTTCCCATTTCTCAAGCCTGATGAGGCTATACCTGGAGTACTGTGTCCAGCTCTGGGCTTCCCAAGAGAGCTGTGGCCATAGCAGAATGTCCATCAAAGAGGACAAAGATGATTAGTGACTAGAGCATGTCTCTCATGATGAAAGGCTTGAGAAGGCTGGGACTGGTCTGCTTGTAGAAGAGGAGGCTCGGGAGTGGTCTCTACAATTATTACCTGAAGGGGTGGCATACAGTAGACAGAGCCAGGCTCTTTCCAGTGATTCCCAGTGAAGGCACCAGAGGCAATGGTCACACGCTGAAACAGAGTAGATTCCCTCTGAACATCAGGAAACACTTTTTCATTGTGAGAGTGACCAAGTGCTGGCAAAGGTTAAACCAAAATCATTATCCTTAGAGATACACAGAAGCCATCTAGATGTGATCCTGGACAGCTTGCTCAGGATGGACCTACTTAAGTAGATTAGGACCTTATGTTTTTCTGTCTTTCTGATTTAAATAAAATAATATAACTGACTTTGTTCTATGGAAGGAAAAAAAAAGAATTTATTAAAAATAAAAAGGTTGCTTGCAAGGGCTGTTATGCTTTTGTCCACACAAACTGTGAACTTCAGCATAGGTCTTCAAGGAAGAGGATGAGTGATATATCTATTGCTTGGCTGAAAAAAATGCAGTGTTTACTTCAGGGAAAATTTTCTAGGGAAGGCATGTATGACAGGAAGGCACTGGCTGTATCATAGCGTTCTTTCCTTTGAACAAAGAGACTAATCATTGTTGTCAGTCCAACTTTTAAAATAAAGCCTTAAGGATTTTTCTTCTGTGAAACAATTGTAGAGCAGAAGAAATAACACCCAATTCAGAAATTGTTATAATCCTGAGCTAAATATTTGAAAATATTCTTCTGTATTCTTAGTATGCTTCCATCTTAGTATCTTCAAACTGCAAGGGTTGTATTATGTGAAAATATTAAAGCTGCATTCTGCAATAAATTATTGCTTTAATAGTTGTGTTACAATGCCAAAATATTGCAAGAAAATGACTGTTTTCCAAGTAGCTTTCATGTATTTTTTGAAAGGTTATTGCAATCACTTACCCTAAAACCTTGGATGAGAAACATGTAATTATTATTCTTTAGAGTGTGACTTGATTTTTATGCTATTACCATTCAGATTTGGAAGAAAATTTACTCTTGGTAGTGTCTCACCTCAAATATAACATCCAGATTTTAATTTCATTGTTCAATTGAGACATTCTTTTCATGTTTTGGAACTGTAGAAAAAGTAACCACGAGGTCATGAGAAATCCAGTCTTCAAAACAAAATGTTTGAAAATGTAGATAAACATTTTCTCTGCATGTATCTTTTGGGGGAGGAAAAAGTCCAACAAATGTTGATATTCAAAATTAATTTTTCCAAGAAAATTTGTTGCAAGTAAATGTGGAGTAACAGCAAGAGCTTTTTTGTTGTTCTGCTTTTGGGGTTTTGTACCTCTTTCCCTGCTGCTCTCTCCCTGCTGAGTGTCCTACTTTGCCTCAGCAATCTTTTGGTGTTTTTCTGGTTCACCGAAAGTGCTATGGAGTTTCGCATTTTAACAGCGTCAAGCTTCTGTCTTGCACAGTAGACTAAACCTTAATTTTCTGTTATTATAGTGATAGCTGCTTTAAATTCAAAAAGATGAAAGATACTGTAGAGTTTTTTAGACTGTTCTCTACTTCCCCATTAAGTGCCTAATCACTTAATTCGTGGAGCTAATTTAAAGCTAAGAAAGTACTGTAAAACTACAGTAATTCTGTTTTTCAAAATGCTTTTCATGTAATGCTGACTTGTTCCAGTAAGAGAACTTCAGCAGGACAAAAATAATGTTTTATTGTGTGAGAAGTGCCTTAGATACCTTGTTTCTGAACTTTCATCACTAAAGCCTCATTGAGGAAGGTGTGAAAATCAAGTACTCACTTGCTCTTTTCATTTGCTCCTTGCAGTATAACCTTAAAGGATGTTCTGAAGTGATCATCTGCCACTAGTCTGTATTACAGTATTTGGAGGTTGGCAAGACTTCACTTAGTGAGGGCTCTGGAACTTACTTGTATGCCTGAAGTAAAAGGCCTTCAAAAAGCATCCCTGTAGAAGAGCCATAAAGAGTTTCAAGCTGTCCCTTCGACTAGCAGTTGCAACAGTTTAAACTACCTGATAACTAATGGTGAGCACTTCCAGCATGGAGTTTCTCTCCTCTGCTGGCTGAACAGCTCCTCTCAGCCCTCTTCCAGTTGTCTGTCCAGATCAGCCCTTTCTGAACCCTCCTACAATGTCTCTTCTACACTGCAGCTCTTGCCTTCTCCCATACACTTCTGTACATGGCACAACAAGGTTCATAAATAAAAAATATAATTATATCTTTTCTCGCTACTTCTAGTTTACTTAGAACAGTCTCTTTCAAAGCAGAGTATGCTGTCTAGCAGCACTGCAGCATCTCTTTTAGCCTTGGTATGGTTATTAGCAGAGAAACGTAAGTTTAGTGTAAAAATTACCCATAATACTAAAAATATGAGCAACTGATTAAACTGTTCCTTTCTAGAGTGCTTTGTCCTTGCATCATAATCTATTTTACCATGTTTGTATTCAAAGAAAAGCCCAGAAAACTTACACATACATAGTGGTACATCTGTTCTTTGAAAGAGTTGAAGATTTTACTGGGCTGTTTGGATTAGGATAGTTTCTAGCAGGTGCAATTGTGATACATTCTGCACCTTTTTTTAGTGTGTCAAAAGTATGGATATGTTGCACTGTGGTTAACAGGGAAAGTGGGGAAGATGATCCAGGTCACCAAAGGTCTGAAATGCCTTTGCAGAAATCCAGACTTGTCCACAGCATTATGTCAGGATGGGGAAATTTGGTTCATTGGTCAGATATTTCAGCTGCATGCCTCTAGTTGAGCATGTCTAAGTGATACAGAGCTTCTTGTCATTGTTAGAAAAGCTTGGGCTGTTTTATGTTTTTCTGCTTCTTTTTGCATCTTCCATGGCACTTGCACTAGGCAAAGAAAGATGCATGATATGTAATTAACAACTAAACATATGGTGACTGACAATTATACTAAAAGGCAAAAGAGTATTGAATAAAAAACAAAACAAAACCGACAACAAATGAAAAAATTCTCCAAACCCCCCGCCTATCCCATCCCTCAAAACAACCAACCGAAATCAAACAACAGAGAAACCACCTTTTCTACTTCTCTGTCTCTCAGGTTACTAGATAATGGCAGTAATCAGGTACTGGCTTTATTCTTCCTTATCCTTACCTTTTAAGAGTGTATTTTCCTGTATTTCAAACTCTGTCCTTATTTGACTGGAACTGGCAACCACTTTAAAACCTCTCAGGTAGAGGTGCTAGCAGATTTCATAAGCTTGAGAAATTAATATAAAAAAGGATTAACTTGCTTTTAGCACTGGCAACCAGTATTGCTTCTCTTCTCTCATTTCCTTGAAGAAATCCAAGTTGACATTGCTGAAGTGTGATGTTTTTTCTCCTTAATAGAAAATACTGGTGCTGAAATACCATGAGTTCTGGGTTAAAGGGCTAAGCTTGCCGGTTAGAAGCAACCAAAATAAAATTTCAATGGGAAATGATAAAAAAGTGTTAGTTACAATTTCTAATGATGAAATGGAATCTAAGCCAGAGACTTTTAATACTACCTTATTTTGATGTTTTGTGGGGAGTTTTTTTCCCCTCTATATAGTCTCTCAACATAATGTGCTTTTTATTTTAAAAATTTGAGCAATATCTATGGTGCTTGTGGTTTGGTTTCAAAGAAAACCAGACGTGCATCTGAAATGTGTTTGAAATCAAGAGTTCAAGGACAGTGTGTTGAATGGGCTTGCAGACCTAATGACTAGGTGGCAAGCAATGTAAACAGGCTATTTTAAAACCTTTTTTTTAACGGAATAGGCCAATGCTGCTTTAAAAAAACCAAATTATATTAAAAATCTTGACATTTCCAAAAAGTGAACAGTTTCCATTTGCAGAAGAGAGGCTGTGGGCTATCCAGACCTGAAGAAAAGGTTGAGAGTCTGTAATAGGCAAGTGTGTAAAGTACTGCATTGGTCTCTTGAGCACATGAAGGTCATATTTACCACTGTTCCCAGTGTTATACTGGGGCAAACCTCTGCAGATGAAAGTAAAGGTTTAATGCAGAAACTAGGCAAAATAAGAGCAAATTAACTCAAGTAAATTGGGGAAAGAATATTTCTTAACAGGGGTTAGTGCTACATCAAAATTAACTTGATAATTTGCAGTGAAGAAAACCTATCTTTTGCTCAGAAGTAATATATATTTATATGTATAAAGTACAATTACTCACACTATTGCTCAGGCTACTTCAGGGTGGGAGAGACAGATGAACCTTCTGCTCCAGAAAGGTTGAAATGAGCCTTTTGGAGTGAAGGCTGAATCCAAGGTACCTGTTGCACTTGACAGTCTGTTTCACACTCACCTTTTCTGGTGACAATATGAGCAGATCTTGAATGGAGTATACCCAGGCACTTGAGAAACACTCCAGCCAGGGTGCTGCAAGCCCAGCTGCTTGCACATGTACCAGGGCTCCTGCCTGGCAGGGGAAATTGCCACTTCCAGAGGGCAGTTTTATTTCTGGAATAGGTGAGACATTGTACAGTTACAAATGCTTTCATTCTGCCTCCTGTTTCTTTCGTATTTTACAATTGCCTGTTTGTTGGATCTGAGAGATAATTAAGTCATTTAAAAGATTAATTGGTTTCATAACTGAATTTGCATTCCAGGGATTCTGGAATTGCAGGAAGCTATTTATGCAAAAATGCCTTTGTATTAGTTCTAAATAGCTCTATAAATGTGAGACCTCATTGGTTTTATGACTGTAGCCTTTAAACAAATAACTCATCTGTCTTCAACATGATTAATTATTTTAAACATTTTGGGTGAGAGTCATTGTCAAAGGTGATTAAGCTGTGTTTATCTAATATTTTTTCAATACAGGATTTGCAATTTAATTAAGATGTTGCTAGCCAGCTGTCTTTTACATGGAAGAAAATATTCTCTTTGTATACTTGTTTAATTAACAGTAGTTAGAGGCAATAGATCCATTGAAGGCTTTCATTGTAGCACAGACAAAAAATATTAGTAGTTGAGTTCATAATTTTTTGTGTTTAAACCAAATATTATAAACAAACTCATAAGTTCCTTGTCAGAGAACTTATATGGGAAATTTCATCATTTTTTTATTAATATTGATAGATCTCAAGGCCCAGACTGGGATTCCATGCTGTAATGGGTGTCACTTTATGGTGCAGTGTAATCCTCTATAATTTTCTTGTGATGTAATAAGAATTTGGAAAGTGGGGAGGGGAAATATTTGTATAAACAAATACTACTTCCATTTCCCCTAAGTCCCAGCTTTTTTCAGATAGAGCATGTGTGCTTTTATTTTGGTTTTGCCCTAGATAACAATAAGTAATTACAAAGACATAATTGTTTTTCTGTAGATTGTCATGTGTGTGGAAATGTTAGTACATGGAATACTGATTTAATTTACTGGATGTAGGTTTCTCATAGTTTCTTCTAATTAGCTTGTGTCTGTTGTTCATGAAGTTAGTTTGTATGTAAACGATTTCTCATATAGCTGTTTATAGTCAGGATGTTTCCAGGAATTTCTTTGGGATAAAATCTTCCATTTTATAAACACACTAGACAACAGTTGCTAAATGTGCGATATATGATTTGATTTCCTTTCCTTTCAAGTTTCAAATATATTTCCTTAGAATTTAGAATCCAGTGGGCTTTACCTATCTCATCTTTCTTGAATTCAGTTTTACATTCTGTTCCATTTTGTTTGTAGGTGCTCTCCCCACTTCCCTGGTTGCACAGTGGGACTTTTCCCACTGTTGCTGGTGCCCAGATGGTCTCCTTGCGGGAGGAGCAACTTCAGCCGTTCTGTGGGTGAGTAGAGGCCATTGGGATGGAGGCCTGGATGGTAGTGCCTCTCCTCCTACTTGCCCCTCTTCTCGCCAGGCAGCCTGTGAATTCCTCTCAAACTCTATCTATTTGACATGCAGCATTTGTATTTCCATCAGGTTTACAGGCATGATGGAGGAGGTCTTTTGACGAAGGTTTTTATCTGGAGAAAAACTCTTAATAGCCTCCCAGTCACGTGGCAGCTCCTGGTTAGTCTGTAAACTGCAGTGGGAAAGGAGCATCCATTCCCATTCCTCTCAGTGTCTGATTCCTTCCATCAGAAATCTTGGTTACAAAGCTAAAAGACCACCAAGTGTTACAGGTCATGACTTGAACGTATTCTGGTGGTTTCTTCTGTTTCTTCTTCTTCTTCATCAATCTGTCACTGATGAAATCTGGAGTCCTGCTTTGTTAGTAGGAATTGGTGGAGGCGTAGAGGACTGCTAGTTAGCAATGCGTGTGGGAAGAACCAACAAAACTTCCAACTTTTTTTAGTTTGGTTTGTAGTTTTGGTTTTTTGTTTTTGTTTTTTTTTACAGTAAGGCTCCTGTAACCTGTGTGTTTTTGGAAGTGTCTAGCTAAAAGAAAATCATAGGTTGAAAACAATATATTCAGTTCTGTTTCTTATTAAAGACTAATTTCTTATCTTTTGTCTGAAGTAGTTCAACAAGATACTTAATCACTGATCATGAAGTTTTTCATGTTGGCTGGAAGTGGTGCTTTGGAATGGTGCTTGATTCAACAAGTTAGACAAGCTTTTTCAAACTATCAAGGTTTTGTTGTCCTTAAGTGGTGGGATTAAGTCACCTTCATGCTGAACATTACTTTGTTAGCTAGTAGTTCCATTTAGGATTTTCATAATGCTGTCTTTAAAATAAACTAATGTAGTTCAAAAGCTATATAGTAGCTGTTAGTACTAAATGAGCATCTGAAAGGTTCATATACTCAAGATTTAGTGACAATAATCTGTTAAAGCATTTAGTAAATGCTTAACATTTAAGTGCTTAAGTTTGTGGACCAGCACTAGATAATAATTTCTGGTGACTGCAAAGCTACCTAAATAAGAGGCTAAAGGAGGTGGTGGTAAAAGGACCATTGCCATTCCTTAGCATCTTCCATTACTTAAAATAAGCACCTCACATCTACAAAAAATGTGTAAGCAAGCAGAGTAGAATAAGAGGAGACTTCTGAAGTAAATATACTTTGAGGTGGAGAAGGCTTTTATGGCACCTGCATAAGTATTTTTGTACTTTATACAAAGATTATTTCATCTTTTTTAAGATGAGATCATTAATTAGAATCTCTATTCATTTGCCTAATTAAATAGTACTCAAATTTAGGCATTCAACATTTGAGTTGACTACTATTTTATAGAACTCCATGTTATATACAAGGTTGGGGTTGATTAAAGTAGACCCAGTGAATTCTTATTCAGTAAGAAAAGTATAATTCAGATTAAAAATGATTGTATTGTTTAGAAAATGAGAGTAACTTTACTCATGTTAATTTGGAGCTTTTCTTATTTCAAATTGTAGTTGATAAGAAAACTTTGAAGAAATGTTGTCTTCAGTTTCTTGAAACTTTTTATGGCTGATGTTTCTTTAATGCTGTCTTGATCTTAATTGTACATTACTTCTTGTTGTCCTTTACTTTTTCTCTGAATTTTATTTTGTTAGGAAAAATCCTTCCAGAAAAATAATATCAGTTAACATGTAGTGTTTGAACTGTTATCTAGTTCAGTGTTAAGTAGTGTATTGCTGCTGTTGTATTAATGTTAGAAAATACAGGAGGTTAAAAATAAATCAGTTACTGATATCATCTAGGGTGGTAAACCATAACAGATACCATTTGGAGATGCTTGTGTCTTGTTCTTGTAATGAGTTTGCAGACAGCTGTAGCACTGTTTTATGTGTTAAATGATGAGTGGTTGTGGTGTTATAATAAGAGTGGCTAAATGGTGACTTACATTTTTGTGCTTGTTTTTTACGTGTCTTGATCAAAAAAGTCAGTTAATACTACTTAGAGACTAAGTGTTATCTGTACTTAAATTACTATTATATCATCATTTTTATCAGTCTTTTGGTTGATATTACTATTGATTCTGGCTAATTGAATTATATTTTAGATAGATGTAAGACCTGAGGAGGGATGGTATACTCTTATCTATTAAAACTGACATGATGAATGCACAAATACCACATCCACATAGTGAATGTAGCTATTTGGTGTCTGTGAAAGGAATCGTCTCTGTGTTAAGTATATGATGTGAAGATTTTTTGAATTCCATTGCAGTTATGTTCCTTTGTTCTGTGTGAAAAGATCTTTGCAGTATGAAGCTACATACTACGCATTTGTCAGAAATGTATCTTGAAAACATTTTTCACCATTAGAATGAAGGCTGAAGGTGGTACAAAAATTGCCTTTGATGCATATATTTTCAACCTCACCATAAAAAAACTGATCAGAGAGAGAAATGGTAGGTGTGTGCTTGTGTTTATCTGCAGTGTTTGACTTCTTAGGAAGCAACAGGAGTGATTTCTGTTGAAAGAAACTGATAGTGGGCAGGTGACCAAAGCTGCTTTGGCTTGCTAAGACGCCACTGAGGAGCAGGATGCTGAGCGAGTCCAGCTCGGGATTGTTTTGGGATGTAAGTGAGCAAGCAGCCGTGCCAGCTTTCCCTCTGCTCCGTGCGAAGCCATGGTGCCAGCTGCCTGCAGCAGTGGTGTGGGCGGTTGGGCGCCTTCCCTGGCACTGCCTTCAGGTAGAGATCTGAGCCGTGGTGTTAATCCTCTTCTGTTTACTCTGTCTCGCACTAAGGGAGAATTTTCGCATTTACTGCGTCACTGAATAAAAGCGGTTTACACAGTATGATACTCCTTCTCAACTTTATCGCCTCTTCCACTCCTTTAAACTTCTCCCAAACTAGGTTTTCACATTTGATGATATATGTTCTTGGTAGCACAATACCTTTTTTTGATATTGATTTGACCTTGAGGCAGAATTGTGTCAGTCTCTTCAGCTGCCCAGTTAAAATGTCTGATATTCTAGTCAGCTCTGCATATTTCGTATCACTATAATCATTAAAAATTGCAGTAGAAGTTAATTTGAATGCCTCTTCTCTTACATGTGCTTTTATGGACAAACTGGATGAGTTCATTGCTTGTTTTGTTCTGGCAGTAACATTTAATGGAGAAAGCATATTCCTGGAGCAGGTGTGCAAAGTGCAGCTGAGGATTGCTTGTGAGGCAAAGGAGGTTTTGACCTGCTTGCAAGTTTGTTTTGATGTGCTCTCCATTCACGGCTTCCAGCATGCTTCTGAGCACCATACTCTGTGCCAGGCTGATCCAAGCATTAGCTTTTTCTCCATGAGCTGCATCTTTTATTTCTTAGCTTCCTGTGGCTTCTGTGGTGCTGTTGGTCCTGTCAGGAGGCCAAGTCAGGGAAGTTTGCACAAGGAATGTCTGCGGTCAATGCCAATGATTCTCTCTATGCAGCTTTGCCTGGTTGAAGAGCAGGATTATTCTCAGTCTTTGCTGTGTTCTGCAGTTGTGCTGTTCCTCATGATCTATCAAACATAATTAACTCTTCTCAAATATGTGGTATCCCTGAGTAGCTCTTCTGTCTCCAGTCAAAACCAGTGTTCCTTGTTTATTTACTTTTAGCCACTTCAGGGTGCTGCCTGAGGGAGGCATTCTTGGTGTTCTCTGTAGGCCCAGTGCAATAGCAAATGCCTTTTCTTTTGAATGCGATAGAGTTTTTTTGATTGATCTTGATATTTGTTTCTTTCTCATCCACATTTGTGGTGATGCAGAGAAATTAGAATATGACTGAAGAGATTCAAATACTCTAGAAATATATTTTTCAAAGAGACAGTAGTATGTTTTTTCTGAAAGTACAGGTCTGGTAGCTCTTTCTTTTTCACAGTGATCTTTATGCTTCTTATTTACTGTTAACAATAATACTAGAAAAATCCACTGATATATCTCCTAGCTGTTATCAGTAGCAGAAGACATATTAATAATATTGTAGCAAATTCAATGATGATTTTAATGAATGGGTTTTCCACAATGTCATAATGTTCTGGGTTATTTTTTGTTCATATGCACACATGTGTGTGTTCATATTTATAAATATAAACTAAACCTACAGACCCATCTGACTAAAATTTCATAATGTGATGCAGCACTCTTACATAACCTTTCTAAAGTAGCCTATTGCTTCTGTATAATTTCAAAGAAGAACTGCATGTATTTCCAATGTTGTGCATGGTTCAGCATGGTCAAAAATACCTGGGGTAAACCAGTATGCTGGTGAGAAAAATACACTGGTAATGGTAATGGAATAGAGGTGGTGTCTGTTTTACAGATATACCCCAGAGTCTTAAATTAGTAATATAGCAATTGCTTGTTTGTTGTTGTTATTGTAATCAATTATATTTAGCTTCATTCATAGTACAATAATATTAAGGCAGGCTTCTTTATATGTGATGAAGCTGCGATATGGTGATGCGGAAGGGATTATATATCCAGGATTAAATACCTTTATGTTATAAGCCATGGGCATTTCCAGTTCTCTGAACCTCTGCTTGTATAAACAGATTGACAGTTTTATTGATTAACGTTTGTCTCTGTACAAGATTTAATAATTTCTTTGCTTTCTTCCATCCTTGTAACATAGAGTAGAATATTAAATGTTATTTGTATGTAACATTTGTTTACAATTTGAATTAGTAAAACATTTTTCCAAGTGACTGTTTGTATATGGCATTTAGATTTGTACATATATTTTCTTTTGCTGTTTATGTATGAAGAGCGGTTACTGGCAAAGCATATGAATAATTTTGAAATTTTGATTTTTATCATTAATCAGAAAATTATTGGCAAAAATGTTTAAAGAGTAAGATAACTTTACAACACAGGAAAAATAATTCTAGGACAAAATGAAACTGAAGTAATTTTTTTTTAATTTAATCTGAATAAGCTTCAAATGTAGCCTTTTTTTTTTTTTCTTGTTTGGAATTTTTGTTACAAAAGTTTCAATTTCACTTGATATTAAGATGGTGACTTCTGGTATGAGCTTGGAAACTTAGCTCAGGTAGGTTGATTTGATTTTTCCCATATCCATGGAAACTCTAGCACTGTGTCTGTGGGATGTTTATAGCCTCTGTTGCTGGATGCAACAAGTAAATAGCACACACATGGTGTAACATCCAGCCAATTATTTCAGGTCTGTGTACTCTTTCTGCTGTTTGCTTGTTTAGTATTACAGAAGGTATTTCCATACTTTTTTCTTCTCTAATAAAACCTTCATTTTTACTGATATTAGGGAACAGCCCTTCTTAGTTATTATTCTTGTCTATTCCATTTTTACTTTTTCAAAGAAATTGCTTTGCTTTATACTTCACTGGATTATGCATTTTGCTTCTGCATTCACACATGTGCGTAGTTGCTTCCATTATACCATGCCTGGTACAGTAACTAAACCCATAATGTAATGGGGAGGGTGCATTTAGTCTTAAAGTAGTCTCTTTCCTTTTCAGTGCTACAAATTAATTTTCTTGAAATCTGATGCAATTATGTCAAAAGCTTCCTTTTTATTTATACTTCTAAGGATCTCATTTATGAGTACTGATTTTCTATGTATTCTCTTCTTACTACATTTTTTTCTTGCGTCAGCAAGAGTGAGTCTTCAACTCTGGCAGATTTGGGCTGGAACCAACAAGAAACTACTTCAAAAAAAAGGTGAAAAGGAATTCCAGCAGATAGCAAATGACACAATTCTTAGTGTTTGTTGCCAGCTAGGAGTGTAAACTTACAATATTTTTCTTGCTGGCATGTTACTGCGTGTGTTTACTCCTCTGCCATATGATCTCTAGGGACTAGCTTGTGATGTAAAGTTCTTACAATTAACTTACTTTTACTTTTTAAGAGCACAGTGTTTATTCCACCACTGATGGAACACCCCAGGTGCAGTACGTAACCTTAACAACCTAGTTTTGTTTGTAATAGTTGTGGCTTTTTTCCTGTCAATAAAATGTTCATCAGAACTTAATTTCACATGTTTGTGCTGTTCTGTGAAAATGTCTTCGTATGAAAACTGAGTTGACTTTCACTGTTACATTGCTGATGATCTGCTGACTTTTTGAGGAGAGTAAATGTACAGTTGTGGGCTTGCCTGGTTTCTCTTGAAGTTTGTTGCTGAACCACTATGGCAATTATAAAGTACTTATTAAAAGTGTAACATTTTAGCACACTTGTCTCAGAAAGCATGGTCCATATGTGTAAGCACAATGGATAACTTTGCTAGCATGATACTGATGAAGTCAACAGAACCAGAAGCAGCTAAAGTTGCCTGAATTGTAGTGGGTTAGGCCATTAGGGCACTGTTGTGATAATTTTTGGTGCAGCTATGCTGTGTGTAACACACACACAAGTATGCTGACTATTTAGTTCTCCATATGTTAGTGACTAGATCAGGACCCTGTTTGTGAAACATGCATCTGCATGTTTCAGGTGCAAATTTAGCATTACTGGCCTCTCAGTTACATTATTGTCTCCAAAAGATATTTAAACAATCATTGGGTTCTGTGTTCTTTATCAAATCTTCTTTCAACCAAGTTCTAGATTTTGTGCTTCAGCATGTATACCTTTAAACGTAGGTAAATGTACCACTTAAAAGTCTTAAAAGGGTGGATGAGGTGTGTTTCCTTCTACTGTTTTGTTTCATTGTGTGCAGGGTATGGTGTGGGACAAAAAGGCTATCATACCTGTCCTGATTGTTGTTGTACTCTTCTCCTGCATTCGTGGTGTCATTTCCTATGTGAGAGAGGTAGGGAGGGAGCAAATTACAACTAGTGTTGAGATAATTTAGCAATTCAAATATTTTTGTTGCTGAACTTTAAACATGTAAATTGAAGTGCTTTCTGCTACATCTGCTTCTGGACAATCTAAAACCAAAGTAAAAACAACAACGTGCAATCACAGAGCAAATAATCATTTTAGGTGTTTTTTTTTTTTTTTCTTTAAGGGTTTTGTATTAAGTACATTTTAATGTTCATGACTTAAAAAAAAAACTCTGAAGGACTCTGTACCTCAGATTTAACTATGACATTGATGATTTTTGTACTTGGAGATAACCAGCAGGGAATCTGTATTCATTATAAGCTTTCTTTTACCAGCTGTCTCTTTAGTTTTTGATATGACATTATCTGTCAAAATAGACATTGTTTGTAGTTGGCCAGGATATAAACCATTCAAAAAATGTTTGCAAAAGTTCAGTAGAGATTTAAGAAAAAACTTTTCCATCAGTGGGCTTTTGGACATGCGAAGACAAGGGAAGATTTTCATGCAGTCTTGTAACTCTGTGTTGTCAGGCATAAGGATTGAAAGCAAGGACAGGCTTTTGGGCTCTTTCTTGTCCCCTCACACTTGGACAGTGCACTGAAACGAGGTGGTTTGAATTAAATGAAATAGGGATGGGATCTGAAGAAGGAGAGGGAAGAGTATGGAAGAGGGAGAGGGCTAGGCAATTAAACATGAGCTGAATGAATGATGAGGAGACAGGGTGGAATTTAGAGAGGGAGAACTAAACAGTTGGGGGAGTGATAAGGACTAATGTTTGAAGCGGAAGTGGGGAAGGAAGAGATGCTAAGGTTTGTGTTTTTTGTACTTTCACTCTGCAATTCAAGCTTGGAATAATTGACAGATTTCATGTATTTACCATTTACTTATGAAGTTAGTTAGGACTTGAGTCACTGTAATGTTAGTCCAGATAGGAATTCAATACTTCCCCTGCCTTACAAGGTATTATCGTTAGAAAATATTTGCAAACATTGTAAATCTGTGATGGATCTAATAAAAATCCTTCTTACTTGTGAATTAATACAACTCCAAATGATGCAAATTTGTATTCTATTCTAAAAATAAATGCACTTTCTAAAAGAGAAGTGTTGTCTCGCAAATCCTTGAATTCATGTGGTACATGTGGAGTTACATTAAAAAGGATCTGTAAATGCATCTTGTATTTTATATGTTTTTAATAGTCTTTCAGTTGCTGTCATGGACTAAAATGTTTCTGCATTTAATTATTTACTAGGCAACAGTAGTGGGGCTTGGGAATGCATAAACTAATGTGGATAGAGTTGGTCTGGAAACTAACTGAGTTGTTAGGGAAAACATTCTGCTGAAAGAAAATGGTTTAACTAATTTAACTAAATTCTAATTCTCTTTCAATATCTCAGAATATTCAGAAAGGGTTAGTTTCTTAAAGAGCTATACTTTAGCTCTTTAGGTAAAGAGCTATACTTTAGCTCTAGTAGGTAAAGCTGTGTGCAAGATAGGATACTGTCTTGCAAATTTACTACTGATGTAACTCTGTGCTAGTTTGGAATGGGAAAGAAGTGCTTTTCTTCATAGGAGTTTGTATGGGACTATGTTTAGGATTTATGATGAAATAATTTTGATAAAATACTGGTGTTTTAGGAATTGCTAAACAGTGTTGACATGGAGTTGGGGCCTTTTCTGCTTCTCATGCTGCCCAAAGAGATATTCTACACCATACCACATCATGCTCAGCAACAAAGCATGGAGAGAAGGGGAGAGATTTGCCAGCACTGTCTCTTCTCTGGGACTGGCTGGAGTTAAGTAGGTTGGCTGTTGATGAGCAGTTGTGGGATTTTTGCATCATTTGTGGCGGTTTGGTTTTGTTTTTCTTTGAAGAGTTCTGTTTTTCTTTTTATACTACTCCTTTTTCTTTATTAAGTTGTCTTTATCTCAACCCATTAATTTTTGCACTTTTGCCCTTCCAATTCTCTCCCCATCTCAGTGGTGGATGGGCAGTGAGCCAACAGCTGTGTGGTTCTTGAACTGCCTACTGGGATTAAACTGTGACATAAACCTTCACAAATGAACTGAAGTTATCAAATGAAGTCTTGAAAAGTTTGGCTGATTGTCTGCTGGATGTTTTGAGTTAATATGAAGTAATAATCTAGGTGCTCACATGCTTTCAAGATCTGCCAGTGGCATGTTGCATAGATTCCTCTATATGTGCTTTAAGGGTTTGCTTGCTTATTTGGAGACTTCACCATATTTATGTTAAGTTTGACATTTTGCTTCTCTATTTCACTTTGACTTCTTATTCTGGAATCTAAAGTATTACAGAAACTCTATGTTTGATACTACTGCTCATGAAGTTGAAGCACTGTAGTGACATTGAGACTGCAGTGAGCCTGCTATAGTTGAAATTTTTCTACTCCACACATACTTATTGAAAGATTATGTTTGTTGTTGTTTAATATGCATATTGTTTGGTTTTTAATATACAAGATTCTAGTGTCCTGTCACTATGTCCTCATTATGTTTTGTTTTGAAGTCCAAGCAGTATTTATTTTCTGTTTAAAAGTAAAATCAAAAAAGATTTTAACTTTAAAAGGAGAGAAAAAAAAGTTCCAGTATTCTTATTCCTCAGTGGTGCATTCACCATTTAGTCTTGTTTAATCTATGTATAAAAACAAAAATATATTAATTAATACACTAGTTATGTAGTATTAAATATTCTAATAATGTTTATATATATATAAAGAAAAACAGTACTTGAAATCTCTGAAAGATACGGAGGTATTAAAAATTTGCCAAAATAATTTGCATTTTGCACCACTGTAAAATAGGTCATTATTTTTACCTAACTGTAACATGATAGTGTTATTGAAGCCCAGAAGTTATGTAGCTATAGCATCTGAGCCTTGTTAGCATAACAAATGTCACCCACTTACTGTTGGCCACTGTTCAACTTTATTTTCAGATAATTACTACAGGGCTGTGTTTTGTAATAATAGCTGCATCCACAATTGGAGCGTCTGTATAACTGGTGTTAGAGGGCAAACACAGAGCTGTGGCTATGGGCACGAATGCAAGTATATTTGTTTTATTCTAGTGTTTGTCACAACCAAGTCTTTTTTGGAGGCAAAGGCTTTGTAGTGGAAATGAAAATTATTGAAAATCTTGCACTCTTAATGTTGAGTTCTTAAAAGAAGAGAAAACGTTACTGCAAGCTAGTAATTTATATCATTAAACAGAGTTTAGGTGTAAATAATACGTATCTGTCTAGTTATTCTGTGTGGTCATTTTGATTTACCACAACATGTGTGGTAAACCTCAGTGCAATCAAAAGCTTGCGATAGCTGAACTGTGGCTGTTAGTCAAGGTGAGTGTGTTTGGATGGAAGAATGTAGTGTGTTGTATCGAAGTTTGGTATGGATTGGGACTGGCCTCCTACTTGAGCTGTGTAAACATGGCTGTGGTCTTTTCTGACCTGTCTGGACAGGAGTGGGTGTCTGAAAAGGGGCTGCAGTGAGTGAAGATACAGGACATAACTCCCAGACTGTACCACCCTCCAGGGTGTCAGGCTTTTTGCTTAGAACCAAATGAGCTTCTAGGATAACTTCTGTTTATATGAAATATTTTGGGACAAGTTTGTCTTGGAGTTGAGGGTACTATTGTTTCTCCTCAGCTGTTTCTCAGTACAGCACACACCCTGCACACCATCCTCAAGTACTAGAAATAGCTATGCTCAGATGAGAGGGAAGGTTGTCATATCTCACCCTAATGCTTCTGGCACTATCCCCTTATGTCAAATCAAGTCAGCAGATTATTGAAGAACATATGTTAACTCTAGGAGGAAGCTTATTGGCACATTACTGTCTATATGGCTCTCTCAACTAATGAATTAAGCTCAGTTCAGAGTTAATATTTAGATGAAGGGCAGAAAAGAGTATCTGATCTGACTCTGTGGAGATTATGTTGTATACCAGAACTGTAAAGGGTGGATGACAAAATGACAGTGGCAGGACTGTTTCCTTCATAGCCCAAACAAGCTGAAGTTCCTAATAAAAATAATAAATACTTCTCTACAAACAGAGCAGTAAATGTAGTGAAGTACTCTGAAAATTTCCCTCTTTATTCAGGATTTGTCTACTACAGGTAAAGTTGAATTCAGGTCACAGTTTCAGAGATGAGAAGTGTGTAAACTCCCCACTGCAGTAGCAATTTGTGGACAATATTAATTTCTATTTTTTGCAGTGCATAAGCCTGTACTACTCCTGAACATTTGAACAGCTTCAGGAGACATAACTGAGATAGATGGAGGATTAAAACTGAATGCAAGGTTAGAAATACATGTCTCTGAACTTTTTTATCATATTTGTTGGTCACAAACTTCTAGCTCCAAAGTAAAGTAATTAAAGATTTTGAAGTTTCTATTTGGCTGTTGCCAATGATGGGATGGAAAACCTACACTAAAACGCTTTACTATGCTAAATAGTAAAGCTATTTTACTGTACCAAAATGCCCCACTGGAGCAATATGTTACTAGTTGTAGAGGTTGTTTTGCCCTTGTGAGAAGCTGGTCGGGGCAGAAGCGTGCCTGTGGCGGGCAAGGGCGGCGGTGTGTGGCGCAAGGGGCTGGCGGTGCGGGGTGGATGGCGAGCCGGCAGTGTGCCCTGGCGGCGGCGGCGGCCAACTGCAGGCCGGGTGCGGGCGCAGCGCTTCCAGCCCGTACACCTTCCCCGCCGCGCTGCTGCACAGCCTCGGCATCCCTTCTGCCACAGCCGTGCCTCGGCAGGAGCTGGAGAACACAGCCAGGAGACGTTTTGTTCTGTCTAAAGAAAAGGAAGAGGAAGAAGGGGTTTCGATGCTGTCTTCAGTGGTTTCGTATTTGGCCGCAGAGAAGATGTAGATAGGTGCTGCACCAAGGTGCACAGTGGAAGGATGAGAAGCATTAGACGTCAGCTACAACAGAAACATGCTGAATACATGGTGGGAACTTCTTATACTATGATCCACCGCGAGAGGAAGTGGAATTGCCATCCTCAGGGTTGACTGAACTCACGTGGATCTGAGCAGTTGATGAGCATAAGCTGTGCTCAGAGTAGGGGGGGAACAGCTGACCTTAAGATGTCCAGCTGGACTAGAATTACTCTACAGCTGGGAGACTTGAAAACGACAGATCCTCGCCAAAAGTGGTAGAAGGTCTCAGACTCACCTTTAAAGTTCTGAAAGTACTTGCCATGGGGAAAATGCTCAGAAATTTGACTTAGTGACACCATTCTTGAGAGCAGCTCTGGGCTACTTATTACCTGAAAGGGTTTGTTTTTCTCTTTCTCTATATGATGTCAGTTGGAACAGATAATTTCTGTGAGACATGAATGCATCACAAGGTGATACCTATGAGACACTAATGTATTACATAACCTGATTGGTTTAGCTGCAGTCTATATCTCCTATATCTTTATTCCTAGGATGCATTTGAGATATCTTGCAAATTTACTCCATAGAGCTACCCTGCTGGGACAGTGGTTGGCTCTTCTACCTTTTCTTAGAAACAGCTCCTTTCTCAAAATATATGTTTGGGAGTGATTAAGCAAAATGTGTTTTCTTCCATTCTTGTTTTGCTCTAATCCAGAATAGCATGATTCTAGCAAACTCTCTAACTGCATATGGATCTATAGCCTAGGGCATAATGGTTAATTAAAAGAAGATAAATGGATATATCATGCTTTGGTTTAGACTGAATTTTGCCTACTGAGAACTAAGTGAACTGAAGTTTCTTTGCAAAACATCAATTCACAACTACTTGCCAGTGACTAAATAGTGAATATGCATCTGTATGACCTTCTTTTCAACTGAATCTAGTCAAGGATGACTACTTCCATGCAGTTTTCTATGGAAGAAAAACTTGTCCATTTTTTCAAGAACACTCAGAATTCTTAGCAGCTGTAAAGCATTTTCAGATGCATACTGAAAAGTTGGGATTTTTTTTGGTTTGAGTGCAGTGGGTTTTTTTGTAACAGCTAAGAATCTAGATTAAAAAAGGAAAAAGGATCATATGTTACAGATAGCACGATGTCACATGCAGAACAATTTGCCTTGCACTTTTGAAGAAATTATGTTGCTAAAAAGGATGGTAAATTGGGGAGTGAAACAATCAAAATATCTTGTCTGAATTTACTGAAACCACGAGTGAAAACTCAGTCCAGTTAAATGTGGTCCTGAAATTTGGTCCTAAGTCTTCTGGACTTTCTGTCCATTGGAGTATCCTTTCTATACATGTTATGTGTCTCTTGGGTTCAATACTTTGTTGTTATATAAGGATCTCTATTCCTTTGGTCATGTTTTTCTTGGTTTTCTTCTCTTTTTGTGATGCATTTTTTAAAATTAGGTTTTGGGTGATTTTTTTTTTGTTTGTTGGTTTTTTGGGGTTTTTTTGTTCGTTTGGGTTTTTTTTTTTTGTTTGGTGTTTTTTTGGTGTTTTTTGGGGGGGGTTTTGTGTGGGTTTTTTTCATTTTTTTGTTTGTTTGTTTGTTTTTGTTTTTTTTCTTTTGTTGGGATGTAGGGAATGGCTTTGTTGGGTTTTGTTATCTGCGGTTTGTTTGTTTTTAAATCTGTGCTTTTAGTTACCACACTGTAATGCACAGAACAAGAGACAGTATGAATCCATACAAGTACTTATAAGTCCTTTTTAAGTCAATCAGTTAAGGCAATTTATGCTAACTGAATATTTGTTCTTAAATCTTGCCACATAAATAATTTGGTTCATAAGACAGTCTTTCTGTGTTTCTTAAATGGTGCATTTACAGGTTATTTAAGCTTGTATTGTCTACTCTTATGTGATCTAACTGTTGCTTCTTTTTTGTGGCATAATAGAAGTTGTAACTGAACATTTATTCAACTTAATTTTTATTTTTTTAACTTTTTTTTCTGAATTATTCAGTGCTTAAATATAGTTTAAAATATCGTAAAATCTACAGCGTAATTCAAGAAAATTATGTGAAATGGGAAAAGACCAGTTTATTAAAGCTGATAATTAAAATCCTGCTTTATTCATAGGTTCAGTGTGAGGTTAAGTGCAAGAGATTTATTCAACTTAGCTTTGTTTCCTTTTAAGCATTCAAAGGTCAGAGTGTATGGGGAGGGTATGCATGTCGTAAGAAATTTGAAATAAGATTTCTAACTTTCTTCCATTGTGTTTCAATTATTCTTTCTTTTTATGCTGGTGAGATTCTGAAGGCATGTTTCACGAGGCATGCCTTGTGAATTCACAAATGCCTTGTGAATTCACAAGACAGAATTGACATTGTTGCATCCTATTTTGCTGTTGCTGATGTATCAGTATTGCTTAATCTTGTCTTTCCTGCTTGGTTATATCGCAGAGAATTTGGATAAATGTTAATAAGTCTTGATCCAGATTTCCATGAAAGCAAGCACTTTACTCTGTGTTGAGAAAGTGCATTCATTGCATAGATTGGATGAAAGATTTGAGAAGAATTGCTTGATTGGCAGCAGTAATACTCAGTGGCATGTTTTGCACCTTATTCTTTTTGTTGGAAAAAAGTTAATTTTGAGTTGTGCTAATGAAAAGTCTCCTTTAAAACTTACCTCATTAATATTGCCTTTGTTAGGAATTAGCATCTACAACTGCTCTAACTAAAGACCTGATTTTTTCATTTTTTTCTGATTTACTGAGAAAAGTGTTGCTGCTGCTTTACTTGTAAGGAGCGCTGTTCACTGAGGTGTACTGTGGAGGAGATATCTTAAGTGACATATGAGATACCTCATCATGTAATACTTGATTTTATTCTCTCTGCTGTCTTTTTCCAGCCAAATAGGGGAAAACAGTGAAATCTCTACTTTGAGATGTGTAAGCATCAGTGGTTGTGGTATTTGGTAAGGCTTTTTAGTGGCTTTTGCTTTCTGCTGTTATCTTGTTGAATGTCAACAGGCTTTCCTGGTTAGCACTGCTCAGGCTTTGCTCATTTCTGCAATGCTTAGCCTATATGAAGAAATAAATTCTCAGCTTTGGGATTTCTTGAATGTATTGTGTGAGTTTATAGGATCAGTGCAGTATCATGGTTGTAAGGATCATTGCATCTTTTGAGAAAAAGAATTCTTAGTGTTTGTTAGTAACCTCAACTCCTTTCTTCTATTTTCGTTAGTCTGTTTCAAGCACACAGAAGTTTCATTTTGCTCACAATAGCTCTCAACTAAAATTCTGGTCTTGCTGCTCTTGTTGCCTACCAGGCCGTGTTTGTGCGGTAGAATCCACTGTCATTGTAGCATGAGAGTGTACAGAGCCAGTCCCTTCCTTGGGGCACTCAGTAGATACTGTTTAAAATTCCATTTTATCTTCCCACTCCTAGCGTTTTTCCAGACTTGACAAGGAGTCTGTCCTCACCAAATGCAACATTGGTCTCTCTCGACTGTTTTAAAGATGCTAATAACTTTTGTGGATAATGTGTCATCTTCATACTTGACCAATTTATTAATAAGCCAATTTATTAACTCCTTGGCTCTGGTCACAGATCCACATACTCTGTAATATGTGCTGCAAACCTTTATACATAGAATTAATGTACACTGATTGTCTCCTGTGCTGTGTACTGTACTGAGTTGGATCTAAAAATGGAATGGCTTTAAGAGATGACTGAATCCCAAACTTGTGCAAGGGGTGCCATCAGGGGATTCTGGCTGGAAATAATACTAATTTGCTTCACTTGGGAAGTACAACTGCATCTGCAGTTTTCTGGCAGTAACTTCTTCCATGTTGCATAATGTTCCACACTAGTATGTAACCTGCATTTTAGTACTTGTAAATTTAATCTGCATTCAAAGTTTAGCCAAACTGCCCTAAGAGATTATACTAATAATCTAAGGCTTCTACATCTGAATTTCCTAGTTTGTTCTTTTATCAGTTGTGTCATGGAAGTCGCTGTGTAAAATGCCACAAATATGCTTTTCTTTAGTGTTTAAGAGAAAGTAGTATTTTGTATTAAGGTAGACTTTTGCACAAAACAAGTGCATTATTGTGTATTGTACTGATGGAGATGTATAATAAGAAAGGCAGGTTGGGAAAGATGTGAAGTAAATAGTATTGGAAGTTTGCTTTAAAGAGGACATAAACAGTAAGTGGATAACTTAAGAGAAAAGGTCAATGAAGAAGACCAGAAAAATGGAGGGTGAAGAATCAGAAAAAAATGTCCAAGCCAGGATGATTTGTGATACTTTTTTGGTAGTTATAATTAAAAAAGAAATTGAATTAAACAATGCACTTGGGAAAAAGCAGATTACCATACTTGCAAACCTCTAGATCATTCCCCTTTAAGCTGCTCTTGGAAACAAACTTTCCAGGTGGTTAATACACAACTGGATGCTTCAAATAAGATCAGAAACTGAATCTAATTAAAGAACATTGCAGCCAAAAGAATTCTGAAACTGGGAGATTATTTTTATATATTTGGCATAGGATTGTTGGTCTTTTTCCAGACTTGCTGTCTTTTGTTTGTAGTACAAGGTGTTGGCTTTCATCCAGTTTGAAACAGAGGGGTCCAAGTTTAATGGCTACTTAAGTCAGCAAAATACTTGAACTAGTGTTAACAGAAGCTCAGTACTGTGTAAACTCTGACTTTCTGCTTTTTTGTAGTTTTGACATTTAATTCCCTCTGTGGGATGTTTCTGCTTTAAGGTAGAATAAGAGATGTTGCAAGAGGGTGGTGATATCTAGTAGCATTTAACGGTGAACTTGAAGTTGTATTTAATTGGTATTGTCAAATGTTTTATTTGTGTACCTGCATAGTCCTGTACAGGCACCTGTTTAGTGATAGTTTGAGGAATAAACACTGTGGATATTGCATGATTCTCAGTTTGTCTTAAAAGTAATCTGGCTTCTTACATTTTGTGCAGCAGTACTGCAGAGCAGAACAAACTTCTCACACTGTGATTCCTTGTGGTCTTAACTGTGTGTGAGGGCTGGTTATGAATCCATGTGCGCATGTATCGCACATGTGCCCACCCCCCACTGCCTCTGAGATGTGTATATATTTCTGGTTAGGATACTGAGTAGTGTGAAAGCAGGGCGAGTAAGATGATTCTCAAATTTCCAGGTATCTTTATTTTTCCAGTCAGTTCTCAAAAACCTTTGGTCAAGCAGTTGGGTAGCTGTCTTCTCAAGCTTAAGCTGCTTGGATTTTATAATAAAATTAAATTTTCTTGTGCTTCTTTTGTCTTGTTGCTTTTTTTCTCCAGTAGATATTTTGTTTTTCCTTTCTTACTTATGTGAACCATAGTTGTAAAAATGCAGAAACACATTCAAACTAGCACTAGTATTGTAAGCAGGAGCTTGGAATTCAATGGAATTCTAGATACTTTATTTAATTTTATTTTGCCTAGTGTGAACTAGAGTCTCTGGAGTCAAGAAAGCAGAGTTTCTATTATATTTATTTATTCCATATTTTTACATGGAATATGAGAAGCTGCCTTCAGTCTAAGAACCCAAGAACAGAGTGCTTTAGCTTCTTTGACATTGGAGTCTTCTGATAAGCTGCTTATTTCTGCATTTTGCAATTTAAGTGTCAAATATGGCAGTTTATTAGAAGTCTTTGCCTTTAGAGAAAATATAATGTTTTATGTGGAATATCCGTCATTTCTGTGTTCATTGAAATGCTCTTAACAAGAGTTTTGTTAAGTGCCGTTTCTCAGAACAAATAGATCTGGTAAGAACCAATATCTACTTTTTCTGGAGGACTGAGCTGTTTAAATTCCTTCAGGTTGAGAATTTCTCTTCTCTTTGGAAATGCTGTAAAAATTTTTAGAATCTCTTCTCTGCAAGGCACCAAGAATTTCTATATCCGAATTCTCTCTGTTAATATAGATTTCCCCTAAAATTATAATGGTCCCTTTTTGCGGTGTTGTCGTATTTCTTACTATAGGTAGAGTTGTTTCCTATTGTCCTAGGTAATGCATAGAAATGTTGTTCAATAATGATGCAGGTTTGGTAACTGATGAGTAACAAAGGAACAGTTAGTTGGAATTAAAACTCATTCTGGGGAGACAAACTTAACAGAAGTGTTAATGTTAAAAAAGAAATAAAGGAAGAAAGCAAGAATTTTGGAAGAGCTCTGGTTGTATGGAAAATGTTGTACAATCAAAATGTGTTTAAATTCTAAATTAGAGAGATTATTTTGAATGGCTTAGGAAGAAGCTAACAGAGAGAAGTCAAGAGAGACGGACCATAGCAGTTGGAGGTTGAAAATGTCTTCAAACACTGTGGTGTTGGCCTACTCCATTGAAAGCAGTCACTTTCTGGTTGCCTAGAAGAAGGAAACTATGCTTTTCTTTGTAGTTCCTGACTACTGTGGTATCTTAGGTTAGTAAAGAGAAGACCAAAATGTTGGGCAGGGTTGATTTTCCTAATACCATGCATCTTGAGTGTTCTTGTGAAAGAATTTTAGAAACACGTGGTTAAGCCTCTGATAAACATACAGAGGTTAAGCTGGTAAGAGACAGAGGTTCTTTGAACATAATACCTGAGAAAACTAGTTTGCATACTGGAGTTTACTTGCCAGAAGTGTCTTAAAGCATTTAGGTCCTTCTTTTACTGTGCGTGGGCTTGGGGTTGTGGGCTTTGGTGGGGCTTTTTAACATTAGCAATTATCAGAGAGAACTAAAAGAAATCGCATACCTTTAATTTATATGTATTAACAAAGCAAAGCACTAAGGGCAGACAGGAGTTGATTCAATTTTGCTAACAACAAAAATTACATTTCTTTGAATATCGAACCCCTCATTTCTAAGTTAATGTTTACAACTCTGTTGCTTTTGTTAATCAGCTCTAGAAAACTGATTGCCCTTCCTGCTGTTCAGTCTCAGTTGCTAGCTTCATACTTATGTGAATTCTTATTCATTGTAAACTCATGTATTTATTTTCAATATAATTTGCATTTATTGCAAATGCAAGTGTTTTCTAAGTCCTTGTTCTACTTATGCTTTTAGACTTTGAGTAAGAAGCAGAGTAATTTGATACTTTAGTCTGGGTGTGATTATGTGGTAGAGTAAGTTCTTTGGTGCTCCTTACATCCTGAGCTGCCTCGAGAGGTTTGTCCATTGGGAAGTATACAGTGTGTCCTCAAATTCAAATCCCTTTCTCCTTGTGACATCAAACTGTGCCTTACAGTGCTTCTCCTTCAGTGAATTCTTCTGTGATTATTTCTCCAGATATCAGCTAGGCTCATATTGTTTTCTTAAGCTGTGTTAAACAGAATTGTTCCAAATAGTTGTGCTTTATCATTACTTTGGTACTCATTCAATATTACCTTTGGTTTTGCAGCTGAATATACTGTTGCAATAAATAATTTCTGTTTTAATTATATACTGGTGTACATTTTTGTAAGTCATCAAAGTATATGCAGTTTATACTGATTATAAATCTAATATTCCCATTTTTGGTTTATTCCTAGAATGATTTGGCATTCTTCAAAGTCCTACCTCCCTAGGTGAGACCATCTCATTACTGCTTACATACTCATTGAAAATTTCAGTTGATTTGCCAATATAAAGATTGAGCACTAGTAGGAGTAGTACCATTCATCTAGCATAATAGGCTCTCTTGTATAAAGAAATTACAATGTTATTCCAGCCGTGACAATATTGAAAACATTTTTAGATGTTATTTTACAATAGAGGCAACACAGCTGTAAATCTTACTACAGCTATCTGCTCATTTCTCCTACTAACTTCTGAAGGATTTTCACTGCTGAAGTTTAAAGGTGCTTTGTTTCTATTGAAAACAGTGTAGTTAGCAGTAGAAATGGATCCTGTCCCAGGGATTGCACAGCTTCCCATATTCTGTGCAGTAGGCTGGGCTTAGTCCTTCATGTGCAGTTCTGTCAGCTAAAGTTATCCATTATTGATTTGGATTAACTTCTTGGTGTCAAGCTAATACATATTTGTTGAATGCAGGTTTTGAATGAAATGGAGGAAAAGTAAAATTACTTCTGAGTTTTCAAGACCTGATTTTTTCTAAGCATAGCAGAGGAATGCTGTGGGCTGGGAGGTTTGAACCCAAATGCAATTACTGCCACAAACACTATTGGTTTTATAGAAGTTTTATTTCTATTTAGATGAAGGTGTTTGACAGATCCTCATTGAGTCTGTTAACTCTTTCTTTGCAAGACATCAGTTTTGGTCAGGATTGTTTGTGATTCTGGTGTGGTGTTTTTTGGGGTCTGTTTTTTTGTTTGTTATGAATTACCACCTTTCTTTTTAATATTTACAGTACACGAAAAGAAACTAGTTCATGAAGGGGAATTACAAAATTGAAATAGCTTTGCTATCTATCCAAAGACGATTATTGTCTTCCTTGACTGTAGCTGTTTTGAGTGATATAACCATTTTTCTGGTTATTTGGTCCTCAAAATGGAAAATCTTTGGCAAATCTGTAGTGAATACTGTGTTACAAAAACGTGTCGATGAATGGATGTTTCTTAAAACTGGTATCTGTGACACATCCTTTTGTGTGTGACTTCTATTAACCCAGGTTAGTTCCAGGCTGTGATATTACGAGAAGATTAGGCTGTAATGTGGGTCAGACAGGTTGCCCCACTGTGTAGTACATAAATTGTGGAGCACCAGAATGCTGGGAAGTGTAGCAAGACTCATTTAGAAAATAGAATGGATTTTTTAAAAAGTTTAGTTTTAAGTGAAAGGTCAGGCTCTCGTTTGCTTTTTTATTTGTAGCAGTTCATCCGTATACAGTACTGTGCATATTGTATGTGTAAGTTAATCTCATTTTTTAATCTACTATAACTGCCTTTTGATTCTTGAAAATCCTTTTGGGTATTTTGCATTCCAGTATCGATCCCTGTCTGTCTGACTGCTTCAGCTGTGTAATCATTTTTCTTGTTTATCCCTAATCCTTTTAATATTTCCTTCCTGCCACTGTATAACAGTACAGTATGCCTATTGTTTGGAATGTATCTCAATGATGACTGTAAGACTGTACAAGAAAGTGACTGTGTTTTAGCCTCGATTTTACAAAAATGGTTTACAGTGAAACAAAAATGCAAAGCTGAACACGTCTTCAAAGTATGTGTGCCAACTGTAGTACATTGCTTTGTTTAGTCATGCAAAATGTTTATCTTTATAAACCATATCCTATTCTGAACTGCTCATAAAAATTAAATATGAAGCTTGCTATTTCAAAGTGCTTCTTATTCTGTGTTCTTTGTATGGACCTAACAGAAAAAAAAATCCCTCCATCTCTGTGTATATCCATATGCATATGTATTAAAATTTTGACTTTAAAGAATCAACTGTAGAACTGTTTAAATATCTCAATGGAAACATTTGGACCTCTAAGTCCAAAGTCTAAGAGAAATATCAATTTCTCTTCAGCTATCTCCTTCAATAAAACATTCTGCTCTTGTTCCTATGGTGACCGAGTAACAGCATCGCATGAAGTTCTGACAAAATGATAAAAATTCCTGCCTGAAATGGTTTCCTGAGTAGCATGGATCTGTTCCGTTTCACCTGAAGAATGAGAAGACCTTCCCATTCCCATCAGGCTTTTCCTCTGTGTTTCTCCCACACCAGATTATACCCTAACATCCTTTCACTATTCTAACCAATGTTTTAACTGTTCTGCTTTTCTCATTAAATAAACTTGGCATGTACTTTCTCTGTGTGTCAAAGCAGAGCATGCAAACATAATGAAGGAAAAGAATTTGATACCAAGGTGAAAGCAAAGTGTTTAATTTTTCTTAAGGAGCTATTTTTATTTCCATGCTGCTTTGGGATTAACAAAGATGAGGAGGGTTGGGGGGTGGTTTGGCTTGGTTGGTGTTTGTTACAACTGATCTACTTTAACAATAGAAATGGAAAATGACTGAGATCTATACTTCCTATATTCAATTACTGTTTTAATATAAACATACCTAACTAGTAACCAGTTTGAGTATTGTATAAACCTTTCAGGAAGGTTAAGAAGCTGCTTTCTCTCAAATAAGGTACTAGTTGCAGCATATGTGCTTCAGTAACTTGCTATTATACCTCCATTTCCCCTTAATAACTTTTTACAGTTATGGGAAGTATAATTTTAAAAATACATTGTAGTTTTTGATATGGAGAAACTTTGTGACAACGTTCTGGGTTTACGGTTGTTGCTTTATGACAGACACTTTCTAAAGTTAATGGAAAGAAAAAAATACCAAATCCATATCTTGATTTATTATTATTATATCCTTTGAAGGTTGTTCTCCTCCTCCTCATGCACTTTATAACAAGTATGCTGTGGTTGCAATGAAAAGTCAATTTGAATGTAGTTATGCCTCAGCTTCTGAGATGCTCAACTTCCCTGTGCACTTCTGAGATGAAAATGAGAAATTTTTTTTAGACATCCTAACTTTTTAAGTGAATGATCCATGTTTTAATGATAAAGCATATTGTGTGTTGTATCTTATTTAACTGTGATTTTTCAATTATACATTTTAACTTAGGCTATTCTTAATAGTTATAGGGTGTACTCTGTCATGTGCTCAATAACAGCAAGTTCTTCTTGCAGGCTCTTAACAAAGTACAAGTAAGCCTGAACTTTCAGACCTACAGAAAGTAAAGTTTGTCTTGAAATTAGAAACTTCTACCAGTAGTAATTTATATCTAAAAATAACACTGTCAGTGGTAAACTGAGGACCTTCATTTGAAAATCTCTAGAACTGCCTTTTAGAGTAGATATTAAGTTTGTTTCCAAGGGTAGAAGTCTTATGTGGAATTCATCAAAATGTTAGTTTTCCTGTCTGGATTGTGTTTAGTTTATTAGGAATGTTATATTTCCAGGTACATTTCTGAATTTCTTAAGAAAATTGTCTGTCTCAGAGCAGATAGTTTGCAAAAGCTTGATTGATCCAGACTCTTCCTTTATCTCTGTAGAGATTCTTTGTTGGCTCAGGCTGCTGAGATGTCAGGGATACCAGAATGCTTCCAGCTTCGGTGGTGTTTGATGAAAGGCTATAAAGAGAATGTGTCCTACAGAGAAACCTCATCACAAAACCAACCAATATTTTCTGATCTTTGTGTAGCTTTTGAATTGTTGCTTTTTTGAACATAGAAGCAGCACTTGCAGCCAACTATATTTTTTATAGTGAGTTGTAGGTTATCAGTTCAAACTTTTATCAGAATGCATTCCTGAAAAGTGATTGTTTTCCGTATTAATGTTTGGGGTATTTTTTTAAAGGACATACTAAAATGAGATTGAGTTTTATGCTAAAGAAATTTTACGGTCTCTACATGCAGTTAGGGTTGTGTGAAATTCTTCTTGTGAAGGAATTTGCACCATGGGTGAGAACAATGTGACACATGTATGTTGCTGTGTAATCTGTTTGTTAAGATGCCCTATTATTCAGGAATATGTATAAATTTGCTGTACTAATTTGTTTCATAGTAAGTCATAGATATAGTCCCATGTATAGTTCTCTCTTTCCTCAAAATACTAATTCTTTAGGTTCACCACAGTGCTTTGAAAAATGAAGTTCTCCTGTTTCTGGACACACATAATATTTGTTTCTATTCTGTTTATTATCAAAATGGAGTTTAAGTACTGATGCATTGTTTGACTGTGAAGATGTTGGTCAGGATGAACCTGATTTGTGTAATAGGCAGTAGCTTAAAACATCCAGGGGACAGGTTGGTGCTTTGTAGTGTCTATTTGACAGAGAGGCAGTAGGCTCTTGTGAATCTGCTTTGGTCTGTTGAGAAGCTGCTTTGGAACAGTCTGTCTGGTGTGTAAAAGGGGCAAAGTAGCAGAAATAGCACTGGTGAATGACTTCACAGTCATTCTATTTGGTTTTTTTTGTTGTTGTTGTTGTTTTTTGGTTTTTTTTTTTTTTTTTTTTTTTTTTTTTTTTTTTTTTTTTTTTTTTTTTTTTTTTTTTTTTTTTTTTTTGTGGAATACAGCTTGTCATTACGCTGCTTTCTGTTTTTTTGAGGCTGTTGGTGTATTTTTGATTATTTTGTCCTTACATGGTTTTTTTAAGTGTTCTTTTTGTAAGAGGTAGAAGTGTTTGTTAATAAAGGAAAAAAGAGCTATTAAACAGTTCTCATTTGATGAAATCTTAAATAGCTGAATATATTGGAATTAAATCAGGAATTCTGCTAAAGCAGTGGCATTTATAGCTGTATTAATGTTTACAATTTATTTTGAGAACAGAATTTTTGATGCTTTCTTCGATGAAGTAACGAAAAGGTAGAACTAGTTTAGTGTATTGAATCTCTGTGGCTAGAGAAGATTTTGTCATTTGCTGAGATAACAAGAAAAAAAAACTTGAAACTTTTCTGCATGGTTGCTTAGAAGTAATGTCTTTTATCCAAACTTGGTGTCAAAACGAGGAGCCGACATCAGCTTTTACTGAAATGCAGTAAAACTGAACTCCCTTCTTCTTCCATTGCAGTGAACTCTGGATTTGGAGAGCAGTTACACTAGCATGACGCCAGCTGATTAAAGCTTTAGCTAACAGGTAGTAATGCTACACCTGGAGCTGCTGGATTTTCATGCTTTAGATAAAGATTATGTTCAATGAAACACTTTATATACTGCTGATCACATATTGTTTTAGGCAGTAGCTGCTTTCCATAAAGGAAAATGGCATCTAAATCAAGAAACAAATTGTGACATAGTCTGCAAAAAGTTTCTTAACCTGCTTTTGACTCTGCTATGGGCTAGAATTTGAGAAGTGAAAGATAATTGTCTGTTGGTTGATGCAGCTTGGGTGAATATATTTGACTTTCCTGTTGCTCAGTTGCATTTGTGTATTGGGAAGGGAATGTTTCAACATGTACATAGTTTGAGCTGTAATTTGGAAGCACAATATTTATATGAGTATTAATAGGGAGCTATTAGTAGGCTTCTATTTGTTTATTTTTCGGGACTCTGAAGTACAAAAGTAATAGTGACACTGGATTAGGAAGAAAACCTTTGGTTTATAAACACCTACTGGTGTTATATTACCTGGTATTAAAACACAAACACATCTTTTGCGAGGTGGTGGTTATGTTTAGATAATTTTCTCTGAAAATGGTGCTGGCTTTATATAAGAGTCATGTCACAATCTGTAACCTTTAACTCCATTGAGCACAATACTTGAGCACAATACAATAACATGGAAAAAACTATCAAAAATAACTGCAAAACACTGAGTGAATATTTCATACAAAAATACTTGTCATGGTTCTCTATTTTAAGTTTCTCTCTTCTATTGCTTGTGATGCTTCTTACTTGTTGATAGTGACATGCCCTTGTTTTCATATCATTGCTAGGTGATCTTACCAACTCCAGCAGTAGGTTTTGCAGTTGGTCTTCAAAAATGATACATCTGGAGTTCTGAATAGTCTGAATTTGAACAGTTTGATGTGCGTTTCCGACAAACCTTTCCTTTTAGAAAGTTAGCCAAATTGGTCAAAAATAGTTTTTATTGTGTTTGACCAATTGCATCACTCAAATTTTACTTGTATTGAATTATCTAAGCAGTCCTTAAGGAAATTCTTGTCTTCATATCGATACATGCATGTGTGTAAATGCAGTCAAGTGAAAAAGAGCAGGTCAACTTTTTAAAATACTTATAATCCAAAGTATTTTCATGAGAGAGATTCCATGAGGATGGGATTATCTATTAGTTATGGAAATTGGAAGATCACTGGATACTTAATGCTAGAACACATAAAGTAATGAACAGTGGGAATTCAAGGGTCAACATGAGTATGAGCGGTCTATCAAGAGCCTATCATGAGTATGTATTTTAAGGGCTGCTAATGCAACAGTTCTATCGCTTTGTGCATGTTGAGCAAACATTCCATGGAAAATGAAGATAATTTAAAAGCTAGAATGTCAAGCCTTTTATTATATCCATAAACTAAAGGCGATCAATACAATAATGAAACTAGTTTGTTATCTATTATTTATACAGTTCTCTGCAGTTAACCTCTGTAACCAGTAGTGTTCTGTCTGAACAATGTGTTTAATAAAGCAGATAAGAACCTAAACATAAGGGTAGGTTTAAAAAAAAAAAATTGGTCTTAAAAATGTTATTTAAAGTTCTAGGCAAAATACATATCTAGTTGAGGCTGTTTTAAAGATAGATGGAAATAGTAGGATATTTAACTGTAAGAAAAGAGCTATAATGCTATCTAGCACATTTAGGTTAGGAATCTTTGATGGTTGTAAGAAAAAACTTAAAGTACTTGTACATGAAGGAATCATAGAATATCCTGAGTTAGAAGGGATGCATAATCATCAACAAACCTCATCATCACCATAGTCTAACCTCTTATCTGTTAGTATTCAAGCTGCTGAAGTATGTAGCAACACCTCTTCTAATGTGAACATTGGGACTGTGTACAGGAAAAATCCTCTTCTGCAAAAGTATTCAAATATGTTAGCTGTTGAACTTTTAATTTGCTTTTTGAATATGTGAGAGTTCAGTTCAGGTTAATAAATCAATCAGTTTAAATCAGCCCATAATGGAAGGTCTTAGGAAACTGAAAGAATAGGTGTGAACATCAGTGCTGACATGATTTGACAAGTTGTTTCTTAACATCCTGGCCAAATGTAAGTTCACAGCTCTACTTAAGGCTCTGTGGGTTCAGCTGTCACACACATCGCACAAATTAAAAATTTTGTAAAATACTTCATAAGACATCTAGCATCTTGCAAATGACTATAGTTTTTAAAGGATATTTGGTAATTTTTGCTGATCAGTTCAGCAGCAGCTGTTTCCTTTTCTTTTTTATTGTTTTGGGGGGAGTGAAAAGAGAGGGAGCTTTTATCTGAGTTTATCTTCACAACTTCAGTGTTTTACTGACATGTATGGCATGATGATTTTTCTCTCCCTTTCAGAAGAGAAACCTGATTGCTCCAAGGCTCGCTGTGAGGTCCAGTTTTCTCCTCGATGTCCAGAAGATTCCATCTTGATTGAAGGCTATGCACCACCTGGTGAATGCTGCCCACTCCCAAGCCGCTGTGTGTGTAATCCTGCAGGCTGCTTGAGGAAGGTTTGCCAACCTGGCTATTTGAATATATTGGTTTCTAAGGCATCAGGAAAGCCAGGGGAATGCTGTGATCTGTATGAATGCAAGCCAGGTAAAAGTAGATACAATTTCTTTTCCCATTTTCAATTTTTTCTGTCTGACAAGCAAAATAATCTATGTAATTGCATCCAATAAAGCCTATAGAGCCTCTAAATTCTTCTTCTTGGAAGTTAATTGTTATATGTAGGCAATACCCATTTAAAAAAACAGGATAAAAATATTATGGTAAATTTAGCTTTTTTTTTCTTTAGACATTAATTTAAACTGAGTAGCAAGGGAAAAGTAACTTAGTGAGAGCATTGCATTTCTGTGAATGCTACTAGTGCAAATGACATGCTTTATATATTGATTAGATTATACATAGGTTTTTCATGGTTGGAATACATTGTGTATGGACAGGGAATTAGGATTTCTGTTTTAAGATCTCTCTAGATTATCAAGTGTTGACCCTTTAAAACTGCAGAGCAAAGGGGTTATGGAGGGTCATACTAAAGAACTGTACAACATTTTCAGTATTTACTCATCTGCCATTTCATGAGAACACGAATCACCCTTTCTTGTGATTTATTATTCCAAGTGAAGTGGAAGATGTAATTCACTCTTTGATCCATGCTTTGATAAATAGTCAAAACAGAGGACTGAAACCAAGCATATAAAATGGTATAATCCAAAACATTATATGCAGTTTCAAGTCTGCTTAAACTGTGCTTTTCCTATGCTTGTTTAACATTTTCTTAAATCTTCCACAGAAGAAGATTGTACATCTTTGTATCTTCTAGTGCTTCTCTTTGTGTTTTTTCCTTAATGTTCATTGCAAATCTGTGTGGAAATTTAAGCAAATTTTTTTGTACCCTGTCCTGAGTAGTTGGTGAACAAATTTTACTATAATTTTTTGCCCTGGAACATTTTGTCAACCATGGGCTTCTTTCATTTAGAATTAGCTGTAATTTATTGTGACATGGTCTTTTTTCACTCCTCCCTGGTTATATTTCCTTTCTATAATATTTTTTTCAGTTAATCCACACTTTAACATATGGTATCCAAAAGTAGACTAAGATTTTGGGAGAGTCTTCATCAGCACTAAATGCTTTAGAATAATTTCCTTCTGTTTCTCATGCAAAACTTTAAGATTTTAACTGTTTTGCAAGAAGTATTTCTAGTTGGTGCAATGCTGTGATGCCAGGATCTTTCTGTAGTATGACTGCTACTGAACCGTTATATTTATACATTATAGTTCCTCCTATATACGTTAATTATGCCTCTACTGAATTTTGTCTTGCTGACTTTAGATTATAATTTTCAAAAGAAATTTTTTCTGTGATCATGTCCTCCCAAAGATTATTTGAATTCCCAACTTGTCGTTGGCAAATAAGTCTGTCCAGACTTGTCCATGGAAATTACTTCTTGAAAGCTGTTTTCAACTTGCTAGTTTTACAGAATCTTCAAATTGAATATGATTCTCTGTCAGGTTAGTGAATTTGCGTAACTCTGTCAGTATTGTTTTCTGAAGAGGTTTGTATTTTTTGCTGTCGGGAGTTTTAAGGGTTGAAGGTACATGAGACTGAAAGAATGAAGGTGTGTTAGGAGGGTAGAAGAGCAGAGACTTTGAAGAGATTGGGGAAGGAAAGAAACTAATGGGATTTAAGGGAAATATAGAGCTTTGCAAATGGGGCTTAGAAATTGAGAGACCTGGTAATAAACCCTGCGTCTTCAGAGTTTAACTTGGTATCCTGAAGAACTGTAGGCAGAAAGAGTTAGAGAGGAACTGAGCTACATGAATTGTTACTGAAAAGCCATATTTCTAGAAAAATATGGGTAATGGACAGAATAAAGCCTGGGAAGTTGGTGTTCGTGCAGAGACTCTTGTGGAGCTGATGTCATCAATTTTACTGAATGTGTCAGCAAGTCTATGGAGTTAACGTGTTGAACAGAGAAAAATATGTTTCCATTATTTGCCACAGACCTATAAACTATAAACTATAGTTCCAGAACACTCTTCCTGCACCTCCATGTCTGCTTAACCATACTCAATATGCTGGGGTTTTGCACCAGCAAGGGCTTTCTGGTGGGAATAATGCTGGGAGGACTACTTTCTATGACAGCAGAGCTGCTTTATGCCAAGATAAAGCACTTGTGCAATTAAAGCATAAATTGTGTTTATTTCTGTTCCTTAAAAAAGATGTCACTGCTCTCTAGTTAACTCTGGCATTTGAGTTGGGAGCCTTCTGCTGAGAACTGAGTATGTTCAAGTGTTGTGATTGGCAACAGAGTTAATGAAAGGAAAATAGAAAGTGTTTCCTCAACACTAAATGCTAGAATAAAAATAAAATAATTCATTCTGAGATCCACTTCCTCTTCTGCCCCTTTTACTTTAGGAATATAATTGAAGGCATTGGTTAAAATGAATACTGAAGAAACTTAGTAGCTTAGTCATACATGTCTATTAACCTCCAGATTAATTTGCTTTAAATGTTCTTACCAGTTGCTTTGACAAGTATCTCATCACAGTTGTGGCAACTACTGAGAACAAGTGTGTCATGCTCATTGTTTTACGGTGGTTCCAAAGCTCAGGGATGAGATAGTCCTGGTTTGGTTCCATAAGACACCTCTTTTATTCTGACAAGATGTGTGTAACTGTCCATTCACAAATAGGAAATTTAGTCTATGTGCATTGAATTTAGTTTTAAGCTGGGGATTGCATTTCTCAAAATGTATTTTCAAGGGTTTTTTTTTTTGCTTAAAGATAGTTTGAATGAGCAAGCTCAAATGGAACTGCATAATGTGTTAACAGGAGAAATAAAAATAACCCTAAACAAGATTTGTGGGAGTGTATGAGCTATGAAAATGAACTATGAGCTATGAACAAGGGCATTTTTAAAATCATGTTTGTTTATATAAACATGACTGAGTTTAAATCTAAATTAAAACGTATTTTGTTGAAGTGTTGATTGGAACTCTAGCTGTCACTTCTGAATAAAACAACCTAGATAATTTTCTTTGGCAATTGTCCAACAGATGTTTGTTGTACCTTTTTTGATAACTTTGTTGTTGCATATGGTGCAATCTTTTCTGACATCTTTGGGAAAGCGTTGGAAAATATCTGTCAAGATAGGCATGACCTGTGTCAAAAAGACTACTCATTTGTCATTTTTTTCAGAAATCTTTTTGGCAGAGCTTTAATTCACTCATCTCCAGCATGGCCTGAGAATTACTCTTCTTTTCCTCTACCAAATACTGATTTAAACACAATTATAAAGAAAATGTTATTGTTTGCCTTACTTCCTTGGGGAATTCTATGCAGTCAGGCTTGATGGAAAGTCCGAGATCAGTAGCATAATTTAGTAGGCAGTGTGTAATGACGCACAGGGAAATAGCTTGTGCTCCACCCTGATACAGCTTCAGCATTGAAAATCAGATCTGGAGCTTATACAGTCTTGCACAAAGGACAAGGGTCAGCAAAATCAAGTTTTTATAGAGAGCTTAGATGAATAAAATTCAATAATGCTTTTCTTTTGTCCTCTGTTACTTACAGAATAGTACTTACATTGTTTTATTGGATGATTTGTTAAAAGTTTATGTTGACAAAACTTGAGATAGGAGTGAGAAAGGATTGGGCAGAAAGAGTGAGGAAGAATTGTAGATACATTTCTAATGAAGCTGGAGAAATGTTTTTTAAGTTGGCAATGAAGGTGAGGGAGGGGGAAAAAATCAGCAAATGTGGAGATCTATGTTGGGAAATACCTGGGATAGGGCAGTTAAGAAAGTGGTTCAGGCAGTAATATCGCTGCATTGAAGGTCCAGGAATGCTGTGGTTCCATGTAATATGTCTTGAAGTGTCATGGAATGTAAAAAGGATAAAGCCTTGTCATGGAGAGATACTTCCTTTCTACTTCTCCCACAGCAGAACAATGTGACTACCATTATCATGTGTAGTTGTGCTGTGTTGCACTGTTCATGAGTTGAAATGCATCTGAACTGAAAGCAGAGAATGTCATGTGGTGCTTCCATGCTGTAAAAGCACAAATCCTTGTACTGAACCCTCAGAAATTTGCAACTTTTGAAGGCTTAGCCTGTGCTGAGCTACTGTTTCATCAGATACTGACAGCAAATACTGACTTGCTCCTTCCCCATTAGATGCATAGGTATTTATTTAGATCTGCCCTAAACTGTACATTGTATTAGTTAAAGAGCCAACCATTTTATTAGTTGAAATATGTCAGGTTGAAACTTAACATACCTAATATACTTTGATGACTTACTCTACTAGAAAGTTTTATCCACCTGTTTTCATTAGTGGTTTCAAAACCTTTGGTTTTGTAGTCTACAAAAGAGGTAGCACATGACTGCAGATATGTCAGGGTCTGCAACCATGGCAGGGTTTCTGCTACATTCTAGTAGAAAAGTGCTCCTATATAAAAATTCAGTGCATGAGAAAATATTTGAAGACTTGTAAGCAAAGGTTGATTGGGTGAATCTTTATTGATAGGAAATGGGAACATATTTATGAGTTCTTGAAGACACAGATTTGTCAAACTGTATTTAAAACTTAAAAGTTTCTAGGATAGACAAAAAATGAGTTTAGAATAAGATACACATTAACATCTTATAATAAACTGTTCATGAAATATACACAGATTAATTATTTGAGTCATAGTAGGATGTGAAAAGAAAACTAAATGGTCAGTGGCAAATGTTTGCAGTCTTATTTTTCAGGACAGTAGCGCAACTAATCTGAGAGATACCTTTTAAAGAAGTGAAGAATCCGATTACAGGGTGTTCTGTAACTTCAGAATATTTTCAGCTTATAGATAAGTTTCTGTCAGTACTTTTTCCAGTTTGAGAAACCTGTTTAAATTTGAAAGAAAGTGGGTACTTTTTTTCCTTTTTCAAATATTTTTCATTTCTTATCTGTCTTCATCTCTCTCTTGTGAGAAAACTGTGAGAGAGATGGGACTGTTTCACCTGGAGAAGAGAAGGCTCAGGGAAGATCTCGTCAATACACCTGAATGAGGTGTAAAAGCAGGGCCAGGTTCTTTTTAGGGTGCCCAGACATAGGACCAGAGAGGCTAGAGGCACAAATAGAAACACAGACAGTTCTCACTAAACATCGGGAAGCACTTTTCCACAATGAGGGTAACTGGGCACTGACACAGTTTTCCCAGAGAGGTAGTGGAGTCTCCATCCATGGAGATATTGAAAAGCCACCTGGGCATAATCCTGGGCAGCCAGGTCTACATGGCCTGGCTTGGGAGCCTCTAAGAGGTCCTGTCCTACCTCAGCTGTTTTATGATTAATCCAATAATATAATAATAAAGGGAAAAAATTCTATTTGAGTAGTCTTAACTTGGGGGTTGTTTGTAATGTTTTTGAAGATTATACTCGTTTAAAAAAGACAGACTGGGCTGCTTTTCAGTATTATTGAGCCATGTCCTATCACACTGTAACCACTGCAGTGGAGATATGCAGAGCAGATGTAATTCTGAGCTTGATGTCTCATGATGACAGAGTCAGATATTGCTATGTACAACTGAGGATCAAGCTTGGAAAGTGTAGGACCAGAAGAGAAAAAATGGCCCTTTAAAGGTTATGAGCTCTTGCAAGAAATCTGGGTAGCATTGTCAAGCTGCTTTAGTAGTTCAGTAAGCTTCTGTGATAGTGTCAATATTGCAGTGAAGTTTAATCAGTAATCAGGGATATTGTACTGCATAATTTGCAGTCTGATAACATTCTGTTCATCCTGCTTGTTCAGTCAGAAAGTAGCTCATTTCTTAAAGAGAGAACTGTGTTTTATGCTGCACTTTCTTAGTATTAATTATGAAAAGGCATAACAGATACAAATTACCTGAGCTGGTAGTGTTTGTTACATGGAAGATTTAGGACCAAATAAGAGAAAGATGTGTTTCAGCTTTCCTGAGTATAACTTAGAACATTAAAAATGTATTTAGCCTGGTTTGGGGTTTTTTCTTTTCAATTTCTAGATATTTGTTGTTTTCTAAAAACTGTCAGTCAGTCTTTCTTGTTAAGTAGAATTCTTCATCTCACTAATGCAGAAAGATTTGTTAACTTGCATTTCATTTTCGTCATATATAAATATACAAACAAGACAACCTAATAAAAGTCTTTAAAAATGTACTTTAAACATGCACACATATATCTGTAGCATATCTCTTTTTTTCCTATAACCCAAGTATTTTGCTCTTTAAACAGACTTTAATTAGCTAAAAATTAAACAATGAATTGTTTACTGTTTTAAAAGCTGTAGGGAATATATATTCTTCCATAACTAGGGTACTTTTATTAACTAATATTCACAGTTTTAATGGTTGTGTAAGGTTGCCTGTCTAACTTCTGTAAATTTTTTTATTAACTATTATCAGTTCAGATGTTTCCTAATAAAAAGTGAATCTCAAAGAGAAAGGGAGGCTTTTTGTAACGTTACCTAGCAAGCATGCATTCATTGGATAATTTTTGTGACTTAAAGGGCTGATGCATAAGTGGTTGCTTATGAGGAAGTAATTTGCAGAAAGCTTCTAAAGCATGAGTAAAAGAATTGTTCTTCCTTTCCTCCATAGTGTTCAGTGTGGATTGCAGCACAGTCGAGTGTCCTCCTGTTCAGCAAGTTGTTTGCCCCCTGGATAGCTATGAAACCCAAGTCAGGCTGACGGCCGATGGCTGCTGCACCCTGCCCACAAGGTTGGTGTCTCGATGGCTCCACAATTTTAACTTGTTCTCGACAATTCAAGTACTGTAAATACAGGATAATAATGTGTACTTCTGTGACAATAAATGCTGATACTGAATAAAAGCTACATATGAAGTAGGTTATCAATCTGGTGGAAACACATAATCTTGTCCTTTTAAAGCAGAAAAAAGGTCGTCGCTGTACACATGCATGAAGTTGGTTTCTGCTAAAATTATTTGAGGAGTTCATGACTCTAGATTGACTTTCAGTTAATTCAATTAATTTTGCAGAAGTTAACTTTTGAAGGTGTTTGAAAGTAAGGAGTTAAGTGATGGAGATGACAGAAGACATGCTAGAAAAAATCTCATCTAGTTAAAGGAGAAAAAACATCTAATTTTTTGTATGACTGCTTTAAGAAGTGAAAGATGGAACTCCCTGGAACTGTAGGGGAACAGAAATTTCGAGTACTTGCTTGCATTTCACTTCTGCTAGTGTGAACTTGTTGTTCAAGTAGGTATAACTTACTGTGATTTAAAAAAATAAGACAGTTTTAGAGTTGGTTTTGTTCCACAATTATGCACCACTATTTGAGTTTGTGTTTTTACAACAAATTTCCCAAAACCTTATTCATGAATATGCCAAATAAATACATATTCAAGCTAAAATCAACATAAATGAAATTATTTTACACCAAAAAGAAAATTTTTCTTGTAGATGTAACTAGGCAGCTTACTTAGTGGAAGGTCATTGCAGCCGTAGAATATTGTCATATTCTCAGGCCCTTGTGTAAAGTAGTAAAAAACTTGCAAAAAATTCAGAAAGTAGAAGATGGCAAAGGTTGTATAATCAAGGTTGTTCTCTTTTGGGTGCACTTTTACTGTGACATCTTCTCAGTATCATCCCTTTATTCTTTGGCATATTTTCTATAAAATTCCTAGGAATTGCAGTGATGTATTAGTTCAGAGCTGACCTGGCTTGTTGGGACTGTGTAGGAGTCTGCAGATTTTATGCAGTCATCATACTGCCATTGCTGCAAATACAGCTCAGCATGTTCAAGAAAACTAGAATAAAATATTAATATTTCATAAATTTAGATTTTAGATTAACACTTAGTAACATTGATACATTAGAAAGATTAATGATACATTTTTACTTCCAAATTTGTTTCAGCATGTTGGATTTAAAAGTAATATAGAAGCCAAATTTTTGTTTCACAAAGGTAAAAATATGTTCTGTTTTTATGCAGTCTAATATAACTTGTGGTTTGCAAGGGCTTGGGTGAAGAGATTGAAGTTATCATTAACAAAGAATAAAATGGGTTTTTTTCAATGTTCCTTCTATCAGGAAATAGAGTACCAAGAAAATAAATCTTCATTTACTTCAGGAAAACTACCAGTTTGAAATATCTTCTATTTCTAGTACACATGTGGGAACTGACCTTAAACAGAACACCTAGAGCAAGCACATTCTTGAAAGAACCATTTTATTTTGTTGAGAGTGTTTAAAAATAAAGTCGATTTGCTGAGCGCTAACTGATGTCTGAAATGTCCTTGTCCATGTGTGCGGTAGGTCAGTGATGAAAGCAGTGTTCCCTTCTCATGTGCACAAAGGTCCCAACTGTACGGGCAGGCTTACAGCATGTGAATTGCTAGATAATTGTGGATTCCTGAAACCTCTTTGAAATCAGTCATTGTGTATTCTTGGGAACAGAGTTTAACAAGAGGTCAGAGCTAGGATGGAGGAGTACTTAGCTCCTGGAGCCATAGGATCTGCAGGGCGTTTTGTGTTGATACCTCTGCCTTCCTTGGTATATAAAACTGCAAAATACCTCCACAATTAGCATAAACTAGTATGTCTGCAGGCAGGTAGAAGCAATTGTAGGTGTCTTGTACTCCTCCATTTTTTTTTTTAATTTCATGGCTCTCTCTACGTTGCTGTATATTGTTATTATTGTGGCTTGCTATTTGGATTGCCTTAAATCAGCCAAAGAAAAATTACAGTTTTTAATGCAGTAGGTGAGAAAGAAAGAACAAAAACTGAATCTGGCAGCAATATGATCTTATAGATGCTTTACATATTGTGTGCCTCCTAGAAATATATTTAGCTTTTTTGATTTTCATATACTACTGTGCTTCTTAAGAAAGACAGTGCCATGGTCATCATTCATGTGCTGTAAGTAAAGATTTTATTTGAAGGGGAAAATAAAGGAACACATTTTTCTTAATAGAAAAGAAAGCTTTGAAAAAGATTAGAGGAAAGAGAAGTGCATGTATGAAAAGAGAAAACAGAAAGGGAAAGTGCAATTACTTGGAACATGAAAATTGAGCCAGTTGACTTCAGATTCAGTGTTTCCTCAGATTTGAGGAGACACCCTTAATATTTGAAGGGTCTCTGTGAGACCTGCATGTTAAAATTACAGAAAAAAAAAGTGCAGATTTATGGATGAATGAGTCTGTGTTAGGAAAACGGGATGGTTTTCCTTAATTTCAAAATTTCCTAATAAAATATTAAGAATGATGAAATACCAACATTGCCTTTTCTGAGATTCAGTTTAGACTCACCTAATTGCATATCACATCTCTTTTTCATTGTTAGAATAAAGTTCAAAAGAAATGGCACTGTATTTTTTAGTGTGAATTTGAGAATAATTTATTAAAAGCAGAGGTATTGTTCTATAAGGTCATGGACTTTTGACTCTAGACAGTAATTTAGACTTCATGAAATTTTGTTTTTAAGACTATGAACTCTGAAGAAATTATGATCATCTGTTTAATTTACTGCCACTGAAATAAAAGTGTAATACAAGCAGAAGCAGAAAGCAATTAAAGGAGATTGCCATGGTTAGGGATAGATGATGTGTCACTGAGCTGGTTAACAAGTGGTTGATAATTTCACATACAGCAGGAGTAGATTGCCTTCTGCCTCACGTCTTGTTCTTGGCCTTTTTCTTGTATGTAATATGCTAGGAAAATGGGGATCCTTAAATCTGACAATAAATTGGCCTTTCTTTTGTGAGAAAACTCTTGAGTGTGTATTTATAACAATGAAAACTCCTTGAGCAATGCCAGGGGAAAAGTGGGAATAGTAAACATCTGATACCATAAATTCTTGTTCTTGCACTCAGAGGTTACATTTAGTGTCTCACTGATTTCTAATGCAATGGTTCAAACAGAACAAAACATACTGATTTGGCATCGACATCAAAATACCAATTGCTTCAGCTTTCATTAGGCTGTTATGAGACACTTATCTTAAATTTCCAGCAATTATGTTAGGAAAGCTAAATGTTTGGAAAACAGGAAAACAGCTATTATGTTAGGAAACCTTAGAACAGTCTGTCTCTGGTCTTGGTAAAGATGCTCACTTCTCCAAGGAAGTTGTTGAACAAAAAATGTATTAGAGCTCTTACAGAAAACATTACTGTAGTTTTTTTAATGTAGGTTTGTGGTCTTCTATTAGAAAGTTGAGTGTGATAAATATCAGCTTTACAGAATCTGTTCTCTTTGGGTGTTCCCAGTTTTTCCTGTTGTAAATAAAGTTTCTTCAAATTTACAGATTTCTTTAGAAATTTATTTTTAAGTGTAAAAATCTTTATCAAAATCGGTTTCATTTTTTATCTGTGAAAAATGGAACAGGGCAGTGATTATAAACCGCTTATATTTTTATTGCTCACATAGTTTTGTACATGTTTCATATGATTTTTGCAACATAGTATATGGCCTGTTTGGATAGCTTTGCACTGAATATTTTTAGATTATCTTTTTTTCTTTGTGACTGTTGTCAGAATAATTTGGAAGTTTAGTCTTTATTAGGTCTCCACTTCTTGCTACTGTTTTATACCCCTGCTTCTGTGCTGTCATCTGTTACAGATTTGGTAATTTCATTCAGTGCTCTGTTCTCAGAGATATTTCACACACACACTCCTCCTCCTGCCTCCAGCTATTCTTGGTCAGTCTTTTAATAAAACCAGATAACCAAGAAAACTCCATAGAGAGCAGTGAGATGTTAGCGCCGGGCCAATATTAAAAAGAACAAAACCTAAGTAATTAAATCTGGTTGTCTTGTTATCAGTTCTGAGAAAAATAGTGGGGAAACTGATAGAGGATTGAATTAAGGATTAAAGGATGTAATTTTAGCTAGAAGCAACCACTGTTGCTGGAATCTGATTTGGTCTTCAGAAGATATTAAGATTGCCTTAAAAACTTGACCATCAGAATGCCTTCCTTTTCAATTTCTGTCTTCCATTGTCACTAGTCTTTTTTTTTTTTTTAATTGTATTCTAGCTTTAAACAGAACAAACAAAGAAATGAAAAACAACTAGGACTTTTAAATTAATATTGTCTCACAGGGTTTACTTTATGAAGTGGAAATGTATCCCCTTCCCCAAACTACTTACCATTGAAGGACATTTCCCACACCTCCCTCAGATTTTGGGAGTGACTCAATCTCAATAAGTCAGCATCATTGTTCTTCAGCTCCTGAGAGAAACTCTTGCAGCATATGCATGCTGGCTTGAATATCTTGCTGATAATATAGGATATAGTAATATTCTTCTGAGAGAAGAGAAGCATCCATGATTAGTATGTTCACGAAATCCCAGTAATAAGTTTGCTTCACATGCTTCTTTAAAAAGCTCACACCATAATCCTGAATATGCTGTAGATTCAAAACAGTTCAGAAATAATTTATATATAGCTATCAAAATTTCCAGTACTTTTTCTACCCAAGTCCTAGAAAAAAAAAAAAAAAGCAGTTTCAAGAATGATGTGGTGGGATGAGGAGAAGAAAAAGCAATTGTAAGTTTAGCATAGCAGGAGCAGATAAATCTTATATGCCAAAAAAGTGATTAAAAGCTTTTTACAGATGCAGTCATGCAAGATTGGAGTCCAAAAGGCTTGGGCTTGATGGATGAGCAAATGAAGATGCTTTGAATTGGACCATTTCACTATCACTTAGTCACAGATAGCTGAATGGCATTACAAATGCAAACCTCTGTTGGCTCAAGTAGCATGAAGGAGTAGGATTATATTTGTATTGTTTAGAGGAAAACCTCTGAAAAAATTCTTAAATGAATTAGTCATAGAATTCCTTTTTCCTTGTTTAGTAGTCTTTGCCCTGTCATTTTTTCCTTGTAGGTGGCTAAATTGTCTCAATCTGGGACTGCTGTGGATGACAATGCCACCATTTGGGCTGCAGTATGGTAAAGAAATGAAATGTGCTTGGTCAGCAAACCCAAGTGTTAAGTCTCTGGATGATCAAACCTTGTTTTACGTTTTCATCATCTACTCAGCCCCATAAGAGTGTTAGAGGGGCAATTAATATGTGCATTAAAGATTTACTTAGAGAACAGCCCAGTTCTGCCCACCCCAAATTTTTAAATACTTTCATTTTTATACAGCTCATGAGAATGATAATACCTTGATGTAGTGGGTAATAATTTTTCAGATAAGGTTTAATTTAAGCTATATCTGGATAGAAATGGAATATAACTTGGAACAGAACTAGACTATAATTTTCTATCATATTTAATTACGTTTCAATTTGTGACATAGTAGGAAGGCAAGTAAGTCTACAAAAATGTACTTCACTTCAAGAATCTTCTTAAGAGAATGCTCTTTTTTATCTGTCCTGTACTAAAATATTTTTTACCCAAGTGTGCATTATTTATCAGGTGTTCAGGCTAAATAGCAATCTAGATTAGCAATCTAGCTCTAAAATTTGTATATACCATTGCTGATTTGATTTTAGTTACAAAGGAAGAAATTACCTATTTTATTGCTTTTAATTTTTTTTGTTTCTAATAGCAACGTGTTTTGTCTTAGGCACAATAGAGATGCCACGAGAGATATTCACCATTAGCTGTTTCACTTGTATTTTTCAGAAAACCTATAGATATGTTAAAAGACATGCTGTCTTTTCTTGTAAGTGATTTGAAACAAAGTCCTGTGGCAAATGATTATGCCAAAGTCACACCTCTTTAGAGAGCATTTAAGTTTATGTAGAATTAGTGTAGTGATAGGGCAAGGGATAATGGTTTTAAACTGAAAGAGGGTAGATTCAAATTAGATATTAGGAAGAAATTTTTCACCATCAGGGTGGTAAAACACTGGAATAAGTTTCCCAGAGAACAAGTAGATGACCCATCCCTGGAAGTATTCAAGGCCGTCTCAGAGGGGGCTTTGATCAACCTGGTCTAGTCACTACAAGTGGTAGCTGTTCTATGATTCCATGTTCTTTTATCTTCCTAGAGGACTTTGTCCAGTAAGCAGTTGCTTTTGCTGTACCTTATCTGCTTTTATGGCACTTGGACATGTTGTTATTGTATCATATATTGTGTCCACAACCTGTCACAGCATTAGATCTACCAACAAGTGTTGTGTATTTCGTGTTACACCAGTGTTTAGGCAATCTAATGCCAGCAGCACAAAAATCAGCACAGTTCGTTTATTCTCATTCTGTGGCAGCCACCAGAATCATAACTGGGAATTTTACAGTTGTAAGTTCCTTTTTAAGCTATTATCAAATATACTTGCATTGTACTTGAGAGCACCCATACACAGGTAGTTGGATAATGTTTTTATTCTGACAGCATCTATAGAGGTGGCCTGAGTCCCTGAATAACTTTGCAGCGATCCCATTTAGTTGGAAGGGTATTGTGCACCCGTTCTGTTCGTTCTTCTTAGCTTTTTGGTTTTTTCAGATCTTCTCTGTCATTCCTTGTGAGTCTCACATTTGTCTAGATTTTCTTAGGTCTTCCTGTCTTTGGAAGAAACTCATTTCATGATAATGTTTTGGTGTTCCATATGGCATTCACTACTTGGATTCCTTCAACCTTTCTTAGAGGACGGTCATGATTTTCCAGCAAGAGTACTTTTTCCTCATTTTCCCCTGTACCAGTCACTTCTCTTAAGCAACTTTTGCTGATACAGAGGTCTCCCTTGTATTTGATCTAGAATTTTAGATCCTTCTCCTCCACCCATCTCATCCTCAAGAATTGGTATCTAAGAAAAAGTGGTTGTGGATCCCAGTTTTTGTTAAAGGAAGGTTTAGCTGGGACTGGTAAGATCAACCATGGATCCAAGACCTGTATCTTCCTGAGACTTCTATTCAGGGATTGGGTCCTGAGTAACCTGGGTAGCTGGATCAAAGGTCTGTTTTAAGGACTCTGAAGAAGCTTTTTTATGCCTTCAGTTCTGTCATCAGCTTCTTGGAAATTTTGGTTTCTAATCCTGGCCAACTTGCTCAGATTGTTTCTCCTGCACATTAGCAAACCACTTTGCCATCTCAAGTGTGTCAGTACAGTGGCAGTGTAACACTTGGCATTGAATTGGAGACTCTGGCTCTTATTGAAGAGGCATGTCTATATTGAAGGAAAGATCTACACTGATGACAGCTGAACCCATCCTGGGTTCAATCCAGGCTTGCAGTAGGCTTTTGTTTAGTGGTTAATGAATAGAACACTGCAATCTTTTGGAAGTTTTGTAATATCTGGAAATAGGTGTTTAGGCATTTTCATTCTAGTCTTTAAAATCCTCAGAAGTTAGGAAATGGTGAATATTTTTCCCAGGAAAACTATTTTGCTTTATTCATGTCTGCTGAGATATTCAGTTCTGCTTACAGACTGCGCTGTACTGAATATCCACAAAACGTGCGGATCACGAGTGGTATGTAACCTTTCTAGGTGACCCATGTTTCATGTCTGTCTTCTCTTGCTGTCTTCCAGGAGAGGTAATGAATTGTTGAACTCAGAGTTCAAGCATTCCCCTTCTTCCCTACTACAGCTGCCTCAGGAATTCCCATGTGTTCTCAGTGTGATGGTAGTTATTGCTGTCTTGGCATTGAGCCTCACCATGTGGGTTGTTTTGGCCAGCAACATATTCTCCTGAAAACACAAATGAGGAAAAGATTATGTGTTGGTTGGTTGGTTGGGTCTTTAAAGCCATCTCAGTATAAAACTTGAACAGAAGCTCTTGAAACACGAGGCATTTCTGGAGCTGGATTGCTGACTCCTGAGTGTCAGAAACCTCAGACTAGGACAGGAAACATGAGAACATTTGAGAAGAAATAGCGTGTAAATGTTTTTCAGAAGAAGCTGTAAAACATAAATACTCAGGTCCCTGCTTGCATCTTTTATAAGATCAGCGTTTTGTGCCTGTATGTTCTGTTAAAAATACACATCTGTGGTCTTCCAACAACTAGGAAATTCTGAATTGGAAAGACAATGCCACCTAAAGGAAGAAGCACATTTCTCAAGGGCAAAACAAAAAAAAACCACATTTGCACTGGGTGAGGAAGTATCAGTGATAGCTATGCAAACAGTTTCCTTTTTATGGGAAAATATCTGTAGTACTATAATCTGACCATGTGCTGAGTTAATCGTATATTTACTCCTCCGCTGTGAAACTTGGAAATAATTTTTGAGCCAGATAAGTGACTCCTAATTGTATCTACTTTTGTTGGTGTTTTATGCTTGAAATTAGAATGAGGTTGTAGTGTCTATAGAATTTGGGTTTGTTTCCATTCTTTATAAGGAAGCTGGTGTTTGAACTCTTAATAAGCTGGTAGATATGTCTTTCTGTTTCAATTTTTGTTGTCACTTGCCAGTCTAACAATTAGTGTGTACCTTGATCACACTGAGTATTGTTTTTCCTCTTTCTCCTGAGACTTCCCACTGTGTTTTCTTTCATTTATTCTACTCAATCAGCTATTAGCTTGTTTGGAAATTGAATAAGTGAATTAGTTGAGAATAATTTCTGATTTGAACAAGCAAATTTCTGTTTGTATCACAGATATCAATAATGCCTGACTGCTGTCTTCAGACTTGCAAGTGCACAGATATCTAGGGAGACCCATGTACATAATAATGCAATAGAATTATAATTTGGATGCTTGCATTTTATAAAGGAAGTAGATATGAGAATTCCCCAGCAGTTTCCAATGGTACTTGGAGCAGGTGATATCAACATTACAGAGGTTATATGAAGAGTGTGAAGTTGTGTTTCCTCTAGAAAATAGCGGGAAACATCATGTCAGAATTCAGCAGTCACAAATTCTACTTCTTTCTTCCTTCTCAATTATTGAACAACTGAAAAGTGGAACTGAAGGCTGTGGACCATTTTAAAATTAAAAGTAGTTTCTTACTGCTGTTCTTCGAAATGTCATTGGTGAATTTCAGTCTGATTTCTACAAAAGCATTACGGTTCATTAATTGAGGCGTGTTGTTAGGTCTCAAAACCACTTAGATTTTGCAGCAAATTTTGGTCTTCATTTTTATTCAAGGTCAGGTTGAATGGGGCTCTGAGCAACATCATGTAGTTGAAGATGTCCCTGATCATTGCCAGGGGTGGGAGTGGACTAGACAACCTTTAAAGGTTCCTTTCCAACCCAAACAATTTTTTTTACCTTTTCTAAACTTGTACAGAATTGCCTTCAGGGATCTGAGAAAGGTATTTAATAGAATGAATGGCATGGAAAAACTAAACATGGCATTATTGTTAGGGTTTTGTTTTTTTTTCTTGCAAAGAGGAGAAAGTGGTCATGAAATTAAACAGTCAAATTTAAAAAAAAAATTATTTTTGGGGAGGTTTCTGAGGGTTTTTTGCTTTTTTGTTGGTTTTTTCAGGTTCTTTTTTGTTTGCTTATGGCAAAGCCATCTCTGATGGCTTAGTTGTAGGGAGATATGTCATTCAGGAGTACGAAAGTTTGGAGTTACAGGAATATGGAATTTTATTAATTACATATAAAACTATTATTGGTAAGTGATTTTTGACCAGAAGTCCTCAGGAATTGTGTTTTATTTGTAAGAGGATCAGATGTTTATAATTCCTCATTAAACAGTAGTTGAACAAGAAAAGAAATAGCTTTTCATAATATCAGAAAATCGACATTTGTATAACATCTTAACTAGTACCTTATTTTTAGATTTGAAACCTTTGTTATATTACAAAGGGTAAAGCTGATAAACCTAAAAGAAGAGTAGCTGAGGTACACAGTGGTTAAAACCATCAACAGAAAAAAACACCTGCTGGTATGGCAAAATGTGAGAAAAATATAGGGTTGAACTAGTTTGTTGTGTTTTACTTCCTATACTGATGAATTCAAAAGGGTCTATACATATATTTGCGTACTTGAAAAAAATCAGCGCACTTGAAAAGTCAGTGCACTTGGCCACTGGTTGTATGCCTGCTACCTCTCTGGCATCACTCTTTTGTGACTGTCCTCTTCTTCTGTCTCGTCCCTCAGGGAAACAGAGGAGTTGATTTATATTAGTCAAAGGATGAAATGAAGTTTTTTAGTCAGATGAACTTTTTAGATCCTAATCAACCTTGGAATCTACTTGATGTGAATGCTGATTTTTATGACAACTTCCCTTGCTTAACATCTGTTTGCTATTTCCTAATGCTAATAATATGCAAAAGATGCACCAAAAAAGTTCCCTTTCATGGTATCTTTAATTAAAAGCTAGATAGTTGACTTTTGTAATATTAAAAAGCCCCCTGTGTATAGAGATTACTATACTCATGGAAAAATTCACTATTATGTTGGATGTCTCTAACAATATCCAGATTTTAAAAAGGAATTCTTACTTGGGAGCACACTAACTTTGATTTCTCAATAAGTAAACCCCCTGAAAAATTAAAATCGGAAGAAGTTCCATATGACTCTGTTTACATAGCAGTGATGTAAAACTTCTGAGCATTAGCAAACAGTCTCATAGTAAGTGTTATAAGCAGCTTCCACAGTTTCTGTCATCTCCTTTTAAAGGTTTATTACTGATCTTTGAAATAAAATACTGAAAGGTTTCCATAAAAAAAAATAATATTTTCATTACTGACTTTCTGAATACTATCTTTAAAACTAAAAATGCATGAAATAGTGATACTGAATTTGTGAGCAAAAACTCTCCAGTCTGTCTGACTGAGGATTTAGGAAAATTCTAGTTGAAATCCATGTATGGTGGTATACCAGTGGCTTTGTCCTGTCTGCTTAACTCACATTGTGGATTCAGGTGTGAATAACATGGAAATAATTCTTCAATATTTTAATGAGATTTCTATGTCAATATTTAATTTTGATGTACCATGCTTATATCATGTGCTTGATGGTAGCCAGGGTCTTGCAGTTAAACTTTTCTTTGCCACTGTCAAGCTTTGCTAATGCTCTTCTGAAAATTCCCGATTTCACATTATCCTTAAGTACTTATGTTATTAGCACATCTCTGGAAGTTTTATCTACTATACTGACTAATATACGTGTTAATAATGTTAATGCAAATTGTACTAGATTGCTGCGAGAGGGAAAAGGGACTGTGATAAAATCTCCACAGGAATGTGATGTATGTTTCAGGAATGCTTTTCTCTAGTCTCAGTGCTTTAGAATTAAATTTTGTTTTGATCCGCAAAATAAATACCCCTCTCGTCAATGCACCCCTGCCTCAACCCTCCCATTCACTGGTACTAAATCTTTTTTTCTGGGGTGCTTGTTTTTATTTTCATAGCAATATGCCTTGTGCCTGGAGAACTCTTTTGATCCTACCATCAAAACAGCTTTTCTGAGGCTAAGCAAGCCCTTCTCTCTTTAAATCTGTTTATAATAGCAGAAGTAAATGAACGAAGATAATTGGATTTGAAGTAAAAGTTGTCATTTACAAGTATTCAATTTGAATTTTTTTTTATCTTCTTCCTTTTCCTTTTTGCACTTTTGGAGACATAAAGAAAAAAGCTAAGTCGTTATATTAAAACACACCAAACAACAAAAATCAAACCAAAACAACCTCACTATCAACACACCTCAAACATAAATTAAACTAGTAATGAACTTACTTATCTTCTGAAGAACTTTAAAAACTGAATTTAAAAATCAGGTCATTTATATTACTGAAGGAGTCACCTTCCTCAATCTGTAAAGCATTGGTTGATGTACATCATCTCATTTCTGCTTCTTTATAAGTTTGCCTTGCTCATTGTTGAAATTTCTAGGATTACTGTTGTTGGGTGGGTTTTTCTTGGGGTGGTGGTTTTTTGGTGTTGGGTTGGGGTTTTTTATTTGTTTAATTTGTTTAATTTTGTTAATTTTATTTGTTTAATTTGGTTTAATTTTTTAGCCTGAAAAATTGGAGATAATTCCTTTTATCAGTCAGATTGATTCTATATTTGCAAAATTTTAGTGCAGCAAACCTCTTCCTTGGGATTCCTGGTTCCTTCCAGGCCATGCCACCACCCTTTCAGATGCCATAAAGGCTCCTGCATTGCTGTTTGATTCTTCTTTACGTCTTTCTGGGCACTCTTGTAAGGTAATGTTGTACCCTGGTACAGGACTGTTCTTCCTCGTTAAAAGGACATGTTCTTGGCTTGACTTGAGTGCTGTTATGGTAATAATATGCCAAGAGGCTTGTTTTCTTGCAGCCTTTGCTAATAAGGTGTGTCAGGGAGAGATACTGGGTGCCAACTTCCTGGTACCTCAAGTACTGAGCTCCCTTCCTTTAAGAACTTTTGGATGTCACAATGTCATTTGAAGTTGCAGTGGTGCCACTGCAGGCCATGTGCAGGGAGAAGGTGCCCTACAGGACAGTCTTGTCTTGGGGCAGGTTTCCTTGTAGCAACTTCTGCTGTGACTGCTTTCCTTAGGCAAGCTGCAGTTAGAGGGGAGCAGCTCAGGATCAGCGTGGTGCCTTACTGAGCAGCTGTCTGAACAGCTGAATTTTAGAGAAATTACCCTGAGAGGGACCATGGCCACTGTCAGCAGGCTTAACTCAAACTGACCTGCTGAACTTCCTCAAACCTAATGTTCCATTACCAAGGGTAAGATATACGCAAGGTGCATGGCTGCCTGTGGCAGAGCACAGATCTGGGCTGCAACTTCTCTTCCATCCATCCCTCTGCTCCAAAAGGCACTTCAGAAAAATCTAGTTCTATAAAGCTCATCTTGCTCTCTTGCTGAGACTGGGATCACTTATTCTGGATTTCCAGATGTTGTTTTGGTAGCGTGACAGCCATGCTCAGCTACCAGAATTCCTTGGGTTTCTTTCTGACAGACTTCAGTCTCCAAAACAATATTTTCTGTGCTAATAGCCTGGACAATGGTCAAAGGTTTTCCTAGCAGAGCTGGCTGAAAAGAATGAAGACTATTTACAAGTCCATCTGAGATCATTTTCTACTTTGACATTCTCCTATGCATGGTTTATGTTTTAACCACATGGGAGGTCAATTTATAAAATTTGGGAGTGTTGAGGTTTTGTTTGCTTGCACTGTGAGTATGTGAAACTTTCATTACTCTGAATAGGAGAGACTCTTTTCTGGATAAAAAATGTTGGCTCCAACTAATGTTTTAAATGTCTCTTTCATCGCTTTTTATGGAAGATTGTCCTATCTTAAGTTATTTAAAGTGATGATTCATAGTTTCTTGTGGTTTAGCTTTGTATTTTGGTTTTTGTTTGTTTTTTTTCTTTTTGAGCTCTTGACCGGGAAAAAAATGAGAAGGGTAAAGTACAAGTTATTAATCTAATAATTTAATATTGAAGTTCTATGAGTTACAAGGAATATGAGACAAAAAGAAAGAAGATACGTCTGAGAAAGCTTTTTGTGAAGGCAGTAGAACTAAGAGTGGTAATTTCAACTCATGAAACTTGGAAAATCAAGGCCCACAACTATTTTTCTAATGTGTACTATTTTCTCTGAATTTTCAGGAAGTTTGATCTGCCTATTTTCCCAGAGGTCATCAGGATGTTGTATATACGGTTATTGAAGTGAAACTTCAATTTTTATTTAGGCTTTTAATACCCCTTACAGATTGTGTCTGCACTTTTTTTCTGTCATATGTTTTAAAAGATTTTTTTTCTTTAGTAATATGTAGATAGTTATTTCTGGGTTTCATTCTTCTCAGAAAGAAAAAGCATCTTTCAAAACAGTCTGCTACGTGGAATGTCCTGGTTTTGCATGGGAGGTACCCACAACCCATGCAAAACCAGGACATTGGGTTAAGGTACAAATTCCATGAACCTGACAGTGCTAATTTTTTTTTTCACTGATTACTAGAGGTCATAGTTTTTCTTCCCTCCACATCTTCCTCCCTTACTATTGGGACAGCAAAAGTGAGAGATATTAGTAATTCTGTAAAATTATTTACAAAGTCATCTTAAAGGGAAACTGCTGTCAAAAATCCTTTGGATTTTTTGATCACATGTAGTAGAAGCCAGAATGCCTTTTCTCCCTTCTACCTCTCTGATGGCAAACAACACATGTAAAGAAAATAATTAGGTTCCCTCTGTCTTTGTGTTTGCAAATAAGTTGAGAAGAAAATGTCACAAGTAAAGGTGTGATAAATAAAACTTTGATTTTTGTACTCTTACCTTTTTGTTTAGTCCATTGTCCATTACTGTTATGGGAAGCATAGTATTACTAAAAAACAAACACCAAAAAAACCAAGCAAACCAAACCAACATAGAAAAAACCCACCAAACCTTCAAATGTCTGCTTTAAAGCTGTTGCTATACTGTAGCATATATGTGCACATAAAGTTATCTTGATGTATTTAACATTATTTGTGAAATGGGCTTTATCTCTTTACAGTAACATGCAGTATTTTAAGAATCTTTTTCAAATAGTTTAATAGAGGTTCTGTGAGATTCCTTGACTTTACTTGTATTTCTTGCAAACTTCCTTTTGAGTAATGCCTTACATTGGAGAATACAAGAATTTTATCTAACATTGATGAAGTTAAAGGGAGAAATAATAAAAGCCTGTCTGTTGAGAGGTGGTTCCTCAATTCATTGGATGCTGATCTGAGATGAAATGGCTGTTGAGCAATTAAGGAGACATGCATGGCAGAGGAGAACCAACTTCTTGCTTTTTGAGCATAAAAACTAAGCAGATTCAGTAAGGGCTGATGCTGCTTGTTGTTTAATGTGGGGATTATCTTGGGATATTAAATACTTAAAATATTTGAAATGGTTATTAACAAGTAGAGCTCTTCCTTCTTTAACTCATAATTACAGGATCTTCTATTATAGAATCATTGCTGCATATCCCTAAAATGTGCCCATTGTTCAGGGCAAGAACTCTGTTAAATGTAAACTTACCAAAAGTCCTAAGTGTTTGACTTTTAAACTGTTACGTTAATCATAAAGCAAAGAATCTGGAAGCAAACATATGACTATTGTTTCTCCACATTTTATATCTCCCAGTTCATTAGGCTGTTTTCTTAAATAAGCAAATAAATACTACTTACATGGAAAAAGCAGTCCTTTTAGATCCAAAACTAACCACAGTATTTAAGTATTTCATTTAATTTATTAGTATTTAATATACCTAGCTTCCCACATTATTTGGCATCACATGTAATTGGTTTTGCCCTCTACAGACTGCAGCACCAAAAGAGGACTTCCAATTATTTTCATTCAGTTTAGATTTAATGATTCTGGTCTTCTTTTCTCTTTAATTTTTCCCAAGATTACACTGGATATAATGTGGTTTCCTAATGAGAGAACACCCTTCTGATGAGTGAGTGCAATTTCTGTTATTACTGTTTCATCAATTTTGATTATTCAAGACAGAATTGGAAGAGAAGCTTATTTTGCAAGTCTGGAAAACTCAGTTATTATAATTTTCAAATTTTACACGGAGCAGAAGAGCACCATTGGTGTTGCACACTACCACCTTTTTGTTTGCTTGACAGCCAACAGAGTTTGGATGATTGAAAAGAACCCTTCAGGTTGATAAAAATATCTTGGTTGTTGAGTTAATAAAAGATGATTCTAAGACATGAACATGCCAAAGCTGTGTGCTCTGACTTTCTGTTTTTCTCTTGCTTATTCTTTCACCTTGTATGTGGCTTCCTTTATTACAGGGCTTTCCTTGCTGTTCTTTGCTTTCAGATGCGAGTGTCTCACTGGTCTCTGTGGTTTCCCCATGTGCGAGGCAGGCTCCGTGCCCCAGATAGTCTCACATGGAGATGGGACGCCTGGCAAGTGCTGTGATGTCTTTGAATGTGTCAACGGTATGTGAAACTTTCTCTTGCACCTGAAGAGGAGGGTTTTATGTCTCTCTGGGGGATGCTGGGCATTTGGTTATTTCTTATGTTGTCAAGATCTAAGATAATTAATTTTCTTGAATTTCATTCAGTAAGAAGGAACTGGAAGTTTGGGTGAAGATACTGATGTAGGAAACTGTCATTTTGGAGTTGTCACGCTGCTTTAGTTTCTGAAGCACTTTTCTCTGTGACTCAGGGAATTATAGAGTTTTAGCAAGACTCCCTCACTGCATCTCTATAGTCTTTTCCCAGTAGCAAACACTAGAGGCCTTCTAGAAGTGAAATTTTTATTAACCATCACAGTTGCTTGTGGCAGCACTCTAAGTGAAAGCATGCTGTTTAGACTATGGGCTTTGCTTTAAGAATCAAATGCAAAGTAATTTTTAACACAGGTGTACAACCTTTAGAAATTATAAGACAGTGTAGGAATATATTTATTATCGTTCTTTGCTTCCCAATCTAAATGTTTAGAAAATACTTAAAAACCTTAATTTTTTTATGCAAGTGGCTCTTATCTGAGGACTATTCTGTGTATATATATATATATATGCTCTGTATGTAAGAATTTCTATCATGAAGAGTCACAGATTCCTTAGCTTTTAGAGTAATTCTTTCACTATTTGGGTAAGATTATATAAATGCAACTTATCTACTTTTTGTTTATGTACACTAAAGAAATACTCATCTTTTTTTATTTCATATTTGCTTCGTTCTGTTAAAGTAACATTTCTGAATCTGATTTACCTTTGTGAGATACCTCAAAGCAATGTTTAATTAAGGATTTACTTTAGTAGTTTGAACAAGAAATATAGAGCCAATTTCTGATATGATGTCTCAAAGGTACAAACCACCATGCTAATTGCTTCTCTTTAGCCTGCATGTTATTTGTGGATACTGCTGACAAAACTGTTGCAGTATATATATTTGTAGCGATGTGAGATGGAGCTGTTTACATTGCCCACTTTTTTTGTGGCATCTTCATGTCCTATTGCCAAGCAGAAGTTAGATTAATTTTGCATTGGTAACAGTGAATTTGGACTGTCTTTAGCACTGTTGCCCTGGGCATCACTGCCTTATTGTGCACTATAGCTCACTCCAAAGATCCAAGCTGCTTTTGGGTCAAGATTCCATTTTACCTCTCAGGCTTTCTATGCCTTAGTAGCCTATGAATACAGAGTAAACTGGAAGAAGAAATAGGAGGTTTTTGAAGGGAAGGTGGTGCTATAGAGGGAAGCAGAAAGGGCAGATTGGAGAAAAGGTTTCTAGGTTTGTCTTATATATGTCCTTAAAAATCAGTTTTAATATATTCCAGGCCAGTATCAAAATTATATTTAATAAGTTCCTCTTTAAAAAAAAGAAAATAATCCTGAGAAAACTGGTCAGAAAAGATGAATACTTTTTTTAGAAAATCACATTTGCCATTATGTTACTTAATGCTACAATCTAATTTTGAAAACTAATGCTGTGTGATGTGATTTTACAGTGCTTCAAGCAAACTTACGGGTGCAGTTATTAATGATGATCCATTTTGGAAAGTGGAAACAGTTATAAACTTGAAGGTTATCAATATTTTTAATAACAGTCTGTGAGCAATTGTGGAACTACTCATGAGTGTGTGACATTTGTATTGTGTGGCATATCATTGGTAGAGAAGACAGAATAGTCATAGAACATGACCTCCATTGCTTTATAATTTGGGTTTTTCTCAAACGCATTTTAGCCTGTTTAGGTGGTTTTTCTTTCAGGGACAACTACTACAAATAAGCCCTCTACAACCTCTAAATTCCTAGAAAACTAATTCTGACAAGAACTTCTAGATGCATGTTTAATGCAATGAAAAACTGGTACGTGTGTATGTGTGTAATAAATCCCTACCATTACTTTTGTCACTTTAAAATGAAAAGGAGGGGGGAATGTTCTTAGTGAAACTGATAGTTGAATTCAATATCCAGTTCTGGCTTTTTACAGTATCTTGAAATACTAACAATTGAAGAGGAGATACAGTTGATATCAGTAACAGATGGAGAAAATATCTTACAGTGATAGGCTTGGATTGATTTTTTTTCTTCATTAAAAAATGCCTTCAAAGCAAGAAGATTCAAATCTGTAAGATCTAAGACAAAGTGTTTTCAGCAGTGAGGGTGGCTAGCTGTTGGCACAAACTGCTTGGAGGATGCTGAATTCCTTATCTTCATCCTTTCCAATTAGGATTAGATGCCTTTTTAAAGCATTTGTTTTAATCAAATGCAAATTAATGAGTTTATAGATGGTAAGTGGGGAAGTTGTATAATCAGCACTACCAAAAAGTTTCATTTGTTACTTCTGTGTTTGAAAACCTCTGAAAACAAGCAAGAGGATGGAATAAAAAAGAAATGTACATAATCATATTAGTATAGTTTTCCTGCTATTGTAACATCTATTGAATTAAATAATTAAAAGAATTAAATATTTCCTTTGGCAGGGGTGGGAGCAGTCAGGAAGAGTATTGATCATCATTACCTTAAAATAAGGATATCCATTACAAATAACTCAATGTAGACTGCAAAAAATGCAATTTTTATATTTAAGTAACCCTAATGATGGTCAGAATGCTAAAGCAGGCCAGACTTCTGCAGTATTTATTGCAATTTTGTGCTAGTGTGATAGATGCAGAATATGTTCACAGTATGGGTAGGTTGGCTTTACTGTATGGGAAGTTGTAGTTGTAGAATAACAAGGCCAGTGTTGAGGGGATAGTTAATAATGGCTCCAAAATACACGTCATTGAGAGACTCTAGAGTATGTTCTCTTTGTTGTTTGTCAACAGTTTGGGGACAGATCAGTTATTCTTTTGCACATGTTTTTCCCGGATTTAATATAAAATTGATGTAGAAGTTCTACGATATATATGTAGGTTTTGTGCGGTTATCTTTGTTACTGATACACACTGTCTCAAACTAGCTTTTGGTTAGTCTGTCTAAGAAAAGCATATTAGTCTGCAGCAAAATAAACTTCTTCAGTAATTACTTCTTTTGCAGATTGTAATAGTGGTGTTATTTGGTCATAAATACAGCATTAAGTGAATACACTAGTCTTTATTTTCCTGCTTCAGATTTATATTGGGTGTGTCCATATGTTTCACATCATATGCAATCTGCTGCTTCTCATAGTTTATAATTATATAGACATTATAAATCCAAAAAATAACATTTATTCCTGCTTAGAAAATTATCCTTTCATTTAATTGGAGCTTGTTGTTAAGTGACTACTGTCTGTAACTGTCCAATCTTTGCATAGGTGAAACTTTTTTTGGGATTTTTTTAATACAAAAAAAATTTAGAAAGTCCTGAGAACAACTTTCTTATTGGTGAGAAGAAAAAAAAACTACATTGCAGATAGATTACAATAGTTCTGTGTGATATTTTAAACATCGTGAATGTATGCAGATATCAGTATTTTGCATAAAAATGTTACAGAATGTCCTGGTTTGAAAGACAGGTATTTGCTAGCAAAAGCTGGAATCTCCCTTTGAATAGAGAATGTAAACCCCCTCCCTCAGATTATTATAATTTTGCAGTTGGAGGCTCTCAGGCAGAGATTTGGGAACAGGAAAAACAGTTCTTTACTAGGAATATTAGACAAAACAAAGAAAATACAAATGTAATAGCACCGAGAGACAAGCAAACCAAAACAAACAAAACCCTAAAAAAAGTCTGACAGAGTCAGGGATGTGAGCTGACACCCTGGGTGTCAGGGTGTTAAAAGGAGTCCAGATGAAATCCTCCTGGAGTAATAGGTGCAGTTCTGTGGAGTGGAGATGGTCCTGTAGAAAGTCCAGTGGTGATGAGATGAGTCCAGTCTTCCTCCAGGAAGACATCCAGTGGAAAACAAAACAGGGTCGTCCTCTGGTGCTCCGATGTCCTTTCAGAAGGGTGCCCTTCAGACCGAACTTTCCTGTTCAGCTGCTGTTTCCCAGGAAAAACCTGCTGCCCCCTTTTGTTTCAGTCAAGTACCCATAAGTACCCAGCAATTAGTTACCTAGCAAACCACCAGGAAAAAATTCCACAAACGAAAAAGATCCAACCCCCAACACATAACTAGAGACATAAAGTTGTGCTTTTTAAAGCACTGTTGTATCTAAGAGATTTCACTATTACAGTTAATGCTTACTGTCATTAGAATGTGATTCTTGTTCCGAAGGTCAGTCAATTGAAAAGGTCAATTTTGAGGCATGCATTGATTCCTTCATTTTGAAGGGAAGTATCTTTGTAAGTAAAATCATTCTGTGTTGTTGAATGGTCGTAGGAATCAATCCAAAGTTCTCTTTTGACATGATCAAGTTCCTTTGTCATTATTTATCTAGGGTGAGTATTTGAGCCATCCCTGAGCTTACCCTGCCTGATCCTTGGATGTCAAAATGACGGCTCAGACAACAATGATGGCTGCAACATTATTATTTCTTTTTGCTCCTTTTTCCTAGTCAGGAGAAAGGTCTTTACTGTTTAATTTGTAACTCAAACCTTGCAACTGTATGGAACTGTTGGCAAACGGTGATTTAAAATGCAATAGTGATATAATTTTGTCAGTCATCTTTGCTTAGATGGCTGGCTGGCCATTTCTCCTGATCTTATATTCTTGATGGCCATCAGTGCAAGCCCTAGTTCGTGCATGTGACACAATTCTAGCCTGAAGGAGACAGAAATATGAATTGCTAAATTTAAGTCTCTGGCTGCCATAAAATAGTATCACTAGAGGTATAACTGATGCAACTGAATACATCACTGCTTATTGCATATGGGAATCAGAGATTTGCACAATGCTGTTCAGTAGTTTTCAGGGAAGAGCTACATCCGTAGTCAAATGTACTAATTTCTGAGAAGTCTGAAGTCAATGTAAAGCAAATAAGGCAACACGGGAAATCTATAGCAAATAATTTCATCTTACTGTATGAAACTGAACAAAGAGATTTTGTCTGTTGTGAGGTTCTGCTGCCCTGTTTCAGGGAAAGTGAGAGTCAGTATTGCTTTGTTTAGAGGCAGACTATGGCAGCTGCTGTGAAGTTTCCCCACTTGCACTGAAAACTGCTTTTCATCTAGGGAATACTAGATAGTATGTGATACTTATTTGGGGAAAATTGAGTGAGAGATTCCCAAGATATGCAGTCTTCCAAAAAATGCTGCATTTTGCAGAAGCTAGTTTATTCTGATCCATACAAAATATATTATTTACCAGGACTTTTGGCTGCTAATCCTAGTGTGCTGCTTTTACTCATGGGGGAGCTTGTAAGGAAAGAAAATTGATTCAGCATTAAATTACAAGCATCAACAAGTGAGTCTAAAAAGATTAAAAGCTGCCTGTGCAGCAAGAGTTCAAGTGCTTGGAAACAAGAGAGAGAATCCAAACTTGCCTGTTTTCTAATTAGGTATTGACGCATGGATTTTTTGAAAGTAAGTTGCACTTAAAGCACATACTGACTGTGAGCTGTGCCTTAGAAATTTGAGAGAACAATTACCAGGCATCCTGCAGCTGCTGCCTTCTCTCAGTCAGGGCTTTCACTTCTCAGTAAGTTTCCTTGCAAACAACTGCTACTTCAAAAATACTGTTGATTGGTTTGTGAAATAAGATACATTACCTGTGTGAGTGGTCCTCATCAATGTGTCAGCATGGTTCAAGGTCAAGTGGACCAGGCTGCTTTCTTCCATGGCCATGTGTGAGCTGTGATTTTAGTCCAGCTCTGCCAAGGATGGCTGTGGAGTCCCAATCCATTTTCCCTGGGGGTTGAGGTGTGGACTTTCATTGCCCTGTCCATTGAAAGTGGGACTACCTGATGGATGCATGAAAATAACTGACATTGACTCTGAGAAGATCAAATCACACCTTCCCCAGGACTTAAGACTTTGACCCTTTCTATACTGCTGGTTTAGGCTGTACTGATAATTCCATAGTAATACAGAAGTGATCTCCTGCATAAGTAAGACTTGACGTGACTCATAATCAGTAATTTATAATTGTTTCTGTGAAGTTTTTTTTTCCTCATTTGAAAAGATAAACTGACATAAAGGAGGCTTTTTTTTTTACTCTGTGCCTTCTGGCTATTTTCACACTTGCATCTCTATACAGTGGTACTGCATTGGAAGAGAGATTAAAAATCCTCTTTAATCACACTTCTTGTCACCTGTTGGTGCACTTGCTCCTCACAGCAATTGCAGATCCATTATTAATCTCATGGTGCAGAAAAGGATAAAGGTCATTCCACTATTTCTAAAAGGAAGTAAGAATGCCCTGTTTCTAAAGGGAGCATCAATGAGTACTAAAAGGATTTGATGGGGAATATAAAGTCAGCAAGGAAAATATTCACCTTAGAAGGAGGAATGAAGTCCAAATGAAGTACCTCACAGACACCATCTACCATGGAGTTCCCATTATTTATTGCATTAATTTTGGCAGTCTTTATTACACTTTCAGTAAACTTAATTTATGTGTGCTCTAAAGAAATAAGGATTTGGCCAAGGTAACAGTCTGTCTCAGAGCAGAGAACTAAATAGTCCTAATGCTAATGGAACAGGACTGCATATTTCTTTTGGGCCATCCAAAACCACCGTTTTTTGTGGTGGACTTCAAATAGGCAGCTGCTTAAAAAATTAAATGCAAAATGCATCTTGTGAGATGAAAAAGATAACAAATTGTTTGGTATGTAATAAGATTGGCATTAAAGGAGGATAATCTGATACCAAAAATACAGAGGGATTTAGTTGTTGTGGGCTGTTGTTTGGTTTTGGGGTTTATTGTTTTCAGTTCAGTCAGAACATCTGAAAGGTATTTGAAAATCATGGCTAATCACCAGTCACAGCTGGATGAGAATTTGGTCTAGTATAAAGAAAAAGTTGGTGAGTCTGCCAAACCAAGTCAAATGTTTTAGATGCTCTAAACCTGTATTATACTTGCCCTATTCAAATTGTGAAAAGTGTGTGAAACAGTGCAAGTCATTACCAGTTACATTTAAAAAGCGACGGAAAAGGAAAGCACAGAAAACTGAAAGTTGGGCAACCCAAAATTCCTGGTAAAAAATAGTCTGTAGATAAATAGATTAAAAAGATGGGGTAGGGATTGTCAGGACCACAGCTAGGTGTGAAACCAGACAGACTCAGAACTCTAGAGCAGTTCACTAGGAGCAGGAGGGTTTTTCCATGGGAAGTAGAGACTGAGTTTTAAAAACAAATTTATTTTTAAATTAAAAAGACAAAATCTGTTTCACTTATTTAATGTTGGTTAATGAAACACAAGATGTTGTATAGATTCTGTGAAATGATACGACATATACAAAAAATATTAGATGTCAAATGGTGCAGTTCTGCCTGGGTTTAAAAATAAAAAAAATAATAATAAAAAAAAAGTATATACTTTTAGTGTTTATTTTGGTGAAATAGTAATGTTTTTTTGCCAAAGTGAATTGTCTTGGTAGACTAATATCTTCAGTAATGTTCTGGCTCAGATACTGCTGGATTTTTAAACTTGGATGAAGTTGCCAATACTTTGGAGGACAAGGTTAGAATTCAGTATTTTTCTCAAAGCATGGAAGACATGGCTAGACCTGTTATAATGCCAGACCAGAGCCTTGTGTTACAGGTTTGGAGATTTTTTTTGTTTAGATATTTTTCCCCCCCTTGCCTTTTTTAACTTCTCTCATACACTAGAGGCTTCTCACAAATGTCCTAGCAATGCATGATGGGCTGTGCCAGTATCTATTAGAGGTACTGTTTCAGATGTTTGTGCCCTATTAACATGCCTAGGGCTAACCTGATCACAATGTGTATTTTCTTCTGTGATGGGCTGACAGAGACCACTGGGATTTAAACACATTCCTTTGTTATGAAGAACATGTTTTGCTTCAAAGGATTGTTTGGCAATTTCATCAAGAAAATCTGTCACTGGGGGTTTCAGAGCGTAGCCACCACCCTCTGTGGCCCCAGCTCCTCCTTTGTTGTCCTGGTATTTTCCTGTAGTAGGACTGCAGGATGTTAAAAAGCAGCACTGCTTAATTTCTAGAAGGAGTTA
>WBNO01026712.1:0-21051 GCA_013400575.1 Peucedramus taeniatus | reverse complement strand
AATCAAACACTAAAAAACATGACTGGATGGAGAAAAGTTAAAATTGAAAGAAAGGTGTACATTTTGTTTGTAAGAGAGGATGTAGGTGGGGACACCCTGAGGTGTCCTGAGGATGACTCCTCTTAGCAAGAAATTTATATACTGGAGGATAGAAAAAAACTGTAGAACACGAGACCTCGAAGACAAGAAATGTAATGAAGCTTAGAGGAGGCTTCCTTTCTATTTGTTTGCTGTTTCTGTCTAACCTGAATTACTCCTTCCATGATTTTTGCTCTCTTACAGTAGATAAAACTGTGGAATTGTTTAATAAGTAAGTTGCATTTCCTCCATTACTGGTAGTTTTAAAGAAAATATTAAGACAGGGATGTATCAGGTAGAGCTGAATTTGGGCTTTCTCAGCATCCCAAGTATTTTTTAATTTATTTTATGGACTGCAGTTGCCACAAAATAGTATTTCATTCTTTTAAGCTGTGAAAGTATTTTTAAGCAATTATATAAATAAATGCATTCATTTACAATTAATAGTTTCAGTTTTATTTTAATTCTGGTTTCTCTGTTTCTGGATGACCTTTTTAGAATATGCACAACCAAAGGACTTTCAGAACAGTTCTGTAGTTGTGTTAATAGGGAATATGCTGCAATATAATATACTGCAATAATAAGGAATATGCTGCTTAAGGAAACAAAGCAGGACAACTTGAAGAGTAAGAATCCAAATAGTTTTTTCTACGCATCTTGTTTTTATATGCTTGCAAGGAAGCAACAGCATCCAGTTGCCTTATAACATTGTTATGGGCCAATTCAAATGACACATAACCTTCTCTTTTTTTAAACTTTATCAGCTCAGCTTTTGCAAAATGGAAACTTTTTCTGTATTTTGTTTATACAGACACAGGATTCAAATTATTTTTCCTTCTCTTTCATTTAATAGAAAGTTCACAGCACTTACCAGAGTTCCTTCCAAGGCTCTGGTACAAATACTTCTTTATACTGAAGGAACATTTGAAGTCCTGGAATCACAAATCTTTTAATCCTTTAAACAAGAGGAAATTGTTTTGAGTCTTGCTTCCGGTTTGGGAGAGCTGGAATTTCTGATACTAGAGAAGAAAATGCCCAAACTTGCCTACAGAGAGCTGATGCCCTGAAGCATCTCACATGCTTGGTATGACCATGTGCAGAACTGCTGCCTCGCAAGGGATGGTTTGCCAGACTTGAATGTGTTTCTGAACTGTTCTGGGACTCTGATTAAAGAAAAACATAAGTATTAGAAAACTACAGAAATCTCAATAACAGAAGTTTTACTTTGGAGTAGTTCAGCCCATAAAACTAATATGTATTTAATTAGATTTATTTGTAAAAGGTAAAGTGCCTTTGAAAACTAATTTTATAAAACAGATTGTGTCCCTTTGCAGTTCAGATTGGTGATAAAGGTTTGAGAAATTATCACTTTTGTGTAGTGTGAGGCTGTGGGGTTCAGTGCCACCTTTTTGGGCTCTCACCCCCAGAACAGAAAGGTTGTGGCCATGTAGAGCTAAATTTGTGTCAGAACTATTTTGCTTTTAACCTGTGGCAGGAACTTTAATGCCAAATCAAGTCAATCGTAGTCATGCTTGATTTTATATAGAAGCAGATATGTCACTTGTTCTTCCACTGCCAGAAAAAACCCTCTGTCTTTCTGGGGACCATCCCCTCTATCCTGGCTTCTTTCACAGATGGGCAGTTGTGTGTCAGTGCTTGGGCTGTATCGATCTTGTATTACTGGGTTATCTGAGAGCTAGCAGACACTGAATTTGTGTTCACAAAGCCATGGCCTGTGTCTCATGCCCGTTGCTTTATTGTGGTAGTCTGCATCACAAACAGGATTTGGAGTCTCAGATAAGTTTAAGTGCTTTTTGCTATGAGGTTTTGGCAATTTGAATTTCTTTGTGACACACTTAAGCTTGAAGAGTCCTACCTGCAGTTTTCTCTTTTTTGGCAGAAGAATGAATTCATGAATTTAGGAAAAGATGCATTTATTTAATGTTAGTTTTTTGTTCTTTTATCCCTTGGTGACTGTCATACTTAGATCAACAAGACAATAAAATTTGTATTTAAAAAAAAACCAAAAACACAAAAACAAGAAAAAAAAGGGGAACTGAAAGGTCTTTCAGCATATTGTGGTGGAAGAAATGCATTATTATAATTTAACTGTGTGTTGCTCACTCTTTCATCAGGCTTCCACCTGGAGTATTTAAAGCTAGAGTTCTTTGTTTTAGTGCTTGTTTTGCCTTGTCTCAGTCTCAGACTGGAGTCTCACAGATGGTTCTAACACAAGTAATCTTTGTCTCGTAGCTGGATGCATAGGCTATAGTCTATAGTTTAGTCTGGATATATATACTTACCATAAGGCTGGATGGTAAAAATACACACGTAGTGAAATTCTACAGTGGTTTTCATTGTAGGAATAAAACATGCTATTTCCTTACAGGATTTGCAGTTACTTGCATAGTCTTGTTTGGACATTTAAAAATAACAATAATTAATGGAAGATGATGTTTCTACTTCTAATGAGGCTGGAATTCATCTCCACTCTTTGGGTATGGAGGAATCAGTAAAAATCTGGAAAGCTGCAGTCAAAACAGTGAAGCCAGAAGCAAATGGATTGAAAGCCTTTTGAGTTGTGTCGGCACTTTTCCTTTTTGAGAAGGTTTTTAAACTAACAGCTTGAGCTGCATAAACTTGAAATATTTCTCAAGTGTTTGTTTAAGTGAATTGCTTTCTAATGAGGTCATAGCTGTTTTCCCGGACACAGTGGTATTTCCTCCTCTTGCTCTTATTTTTTATGCTGCTTTCTACGTTATGCCTTGAAGACAGAACAGGCATGTAAAAATCAAACATCGCTCAGAATATTTCCAAGTTTCAACTCTAATGCTTTACAATCATTTCAAATAACTCAAGGCTGGAACACAGGATAAGTATATGTTGAAAGAAGTACTTGAAATGCTTTAGAGTTTTAACGAAAACCTGTGTCATTGTCAAGACTCAGATGTAAAGTTTTTAGTTCCCAAAAGTTAAGGGAATTGGAGTGGATTGAAAGGAATCTGCAAATGCTGATTTTTCATTTAAATCTGTTTCATCTCCCATGTGAGATTGATCACTAAGCAAAAGGAAAATCACCTGACCATAAAGTGGTCACAGCTTTCAACTGTGTGGCTGGGCATTACATATGTACGTAAATAGTCTTTACTATCTGTTCTACAGAAATCAGAAACATGGACAATTGTCCCTTCTTTTCTTTGTTGTTTGCTTCAAATGCAATGAAACATGTTGGGTTTACCTACAGTATTTGAAAATGTTGTTGCTGAAATAAATAGCTGCCTGTTTGCAAAACCTTTGTTTTTCAGACTGCTAGATTTACAGCTTCTGAAAAAAACAGACTGGTGGACCAGATGCTGCTGTACTTCAGGTGGCTGCTTTCACAAATTGTGGGCTAGTGTCACAGGAGGTCAAAATTTTATTCTGAAGTGGCAAAGATGGAGGAGGCTTAAGTCATTGAGTAATATGATGATGATACTGTGAAGTCATGATTTCCTAATGACTAATGTGGATTACTATAGTTGAACATAAATTTGGAGTGTATTTTCTATAGTGTCTTGAGTCACAATGATTCAGCCCTAAGCCATGGAGCTGCACAGTATTGTGGAGGCAGGGGGATCAGTTGGCTGGTTGAACTGAGTGGACTTTGAACATGAAATAAAATGGGTAAAAGGAAAGAAAAATCAACTGTCTCTTTTATATCTGTTTTTGTCAGTAGCAACATAAACTTAACTATTTCCTGTTTAACAGTATCTGTAAAAGAGGTGATGGGGGTGGGTTCATAAGTATGGGGTAACTGTAAGGTCAAAACCTCTATGAAGACCTTGTGATATATACAGGATATGTAGATCCTCTTCATAATCTGGAACCAAATCTCTTTAGCATAAAATAATAATAATAATAATAATAATAATGAGAAAAAGCTGATTAAATCTGCAGACTGTTTAATTGGTTTAATTAGCATCTTTTTTTTCCTTTTTTTTTTGAATGCTAACAAAGTAAACAAGCAATGTTCTTCCCAAAATACTTCAAAACTTTGAGAGTCTCTTTGTTTCCCACAAAGTTTGGCTTTAATTATATGTCAAGGCTCTGCTGTAGATGGAGGCATACAAGAATTACCCATCTTATGTTTTTGAAACACTAAAGTGATCATGTAACTATTATTACAATTGAGTTTTTTGGGGATTTTTTTTGTGGGAAGTATGGTTGTGAGCTGGCTATTACAGCTCCAGGTTGCTTGAAAAAAGAAGTGTTCAGTTCTGCATAACAGATCATGCAGTCACAAAATGTTTGGGTTTTGTTTGTTTGGTTTTTTTTTTTTAACCTATTGATTGGACAGCTTTAGTGCAATTTATCTACCTGAGTACCAAGTCCTACAGAGAGAAAGTTTACACTTAAGAAACGTAAGAAACTGACTTCTTAAAACAGAAAAACATATTGTTTCATGTGCTGAAATTTGAAGTAGCTTCAGGTTCATTGAGAATGAAAAATATTTAGCACCTACAAAGAAATACCAGTGCTGCAGCCTTTTTCCAGGATTTTAATTTTTTTAATTGAGACTTATAATTGTAGACAGTTGCTCTGAAGATTATTTTGAACAGCATTTTATTTTGTTCCATTGTTGAAACAGAAAATAAAAGATACCATGTTCTTAAAATGAACTTGTATTTGAGTTTACAAAATGAAAGAAAAATCAACTGTCTCTTTTATATCTGTTTTTGTCAGTAGCAACATAAGCTTAACTATTTTCTGTTTAACAATATCTATGTAACACTTTTTATTTTTCTTCTTTCAGAAGTGAAGCCAACTTGCATATTTAACAGCATGGAATATTATGATGGAGACATGTTTCGGATGGATGCTTGTCGATTTTGTCGGTGCCAAGGGGGAGTCTCTATTTGTTTCTCTGCCCAGTGTGGTGAGCTACACTGCGACAGGTACTATGTGCCAGAAGGAGAGTGCTGCCCAGTCTGTGAAGGTACAGTCTCTTGTTAAACCTGTCTTGCTTTTAATTCTGCTGCTTTTTTTATTTGCCTGTTCACTGGACATGAGCAAACAAGGACTTTTGTTCTTCTGAAGTTTACATATTCCTCTGTAATTCAGTTTAAATCTACATTTTTGCTGTGCCTGAATGTGCTGTCATGTTTCTTGCAGTGCTTCTCTAACCTTGACATTATTTCTTAGACATGGTCAAGTGTGCAGTGCTTTTTGGGGGGCCTTCTTGACAAATGACATAAAAAGCCGTTTCTAATTTCTGCACAGACATTTCGACAGGTCTCTCCAGAGCTGCAGTCGTGACCCTGAGACAAAGTCTGATTACTTTGCAACCTCCTTCTTATTCTGTTCAGCTAGAGTAATGCACACAACTTCTTTCCAATTACAGCAAAGCAATGGGGCGGCAATCCTATGCCAATGTTTTTCTCTTCCTCCTTTGATCTGCTGACAGCCTTGCTAGGCCTGCAGTCCTCCTAAAAAAGGCTCTCTGGGAAATTTCACATTGACCCTCTCACTTATACTAGAAAGTATTGGAGGCATCTTCTGCCAGAATACAACCAGAATTCCAGCAGAGGAAGATAGGGGTGGTGCTGTGCACTTGGATCTTGCCTCAGTGAGGATCAGGTTATGGCCACCAGGTAGTCAAAAGGCCTGTGAAACATTTTTAGTCCCTTTGTTAAAATGTGGGCATAGGAATATCTTCTCAATAAGTGAATTCACCTGGAAATCTGAAGTCTCCTCAGAGGAGAGGAATCTCGTAATTACTATGAACTTCAAACACTTTGCAGTCTCCTTAATATCATTATTCCTGTGGTTCTTTGCAGGAGCAAATAAGCCAGAAGATCCACTGTAGTCATGTTTTATTCTAAGCAGAGAATTAGAAAGTAAAGTACCTCATAAAAATATTTCAAATAAAGGCAGCTGTAAGAGCTCGACCTTCTCACTCAGCACAGGATCTGGTGAAAAATGGCTTGTTTTGTTACAAGCTACTGAAAGCTTCAGAGATTTAAACCCAAAATCTGGATTACAAAATATCAGGTGGGGAAGTTAAGAAGTAATTTTTTAAGAGTATTTGTAATTTTTTTATATTTTGTTGTGTATTTTATATATTTTAGTTTCAGTTTGTATCAGGTTGGCACATGGTGTTCGCATGTAGAGAAACTGAAATGCAAATGTTGTAGGTTTAAGTATTCCAGAGAGATACCAATCCATGTTTGCCCGAATTTAAGATCTGGCCTAGATATTCGTTGCTGACTATAGTTGACAAGATCCTAGATTTTTGGTCTTTCTTGGTGCAATTGCACCTATGCTTACAAGAGCCTTCATGCTGTGAGGAAAAAAAAATAAAAATCTGTGCTATACTGTCATTTAATGACAGATTGAAAAAGTCTAGAGAAGGCATGTCTGGTGTGAACCCCCCCAAGTAAGTGCAGATCCACTCCTGAAGAAACTGCTGTATAAGCTACTGACTTTATAGAATATATGAAATTTCTTAGGTTCGTTTCCTATAATTACGTTTTTAGCCTCATATGTGAATATTCCAAGATTTGGCATTATGAAATCATTGTGACCATATGTAGTCTATAATATCTATATATAGATATATAAATAATGTATCTATATATCTGCTCTATCTGTCCTCTCTGTCATATTCAGACATGGGTGCTGATTTTCCACATTGGACTTGCAAATCTAGATATGTCCTTTATCCTGTTTGATTATTTAAATTTTCAGCTACCTCATTATTTATCAATAAACTATTCTGTCATGTCATCATACCACAATAAAATTTGATTTCTCCATTTTTGCAACATTTCAATCAGACTAGCAAGAAAACCTGATAACATTTCATTTCAGGTTGATGACTTGGTGCCTATTAGTCTGCAGTGGAAATTTTTTCTTTAAGACTGGTTGCAGTAAGAATAAACAGGATAATGGCATATAATTATTGAGTAGTTTTTTATTTTTCTAGTAATGACTGTGATTTAATACCAAGTTACTGGGTCCTTCATCAAACCATCTGGTGCTCTATGGCTTGTTTCTTTCTGTTGTGTATTTTTCTGATAGGAGCACTAAATGAAGGAAGTCTGACTTATGAATTTTGAATGATTGGACAGTAAGATAGATGGGGGTTTTTACTAGAAATCCCTCTTGATTTAGTGGCATTCTTTTAAGGGAGCCTAGACAGCTGGCTCCATTAAGATATTATAATTGTCCTGGTTCCTTTAAACACTTTAAAAAAAAAAAAGAAAAAAAGGTGGCTCTGGTCCCTTTTTAAATAACTTGGGTAAAGTTGACACCTAAATTGACAAGTATGTTAAATGGGCAGAACATATCAGCCCACCCATTCATGCTTTTCTAGTTGTTGAAGAAGTGGCATTTTTTTCTACCTGCTCTTCTTCTGTTGAGTATTTCATGACTTGTTGTCAAGGTGATTAGTTGCTTCCTACAAATATTTACTTGATTATAGACATATCAGGAAGTACAAAGCTTTTTTTTCTCCAAGAATTCTAAAATGGCAAGTACTAAATTTGGTGTGAGTTGTGTAGTACAGGCAAAAGCCCTTCTTGATTTAACTCAAGGAGGAGTTCTTTCTCAAAGTTCTGTAGGCTATATCAGCATTAAAAGATGTAATTTATAGCTTTAAATGCTACTGACTTTTTAAGAGTACCAGGAACTTCGTGCTTTGAGTTGCATGAAAAGACTATTACAAGTAGCACAAGTCTTGTATGCCTTTTCTGTGCTTTTTCTGTTTTCCTCTGTCATTTAGAATCCTGTACATAGTTTGAATGATAAAATTAATTTCTTTGTGTATGATTTGATTTTTGGCTAAGTGAAACCAGTTATTTACAGATGCAAGGTCATCCTAAAACATGAAAGGTGCAAAATTAAGAATTTAGGAAGCCTTTTAATTTTGAAATGCCTTATTTTCACAACATCTGGTTTTGTGCTTAATCAGAATTTTACTAAAATTCTGAATATCAGTACAGCTCAGGATGGGGATGATGTGTGCCATTTCACTCCAAATGTTTGGAGTGTCTTAACGTGGCTTAGGATAAGACAACAGCTACTGGCACTGATACAGGTTTTATCTACATTCAAAATGCATTGCCTTCCTTTCAAAGGGGACTGATGAAACTTCAGAAAAATAATACAAGTTTCATTCAATCCTTTTTTTCCTTCAGATAGGCCATTTTATTTCTCCCCAGTCCTTCCATCTTAACACTCCTGGAAAATTAACTTATAATAAACCACTGGTGCTTATTGATGTCCACTAAAAAGGATGTTTTCAGGTATATTTATTGCTTTTAATATATTAAATTTGCTTTAATCTGTAATTTGTAGTATTGCTTGCTTTGCAAACCTGACCTACTTACTGTACATTCTCAGATACTTCATTCTGAGCCTGACAGAGCCTAACCTTCTTTAGCCACCATGATAAGTTGTATCCATTTACATAATGTATATATCTTTTTAATTATTAATATCAGTGCAACTTATCACATTTCTGGAGTACTATTATTTCTGAAGAGTAAAAGCTGCTTTTATTTCAAGTAATGGGGTAGCATATATAGACTTTCATGGAACTTGAGGAGAAACCTTACGCAAAGTATGCTCCCCAAAATTCTGTTATTTAAATACCCAGATCTTCATTTGATTGCTAGCAGGTAAGTGGGACTTGTGGCTTTCAAGGGGCAGAAACTTCAACTGAAATGAAATTGAAAACTGACCCTGTTTAAAAGGGTAGTACATCTCCAAAACTGGGATGAGGTGCAGCTTAAAGAACTCTTCCTGTTCAGCAACAAATGTGCCAGAGGCCTCATCTTTGCTCACAGTGTAAAAGAGTGTTGCAGGGCTGACAAGAGTCATTCCAGTGGGTTAGAAATGTTGGTACAAAAAAAGAATCAACAGATCCAAGAGCTATTTTGACCTGAAGAACAAAACCAAAAAATTAAAACATTAATTAAAACACACATTCCCTTCCAATTGCTGTCATTTCAGACCCACTTTATCCAGTCAACAACCCTGCTGGCTGCTATGCCAATGGGCAGATACAAGCTCATGGGGACCGCTGGCGAGAGGACGACTGCACATTCTGCCAGTGCATCAACGGGGACCCACACTGCGTGGCCACGGCCTGTGGACAGAGCTGCCTGAACCCTGTCAAGATCCCTGGGGAGTGCTGCCCTGTCTGTGAAGGTAGGAGTGGTATCCCCCCACATTTGGCTTTGGTCTGTCATGGCTGCTGCTTATCTGGCAATTCTCAGTTTACTTTGAAATTCTAGAGAATTGAAGAAGCTGATATGGCATTGGCTGGTTACTGAGTAATTACAGAGGGCAGAAAACATCAGTGTGGTTTAACTACGCCTGTATGTTGGCAATCCCTGGTATTCTTTTGTCACAAAGACTATAGTAAGAGGTGGTTAAGATCAGCATTATTTACTAATTTTTCTCTTAGCTTTGCTTAAGCCTTATTAATAAATATAGGAGAATGTCCTAGGGTGACGTTATGATGCTTGTATCCCCAATCGTCTGTTCTGTTGTGCTGGATATTATGCTCTGTACCTTCAAGACTGGTTATGAAAAATGAAGTTTGTTTTGTTATTAGCCTGCTCACTCCCACACAGACTGTGAGACACAGACTGTACATAGGGCTGCTTTTGTTTTTTTTTGCTCTCTTTTGCTTTTTGCCCTTGCTTTGCTCTTGCTCCTGCCTTTCTCTCTTGCTTTTGCTTGTTAGCTAGTTTAGCTAGGCAGTCCGAATTTTTTCCTGGACTGTTTTGGTTTGGTTTGGTTTTTTTTCCCTTTCCCTGGAACCATACAAACCTGCTCTGGACTGGGACCTGGGAAACACCGAGTCTGCACTTTGTGGCCTGCAGCAGCCATTCCCAGTGCCGGAGAGGCCGATAACAGAGCAACCACTCCCAGGAGAGACTGTCTGAACTTGAAATCTCTTCAGAATGGTGAATGAGTTTTGTAATCCAGTATTGTTCATTTTGTGTTTTGGGGGGTGTGTTGCCTGTTAAATAAACAGTTTCTTTCCACTTCTCTCTGAGGAATCTTTCCCCGAACCCCAGTTGGGGGGAAGGGCCACGTGGGTTGGCTTTTCTGAAGGGGCCCCTTTGGGGGTTTTCTCCCAAATTTGCCCTAAACTAGGACAGAGAAGTTAGAAGGTAAAAATGTTTATCACTATAAGTATTACTGTTAATTGGATTATTCATGTTTTCTTCTTCATCACTGTCATTTAGTTGCAACTAAAAATCTCTTTGTACAACAGTTTGATATTGGACATAATTATTTCAGTGAAACTTATAAAAAGGGATATTGCCTGGGAGATAGATTAACTCCTCAACTTTACAATTATTTTTCATTTGTTTGTGGAAATACGTTTATATGGTATAACTGACTGAGATTTAACCTAACTACAAGGTAAAATGCTTGCCCAGCTTGACGATGGAAATGTGAAGACTTGCAAACTGAGACATTAAAACATATTTTGAATTGTATATGTAAATGTACATTTAGAACTGCATTTTATGGAGTAGCTATTCATCAGGAAAAACACTAGATAAATTTAGAAACAGTTGTTCTAGACCTAGAGCCATCTTCACAGTACACAAACACTTGTGGGTTCGCAGTGAGCATTTGAGTTAGCACTCAAATTTTTCTCATTCCGTCTCTGATTTAAAAAAAAAAAAGGATTTTGTATATTTACATGTGTCTTGGGGCCCCTCTTGGTTTGCAGTATCCATCCAAGTAAGCTCACTGGGATACTTACTTTTTAGGATAAATCTGAGGAGTGTGAGGATTTCTTACAAGGGCTCTTTAACTCCAGAATTCACATCACTAGGTATGAAGAAGCTGTTTGATACAATGTGTAAAAGCTGCTGGTGAATTGTACAGGATTGCATTACTTGCACTGAATTAATGTCCCTGTGAGAAAGCAGGTTAACTGCTGTTAATTCCCAGTGATCACCTCAGAATGGGTATCACAGAGCCTGTGCTGTCACCCCTCATTATCTGAGCCAGCTTGGAAAGGCAGTGCAGAGAGAAAGAGAGGCTGATGGAAGTATTTTCGACATGTTAATACACTGAGAGGATTCTTTTCCTCTAATGAGGGAAGGATAGGTAAATGTGTCTATTTTCCTCTTCCAGACTGGAGAAAATGGATGAGAGATAATTGAATTAAATGCATATATGTGTGTGTGTATATATATATATACATATATATATACACATATATATATGTATGTATATATAAAAGCTAATTATGAAGAACCGTGGGAAGCAAACATGGGGTCAAGCATAGGCTTCCATCCTTCATTGCTAAAGGTTGCAACATAAACAAGCTGGTGCTTCATTAACACACCACAGTAAGGCCTCTGCAGTCCTCTCAGGACGCAAGTTATGTCCTCTGGACTAGTCTGCATAGTTCTATGCAATAACATAGTTGTACTTTTAGAAGAAGATGTAGCTACAACTGTTTAAGTCCATGAAAGTTGTTTTGTAGTTGCTTGGGTGAGTGACATATGGAGTGCAATCATACTTATGATACAAATGTATGAAAACTGGCACAACAGAATTGTGGAATCAATATTTAAATTAGGTCCTTGTGTCATCTAAATTATGTTTTATTAAAAAATTATCTGACTTCATATTTGTCATGTTAGCTGTTGTATGATATATGCTTAATTGTAGTCATCTAGTTTCGAGTGTGTCATCTGGAAGGCAGTGATACTGAATGGTATTTTGAGGAGCTCCATAAGTATTGAGCTTAAAAGCTCAAAATTTGCCTTGGTGGGTTTTTTTTTCAACAGGTAATGAAATTATGTAAATGGTGGAACCAACAATTAGTAGAAGTGCTTCTAGTTGGTGCTAGATTGAAGTTTTAGCATACTTAGGTACCAATGGACAGAGAATATCTGAAAACACTTGAATCCTCTCTTCTTTTTTCCCTCCCCTCCCCCACAGCAAACAAATATAACCAAAACATATTATTATGATCAATTATTGCAAATTGTTTAATTCCAGGAATCCAGATATGGGATTATTTCAAGGATCAAAAAATACTAGATTATTAAAACACAGTTGTGAGTTCAGATGCTAGCACCCAAGATTTCAAAAAATGAGTTTGCAAGAAGCACCTTTGGACGATTTGATGAGAAGTTATTCCGCATTTGAGACTTAACAATTTTTCTTGCAATAATAACAAATGAAAAAATCTCTGAGAAATTAGCCATCAAGGGAACCAGAAAATCTCTTGTAGTTATGTTTAGGAGCATCAAACAAGTTCAAGGCTGTTACACCTTGTGATTAGCAGCCTGGATAAAAGTATTTAGTTACATGAGAAAAAGGTGTTACCTGAGATGAAGTATGAGCTCTTTGTGTCTTTCTAAGTCTGTTAACATTTTTCTTTGAAAGCACACATTAAGAAAATCCCAGAACATTAGGAAAAAATAAGGTTAGATGTTGACTATCTGCATTTGACATTAAGAATGTGTATCTTAAAATATATTTTTTTAAAAAGGTAATGTTTGAGCTGATGGCAGCAGGGACTTGTTAGATGTAGACTTCTGGCCCACCTCCAAGGTCAGATAGCTTCATGTGTCTTAAGCCTTAAATCTGAGATTAGTAGTGTTTCTACTTGGAGTTTAGTGCGTGGGATAGGAAGCAAGTACTGTCTGCTTTCAAGCTGTCACTTGCTAACCCAGTAGGCAAGGAGCTTCTTTAGATTTCTGTTCTCTGGTTTTCTCCTTGTTCTAAGGCTGAACTGGAGAAGTATGCATGTCCCAGGAAGACTGTTAAAAACTTTTACTTCCTTTACACAACTGATTTTTCCTGACTTTCAGTTTTATCATTTTAATGACAACCTAGTCCCATCTAAAATGCTATTTTGTTTCTGCCATCATCCAGCCACCTGACATCTCTATTCTCTTAAACAGGTAAGCTGCATGTATCAGTGCTCCTTCCCATCCTGAGCGTTGTTTCTGTTGATGAAGTTCTGCTGCTGATGTTCACTTTGCCTTCCATGACCTGGAGGGGTGGTGGGAACAGGGGAGAGTAAGGTCTGGCTAGGAAGCTTGCTGACAAATCAATCCCTTGATTTTAATAATTCTAATGAAAAAGATGTACAATACATTTTAATGGAGCTACAATCAATGAAGTAAATTCCAGGCACATTTTTTCCTAAAGAGGAATTAAAATGCATCATTGTCAGCCATTTGATGCTTTTCTGCACACCACCTCATTGCACTTGCATATCCACAGCTTAACCTGATTTTTGCAGTGTACTGTTTGAGCAGAAGCATTGACTGTCCTGTGCTCTCCAGTTTGGTTTCTCTATCCTTCTGCTTCTCTAATTTCCTACTGTTCAGGAAAGAGAAGCAGAATTCTTATCTAATGTGGGCAAAGGTCTGGCATCGGTGATATTATATAAGTGCCATATTTTCAACTATGAAAGTTATTAAAGGAGAAAAATCAATGTACTTTAGTGATATGTTCAATAAATGGGCAAAAATAATGTAAACTTTGCAGCTGATTCTGAAATAGTAGTTTACAAGTGATTGTAAAGATAAACATACTTCATTTTGCCCTCCTCTTTTGAATGACTTCCAGTTCTCACTCCCATCTTAACATATCAACACTCTCAAGAGTATATACCCTAGAGAAATAACACCATTTTTGCAGATTAGCTTAAAATTACTTATTTTCAAAAGTTGTATTATGTAATTGCATCATGAATATACTGCTTCACTCTTACTTGTATACTACATTTCTTGATTCAACTGTAGCTCTTACTTTTTGCATTAATTTTTTCTCTTTTTTTTGTGGAAACTAATGCAGAATGTAGAAAATAATTATTTGTATTTTAGAATCTTAACTACGCATCAGATCTAAAGCAGGAAGAAGAATGAGACCTGCTGAAAACCCCCTACTATCTTAGTCAGTTTAGTTGCTGATGGAGCAGTTCAGGCCCATATTTCTATTTAGAAATAAGTATTAGATAAAGAATAATAAGGGAGACATTTTATATGCTTATCACTATTTCTAAGCATGCATTTATTTCTCATCGGACTTCTATTTACAATTGAAAGAGAACCCACTTCCAGCAGCCAACTTCAATTGTGTGAGCTTACTTTAAGCATGTCAGATATAAGCTCTTTAATATGCAAACCAAAGCATTTAGTCAAAGATATTTCTATCATATATTTTGGTTTGAGTGTTGAAGGATACAGAGATTTATGAGACAAATTTGGGATTTGATGAGAAAATTCTAATCAAAACTGCTTGTGGATCTGGCCTGGCTGTGACTCATCCAGTGTTAAAGTTTATTAGTATCAGTCACTTCTGACTCTTCCTCTCTGTCTTTGATCTAAATGATGCTGTACCTGCAGTTCTGCCAATTCAGTTATTTCTTGGCTGGTTTATAATCAGCTTCAATGAAGGACATATTTGTTCGCCTAGATAAGTTTACATTCTAGCAGCTTCATAAGGATAAATTTTTTCTTGGATTACACTTACAAAAAAATTTTGCTGCCAGAGATCACATATACTAGAAATTCTGTGTACAAAGATTCTTGAAATATGAGCACAGTATGTCAGCACACAAATGTATTCAGCCTTTGAATACAGTAAATTCAGACCAAACTAGAACATTCCCATTCCCTCATGAAGAAAATCCTGATGTTCTTATTACCACAGTGAGAAAGCCAGGCTGTGAGGATTTTAGAGACTGAAGTTACATGAAAACAGCTGTTGACACTTTTCTAAGTTAGAGACCAAGATGGAGCAATTGCGGTATTTCTGTTACTAAACAGAGTTGATTTGTATCTGTTCTCCTCAGTAAACCCTTCCCAGCATGCTGCTGTGTATGTATCCATGGTGTATATCCTGTATGTGCTATGCAATACACATTCCTGTATTAATTGGATGCCCAGATTGGTTTAAAATATATAATTTTCTGAATGCTTGCCTTGGGTTTGCTGGACCTGGGGAAGATGGTAACAGTTGCTCCCCTCACTTCAGTCTTGCCTGCTGCTGCTGGAAGCAGCAGGCAAGGAAGGGGAGGCTGAGTGAGGTGCTTGAAATGCTTTACACTGGAGCTCCCTGGGGAGATTGATGAGGAGGAAGAGACAGGAGCATGGGGGGATAGGTGCATGAAGGAGAGGGGTATTTATGGATGTGGTGTGCCAATACAATGGCTTTGTATATGGATTTAATTTTCAAATCTGTGGACAGCCTCTCCTCAGTTGCACTGTAGCTGGTATCCACTAGTATCTTTACCAGCTCTGTTTGATGTTTTTGCTAGCTCAGATCAAGGCTAAGTTTATTTTATCTATAGACAACAAAGCTAAAAGGAACAGCCAGTGTCTTGGAAGACAGATTATGAATTCGTCTGTTTTAAAGCAGAGAACTGACAAGAAAGATGCTGACCAAATTCAACAAGGGAAAATACAGTGTGCCATGCTGTGAGGAACCAGATTAGTTTTGATTTTGTCTCAACATTGTTTGACCAGAGATATATGGGGGAAGGGCTGTACATGTGTAATTTGCAGGAGACAGCTAGGAGAAGATGGAGAAAAGCCCTGTCTTTAGGGAGACTTTGCCTCACAGCCATTTCATGTCTCACATGGAATAGGCAGTCAGTAGGAGACCACCAAGGACACTGTGTCCTCCAGAGAGGTTCTCCAGTCGGGTGGCAAAAGGTCTCCACCAATGGACTGCAGCTGAACGTTCAACTGGGCCAGTGGTCTCCTGCCAGTGAGCAGGCCTTTGGAGGAGTAGAGGAATATAAAAGTAACTGCATCACAAGCTGCTGGGCTCTTTTTTGCCCTCGCTTTTTGCCCTCACTCTTTTTGCTTGCTCTCGCTCACTCGCTACCCCTCTTGCTGGCTGGACACTCGTTGACCACCTCCTGTGTCCTGTCCTACCACTTCAATCTTCATCACCTGCTCCAGCCATCACCTGTCCTGCCTTTTTTTGTTCCTGCTTGAGCCACCTGCTTCTAACCGTGCATCACCGATCCAGCCCGTCACCACGATCCCTGCCGCAACCCTGTCTAGGTTTCTGGGCCTCCTCCTGATCCCCACACACCTCGTGTCTGGTGCTGTTGCTGTGGGAGCTGTGCCTGTGGAGCTGCGCAGGCTCCCTGACTGGCAGCGTGTGCACAACCCTGCCACGTGGATGTCAATGGTGCGCTCCCAGATTCTGGTGGTAACGCCTGCTTTTTCTCTCTGTCTCCTCTCTCTCTCTCTTTCCCCCTTTCTTTTTCCTTCTCCTTCCTCCTTTCCTGTCTTTCCTACTCTTGTTTAATTGGGCATCATCCTTTCTGTTACCAATAAACGGTTCTCAGATATACTATTTGCCTTAATTCTATCCTAGATCATCTGTTTTAAAAGACCCCCCCACAGTTCCCCCTTAGTGGAAACATGACACACTTGGAGGAGATTCTTCATGAGTCCTGAACCAGAGTGTGATTGTTAAATAGCAGCTTTCCAGGAGAGGTTTGGTGATTAAAGGGAAAGTACATGTTGAACATGGATTAACAGGGCCTTGAGAAGGCAAATACCATACTGAAATTAAGATCGAGAGGAGAATTCACAAGACCTGGAGTAATCCTTTTTGCTCTCTTTCCTGTGGGTGGGTATGTCCCTGGTTGACATAGTAGGTACTTGGTTCTTTTACGTACATTGCTTCTCTGATAAAGGTTGGAGAGCTATAAGCACAATCCAAAATGTGTAGAAGACAGACTGAATAAATTGGTTTGGTTCAGCTTAAAATAAAACTATGAAGTCAGAATGTGAGCATAGCAGTCCTCAAGTGACTAAAAGGTTGTTGCAAAGAAAAAGATAAGACAAAAAAAAAAAAAGAATGGAATTGGATTACAAAAGAGAAAGATGGGATTTAGAGGAAGGCAGAAAGTTGTTGAGAAAAACAAAATTCCCTTTGTGGCATGTTGTGACTAAGATTGTTTTTTTGATGTGTTCAGGGCGTGGCAGTTGTATTTTCTGCCTTAGTGAAAAGAGACTTGCTCAGGAAATTGCTTGCATAACTGGAAGCAGTAACGGTATTTCACGTGTAGTTTTCAGTGTTCATGCAAGTGATGGCTGTAACTTACCAATATAGACCACGATGCATAGCTGGGGGCTTGGAAGGGGGAGAGTGTTTGGGGGTCTTTTTAACTAAACATCAAAGTGATCAAAACCCTTTTGGCAAGACATCTTGATACAATATGTCCACTTAAATCACTTGTTTCCAGTTACCTGACACACTAAAGCCCATGGGCAAATTCATAAAAACCCAATGTGTGAGGGAGGGGACTGGGTACTTTAGGATGGCTGTTTCCATAGGGAGAGAGACAGAAAGCCTCTCCACAGAAAAGGAGAAATGAAATGGAGAAATTGGAGACAGAGGTATGTTGAGACACAATAATGTGGAGGAGAAGACCTTAGTTTATCTTTGGCTGTCCTACCAAAACTCAAGCTATTCAGTTGACACATCTTTTCAGGGTGTACACCTCCTTTCTCTGGTGACAGCTGGGAAAAGAAGGCCCATTCCCTTCTGTGGATCCAGCACAGTTAGTTTTAAGCTTGTGAGGGATGCTTCTATATAGCTTCTATAGCTCCAGACTAGCATAGCTCCAGACTGCTAGATATGACTAGCATATCATGGTAATGATATTGGCCCTCTGGGATTTGACTTTGTTTATTTACTCTATTATCTATTTATCTGTTTAGTTTGTTTTCTCTTTCAACTTCTCTTCATTAAGAGCCAAGGCTTAGGCAATCATACTGGCCTTCTGTGCTTTCCCCATGGTTTTAGAGCCAATGGCTTATTTTTGCAGCTCAAGGAAGGGATCACATTTCTTCAGATTAAAACAGACAGCTAGGTAGAGGTGAGAAAGGGGTTTTTCAGGTTCCATAAGGGACTGCAAAATTTTTATATGTGCTCACGCTTCTTTTGGCTCGGACAAGCTCTTGGGGACTGGTCTGGGTTCCTGTTCCATTGCAGCTAACCGGATCCATTGGCAATCAGCTAAATTGGCAGTTATTACTGCTGCCTACTGCTTTCTTCTTGCTGGGCTACTTGCTTTCTAAGTAACATTACTGTGTTTTAAATAGCAATTCCATTTTTAACAAATTTTACAAAAAAAAGAGGGAATATACCATATGAATTTATAATAGCATGTGAATAATACTAAAGAAGCTACAGTGATAAAAATAACTGTTTCCCTTGGGCCATCTGCATCTCTGGACAACCATCTGCAAATTGGAATAATAGCTGTGTTCACAGAAAGTAAATATTGGTTAGGATAGTATGAAATTTTTATTTTTTTAACAAGATAATAAATACAAGTGTTCAGCACTGGCATTGATGCCAAAAATGTCCCTTAGGAAGGTCTATGGTTGCTTCTATTCCCTTGCATCTCTCAGAGGCTCATACTATTCATAGAGAAAGCTGATACACAGTAATGGGTTATCTCACAGCATGTCCTTCTGCAAGAGAGCCCTCAGGTACAAGTGGCTGGGTGCCAGCATAAGCTGTGAATGAGAAATTAAGTGTTAAACAAAATCCCCTCAGAGGATTTTCATGAATAAGACCCACACTACTTTGCTGTCATTATGGCTGACACTTAATCTTCACAAAAAGAAATTAACATTTTCATCAATAAAGAAATCCAAACTCTAGCTGAGATGCAAATCAGTTCAGTTCCTTTAGCGTGTCTAGCACTTCATTAAGTAAAAACAGGCAGCAGAGTCCAGTGAAAAGAAATTTGATTCATTCAGGATGAAGTCAGTGGTAGTGACCAGTGTTCACTGACACGGGGTGTGGGCCCAGAGTTTTCCTTAGAGCATGAAGTGTAAGTTATTGTCCGGCAGCAGCACTGGAGCTCCCAACCAGCCCTTTCATCAAAGTCAATTAAAGGATGCAAATGCCACACTGCAGAGAATTGGGCTCCTGTTTGCCAGATCATGATTTAGTATAGTGGTTCTAGAGAAGGCAGCTGAGCCTGTGGAACCACTGTATGATGAAACCAAACTGGCCAGGGCAAGCCAGTGAAATTCAGGAAGGTTATACAAGTACAGAATAACATTTTCATGGTTTTCAGTGATTCATTATTGAATTCAGTGGAAGACTGCTGAAAGGATAAATAACTAGACAATCGTAATGAATATGTGTCAGAGGATGTCTCACTTATGAAGAACCTCCTGGATCCTCCTAATTTTTTTCAGCACCAATGGTTTTCATAGATTAGATTTGCCCCAGATGTACAATAATTTAGTGTTTATCTTCACCTAGTAAAAATAAGTGAATGGCCTTCTTAATGTATTTTAACAATTCTTGATAGACTTAATTGATTCTGCTTCAACAAGGTGGTCGTTTCTTAGTGTCATTCCACCTAAAATTGTCAAAAAAAGGTTTTCTCAGCATTAAAATTCATTTGACATGCCTGTTAAACCAAAAACTCGTAGAATTGATTATTACAGACAAAAGGTTTTAACTTCACAGTTTGGGAGTAGAAAGTATGTATTGTGATTGCATCACTGCAAAAAAGACATGTATATAGACCCCCAGCTTCTTTACTCTGCAGCAATAAATAGTTTTTGATTATAATAGTTACTTCCAAAGAAAAAAATACATATTTTAGTAGTTTCAGGTTGGCAGCATGAATAAAATTTGAGCCAAAAGGCTGGCAAACTGAACTATGTGTTTGGAGGTATTAATGAATATATTTTCAAAAATACTCGTAACATTAGAAAATTGTTCACCTAAGTCCTTGCATACATTTATAAATTGTTATGTGATGCTGAATTGTTGAACCCTGATAGCCGACACGGCTAAATTCTGGGAAAAAATTTCCTGTGGGGCATTAGGTATTTCAAACCCAGGAAGGAAATTCTTTAGCCTGGGACTCAGGACTGATATTTTTCATGTAATGAATTGGAGGGGCGCAGAAGGCTGGAATGCGAACTATGAGGATGGAAAACATTTAGTCACTCTTGGAATGATATGAATGTTTTTACAGGAAGCTTAAGTAAACACACATGCTGCTGCTTAGTATGCTGCAGTTAACTTTTTTGGCCAGTAGACAAAATTTAAACAAGTATGCAGACTCGAATGAAAGGCTGTTGAGCAGCAGCACACCCTTCAGGCCTAGTTTTGAGTCAGTTATCACTTAAAATATTAGGTTAAAAGACTACTGTTTGTTTGGGTTTGTTTGTTTTTTTTTATGGTAAATGCTTGAATGCACTGATTTTTAATTTCTTTAAGTCATTTGATACTGGTTTCATAGGATCAAAACATCTTACTTCCTTTAAAGTTGTAGTCTGTGTTATGAATTACGACAGAAGAGGGAGCTATTTCACTTTCCCCAAACACGGGCATGTTCTTTATTATTTATGCTTGAGATCTTTCTCCTTGTTTAGAACATCATTTTTATTCTTTTTTTTTTATTTTCCCCCCTGAAGAGGTTTTCATTTTATGAAAGCAAAAGAGGTGCTGGACATCCTAGAATCGTATTCTGTTGCACTTATTCAGAAAAAATGTTGTGCAGAGGAAGAAGCTTAGAATAAAATAGTTACTTCCCTACTTACAACAAATTTTGTAAAACCATGAAATAGCTATTTCTCTCACATGGTATTACTGAAAGTATGAAACAAAACCTTTCTGGAGTTAAAATATTGCATTCCAAATGAAACAAAGGAAAGAGATTGTTTTTCAGGTAATAATAATACCTTTCCAAGAGGTGAAGCCTGCATAATGTATTAACTTAAAGGAGAACAAAAAGTGAGACTTATTAAAGGTGGTTGTGGCTGTTACTAAATAATTCTTAACAGAGAATTTCTCTTAGAAAATAGAGAAATTTTGCTTCCTGAATAAAAAAGCTTAAGTCATGAAGTACATTCAGATAGATAGGCAAACGTGCTCATTTTGCAAAAGGAAGTAATTAAAAATATTAATTTTTACTAATAAAAATAA
>WBNO01026709.1:0-11356 GCA_013400575.1 Peucedramus taeniatus | reverse complement strand
TTAACAATTTATTTCAGTTTCAATGTAGAGTGCAGTAAATAAACAAGGTATGAAATATTTGCATCATCATGGCTGTGGCCTGAATTTCATATACTGCCATAACCTTGTCATCTTTTGGTTTTGATGTAAAAAATCAAAACCAAGAGGCTTGTAATCCTCCATATATTGATTTTTTATTATTAAAAAGTGAAAGTTGAAAGGCAACTCTAAGCCTGCTTTGTCAGCCACACTTGGACTGACTTTGGATGCCATTTCTAAGAGCTGTTGGTGTGCCAAATACATTAAAATTAACTTTTTGCTTGCATTTTGCCAAGCTATCCTACTTCTCTTTTTTTTTTTTTTTTAATGAAAATAATTCATTTCATTTGCTTTGCAACAAATAATTTTGTTTAGGGGAGTCTCTTCTGTATTAGGCAGAGTCTGCCCCCTGGGGTAAGAGGGCAGCTTGTAAAGTTATCAAAAGAAACTTTTAAGTATGAGCACTGTTATTTCCTTTGGAATTTGCTGTGCGAGAAATACTCTAATGACAGTTCATTGGTGTCCATTTGGGGAAGAGGGATTGGTATTTTTATTTGAGAATTATTTCACTTGGGAAGCCTTGAACATAATAAGCATGAATGAAACAATTGCAACAAAGTGTAATAAAGGTTGTTCTCGGAGAGGATGAACTAGAAAAGGTGTTCATTGGCTGATGCAAGCTTACCTGTTGTGGAAGTGAATCCTTACAGCCATGTCCCCCTGTCCTCCAGTGAAAAAAAGGAGTATGAATGTTACTGAAATTCTCTAGTAACATTTTTTATGTCTGTTATTTCTCTTCAATTCTTCAGTAGGCTCAATTTGCTTATAAACTTGCTGTGGGGCAGAGTTGTTTGAATACTCATGAAGGCAGGTCAAGTTCACAATATAGTTTTACTGAGGTAACCTTGAATCATAAAATCACAGAATCAATTAGGTTGGAAAAAACCTCTGAGATCATCAAATCCAGGCTTTGACTGATCACCATCACCTTGTTAGCATGACACCAAATGCCAGATTCAGTTATATCTTGAACACTTCCAGTGATGGTGACTCTACCACTTTCCTGGCCATTCCAATGACACCTCTTCCAGTGAGGAAATTTGTCCACCTGAACCTTCCCTGGTGCAGCTTGAGGCACCTTTTTTCCTGGTTGTCTGGGAGAAGAGACAGAACCCCACCTGGCTGCAACCTTCCAGGCAGCTGTAGAGAGTGATAAGGTCACCCCTGAGCCTCCTCCTCTCCAAGCTAAGCAAAATCCCAGCACCCTCAGCTGCTTCTCGTACTGGGGAGACCACACCCTTCACCAACTCTGTTAACCTTCTCTGGACACACTCCAGCACTTCAATGTCTTTCCTGTTGTGAGGGGCCCAAAACTGAGTGCAGGATTGGAGATGTGGCCTCCCTAGTGCCAAGGACAGGGGGACAATCCCTTTCCTAGTCTCACTGGCCACACTGTTGCTGATACAGGATGCCATTGGCCTTCTTGGCCACTTGGGCGCACTTGGTTCATGTTCAGTCACTGTCACCAGCACCCTCAGGTCCTCTTCTGTTGGGCAGCTTTCCAATCTGCCCCCAGCCTGTGGCACTGCTTGGGATTGTTGTGCCCGAAGTGTAGGGCCTGAAGCTTGGCCTTGTTGAACCTCATGCTGTTGGCTTCAGCCCAGCAATTTAGCCTGTCCACATCCCTCTACAGAGTCTCCCTGCCCTCCAGCAGATCAGCACTCCACCCAACTTGGTGTTACTTGTGGATTTACTGTGGGCACACTCGATCTCCCCATCCAGATCACCAGTAAACATATTAAACAGAACTGGCCCCAGCACAGACTCCTGAGGGACACCACTGGTGACTGGCCCCAGCTGGATGCAGCACCGTTCCCCTCCGTTCTCTGGGCCCGGCCATCCAGCCGGGTCTGAACCCAGCAAAGAGTGCTCCTGTCCAAGCCGTGGCTGCCAGCTTTTACTGGAGAGCGCTGTGGGAGACCAGCAAGTGTCAAAGACCTTGCTGAAGTCTGGGCAGCCAACAGCCACAGCCTTCCCCTCATCTGCTGCTAAAGTCACCTCATATAAATGTAGATCAGGTTGGTCAAAAAGGATGAAATACTGTATTACATATAGAGTCATAGAGTAGTGCTCCATAGACTTCAGCCTTTCAAAGGCATGTTTTCTTTATAGGTCTGTGGCATGTTTTCTTTACAATCATAAAGTAAGGGGAAATGTTGTCTATTTCCATTTTAATAACTGAGATATGGAAAGACCAAGATTTGTCTAGAATATACAAGAAGTGGCTGGTGAATCCAGCAATTAAGTTTCCTTGAGGGTACCCTCCTCCCACCTCCACCTCTTTCTCTGAGATTACTGTATGACAGGGCATTAAAAATGTAAAAATACTGGTTTTCTTTTCATGTGATATAGATTATGAGATTGTTTGATGTTTTAGATCCTTCTTTAAACCCTCCCTAAGACTAGGTATGGTTGGATTGCTCAGTTTGAATTTCCAAGCATTTAGGTCATTTGCACACATAGTTCAAATAGTAAATCTGAAGCTGCAAACTCACTAAAAAAAAAAAAAACAAAACAAACATTTTTGCACAAGAACCAAGATCCCTTCTGTGCTCATGTCCTTTGTATATCAGGCCCTTTAAATGGAAGAATGAGAGAGATGGCAGAGGCCTTTGCATGGCTCAAGTTGGAAGAATTCACTCAATCAGAACTTCCATTATGTTTTGAAAAAAAAATTTTACATGAATACAGGGTTAGGCCTGCAAATTGTGCTTGTTCATCTTGAACGTTTAGCATTCTCTTGCTTATTCTTCCATTCAATCTATACTGTCAATATGTGTCATTAATTTCATTTTATGACAAGGTAACTCACCTAGATGACCAAGAAAAGCCAATTGATATAATCTTTTTGATTTACAGTAATGCTTTTGACAGTTTCTCTGCTGTTGCTAAAGGTCAGAGGCCAAACCAGCTTAAAATTCAAAGAGAAATATAAAAAATTTAGGAACATTTTATTTCCAAATAAGATTGTACATGAAAATAACAGCATTCTGTTTCCTTAAGCTTTTAAAACCATTTGTTGCATTTTAACATCTACCACATTATTGCTTTGTTTTTTTCCTTCAGCATGGAGACAAAGTAATATACTTAGAAGGAGGGTGGAGGGTTACTTCCATTTATTTTTGCAGTGGATACCCTGCTGAAAGTTGCATTGACTGAACGCAGGACAGACACAAAGATCAATCCTAGTGGGACCAAAACCCTTGAGGTAGTGCTTACTCAAAATCGATCAGTCTTTTCAGTTGTCCCTGGCAGTGACGGCTGTTACATTTTCTTACCATTTCACTACAGCTTTTTCTTCCAAGTTATATTGAGAGCATGGTCAAAGGTGCCGCCCTCATCTGTGTTCCACTCAAACCACTGTGATTTCCCGTAATATCAGTAATTTTGCTACATTTCAGTTGCCCATTCTTTCTAGATGTGACACTGTCATAATCCAACAAAAGAAATTTACACTTTACATTGATAAAAGGTATAACCTTTAAAAGGTGTTAAAGTGTTGGTATAACCTCCTGAATTGCAGTAAATAATCACCATATTTGGAGAGTTCTGATATTTTCTTTTTCTTGTACAGTGGCTTAAACTATCTTATATTGCTGCCATTCAGGAATCATAATTCTTCTCCAATTTGCATGTGGTCTTCCTTACTTCTGATTTTTTTTGTACTACATTGGTCAGAAGCTGGTACTGGGCATGTTTTAGTACATGTATAGAATGACAAGGTTTACTAAATGAGGAGATGTACAAAATATAAGGCAAAATCATATACATTTCAAATATTTAACTGTATCATTATGATACTTGAATGTATTGTGAATGTATTCAGCATGTGTATAAAGTGTATCCCCAAATACAATAAAATGTATTATGTGTAACCACATTACTAGCACTGTGCAATTACCACGTTTGCCAGCAATACAAGCCAGTACTAAAAGGCTTTCTCTGATTCAAGAGACCTTCCCAAGACAAAGTGGAGCTGCACTGTCTTTGTTGTACTGTTTGCAAAGGACTGTGGTTCCTAGGACTATGAATAGGGTACCCTCCCAAGACCAATATAGGAAGAGACATTATTTTTAAAGTAGCTGCTGTTTTAATGTTCTTTACCATAGGCTAATTTTGTCTCTGAGCACTGACTATGTAGGCACTTCTGGTTGAAGACACTGACATGTCTTTGGTGAAAGAAGGGATCAAGCACAATAATGAGTTCAATCTTCTTTCTCAAAGCAGGACATATCTGTCACAGTGATGTCCTACTAGTAGAGTACTCTTAACTGTGTCATTGAAGTTGCCTCAGACAAATGGAATATACAAGGAAGTTGGTATGTGGCAATTCTCTTGCTCTCCTGATGCAGATATTGTTCTGAAATGTGTGCATTAAATTAGCATTGCTTGTGGTTTTATGAATACTACTTCTCTTCCAAATTTATTTGGATTTTTCAGCTAAAAAAGTATCCCGTGTGGCTGTGGTCAGAAACAATAGAAATAGAAATTGTGGAATTCAGCACAGCCCTGAATATGAGATTGTTTGGAAAATATCATTGGCTCATCTATCAACTGTTAAATTAACAGAAGAATTCTCAGGAGGTAATCATCAAATTACTACTAGTGTAGCTTTCCATAGTTCTTCTGTTTTATGCTCTTAGACTTAGCACTTCAGAACCTTCTTCCATCACAGTGTCCCATCCACGTCTAAATATATCTCCCAAAACATTTAATATGTGTTTACTAATTGTGATCAGGGTAAAATTCAAGTGCTGTGCTTGTGGGACATTTTTTTTATCAGAAGCTGTATTTAAGTGATGATACACAGTAATTTGTTCATTCTTCTGTCAGTGTAATTTACAAGGCAACGACAGATAAACATAGCTATACAAGATTCATTTACAGTGACACAATGGCAGATACACAGAGCAGAACCCTGCCTATGAGATAAAGTGGACTGAGTGACTTATGCAGTAATTAGGGGATAATTGTCATTAACCTCGCAAACAGTAGTTTACCCATATTGTTTAAAAGGCTCCAGGATGCATAATGACAAGGTAATCTGTCAAAGCGCTAGGGGGAAATATTAATAAGATTTGTGCAAGCCTGGATAGAAAATATGCAGAAAGCAGCCACATTAAGCTAATTGGTGGATGAATATACACTTGTAAAAGTGCTTCTAATGGCACGTTTGCTGCTCTCCAAATGACTACTGTTAATGTGGAGAAGTGGGCTGCCTAGAAAGTCAGGACTGCTGGGACAAGAGGGTATTAAGACATGAAGGCACAGTTATTATTACTTTGTACACTGTAATATAATTTCCCCACTTTCTCTTGCATTTCACTGCCTCTAATAGGTTCAAACTGATAGCTTATTTTGTGCCCTTTTATATTCCAGTGACCTTTGCCATTTTGGTGTCATGTCTGCACCCTGCTGTCTCCCTTTTGCACCACATTGCCACCTATGACACACCTGTGTTTTATTGGTGTAAATTTTTTTGGTAAGCAATAAAAGAAAAAAAGCCTCATTAAGATCTTGTAGTATATATTGCAAGTAATAATGCATAGTCCCCTAATGAATAGTAAAGATGGAAATCAATCTCCTGATTCTGCTGCCATTCATATATCCTGCATATAGTACAGCTGAATCCCCTTATTGAGACACAATTTGGGTTCAATCAGAAAACCAAGCATGTAATGAAATTCAATTTACGAGTATAACTCATTGGCACTTTCATTCCAGTGTTTATGGCCTTGGACAGCTTCTCAATTCCTTACAATGCTCCTGGTTAGGCAAATTTCTTACTGACTTAGCTGGAAGACTACTGACAAGCTCAGAAAGACTCAACTTTTCTTGGTTATGTTTTCCAGTTAGGGTTATGGCTTTAGTCAGTTTAGATTCAAAGTGAGGGAAGGACCATCTGATAAATTGATTTGACTTGACTGGTTAGATGTCTTGCCCTGCATTTGGTGCAGTCCGTGTTAGTAGAGCAAGGATATCAAACACGATTTGTTTATATTATTGCATAGTGCATTGGGAAAAGTCTTGGCTGAAGAGAGGCTGGGTGTCTCTTGTGGCTGTGTATATTGCAACTACAATACCTTATGAGTGCTCTTTGTGAATATTTCCTATTTCTCTCAAAAAATATGTGCCATTCTTTCAGTGTTAGTGAAACTGAGGCTCAGAAAGTGCCTACTACACTTACTGAAAGACTGCCAGAGCACTTAAAACCAGAGAAAATACAATTCACTTCTCAATGAGTTTTGCAGCACTAACACCTAGAAGTAAAAACACAAGTGATTTTTGGTGATTGATAGTATGAAGGAAATTTTTTAATGTACTATACCAAAATGGGAAAATACATATGGAAAAATTGTTGAAAGTGAGAATTAAAATCAATCATTATTACATATGCTATTGTTATATGCATGATGGTTATTTCCAACCCACTTGCATGCAAAACTGTGTTCTACAATTATTTTGTAGCTGAAATTATTTCAGTGGCTTACCATGTTCATGTCTCTGTTTACATGGTATCTGAAAAATGCCCGTGGCGCCTCATGCACTCTAAATTTTACACACATACACCATGTGCTTGGTGATTTAATTACCTCTAGTAGCCATGTTGGCCTAAGGACAAACACGCTGTTACTTGCCACAAATTAGTGGCAAAGCTTCTTCAGATACTTCAATGAATTTTCCACTCTAGCAGGTTGTAGAGAAGCAAAGGCGTCAAAATATTCTCTGTATTTTTAGTCCAAAGTTATGGATGTGAAAGCCATTGAAGAAATTTGAATAAACAATTCAATAAAGTCTTGATATTCTACCATTTCAGGAATTTTGAGGACAAATGCTTCCCCTTTAGTGTGCATTAAAAATATTTTTGTGAGCTGAAACTGTAACATGTATACATTCACCTCACATTAATTTCTCATTTCCAAAAGTCTTTTGGACATCACAACCAAACAGATGGTAAAGGGAATAAATGTTGGCATTTGAAAATTTGTGCAGTTCTTGGGGTGAGAAGGACAAAATACTTGGGAAATATCCCTAGTACTTCAAAGTAAATAAAGTAACGAGAACTGCTAAAAAATTGCTTTGGATCTTCTGAAAGCTCGAAGTGTCGATTTGTATCCATGCTAATAGGAGTTCTTCTGTCATAAAATAGTGGGATCTTTTGCCTTTTAACACTTGTCACCAACATAAAGGTTGTAAATCAAAGCAAATTTTGTTGACATCACAGTACCTTGTCCTGGCTTTGGCTGGGATAGAGTTAACTGTCTTAGTAGCTGGTGCAATGCTCTTTTTCGGATTTAGTAGGAGAATCTTTTGAACAACAGTAATTTCTATTTGTTGCTAAGTAATGCTTACCCTAAACAAAAAACTCTCTCAATGCACTGCCAGCAACCAGGTGCATGGCCAGGTGAGGGAGCATGGCCAGGACAGGTGGCCTGAACTGGCCAGAGTTGTATTCCATACCCTTGAACATCATGCCCAATATATAAACTGGGGGGAGTTTGCTGGGAGGGGCCAGTCACTGCTTGAGGACAGTCTGGGTATCAGCCAGCAGGCAGTGAGAAATTGTATTGTGGATCACTTCTTTCTCTTGGGTTTTATTTCTCTTTCCTTGTCATTTCCAGTAATATTAGTATGTTTTATTTTATTCACTCACAGAGGGAATAGTGAATGAGCAGCTGTGTGGTGCTGTGGGCCAGCTGGGGTTAAACCACAGCAGTTATACCACTGTGAAAACTAGTAAATGCAAGAAGACTATCAGACTCTGGTTGTGCTTAGGTTTTTTTCCTCTAAGTGTGGACAGACATCTGCTGTGAAAAAAAACTTGTCTGGCACCCAAATATAAAGAGACTTGATGTATTTGATATGATTAAATAAAGCTCAAGATGTTGTGATTAAATACACTGGAGCCCCATAGTGATCTATTATAATTTTAAAAATAGAAATACTGTGTGCAGTGTTACTCAGGAAAAAAATAGTCACTGTCTTGTGAATTATATATATATACATATTATCTGGTCCATAATCATCCATAACAAAGGGAATATTTTATCACAAGTCAAACAATATGTTTTAAAAATCAGACAAAGCATTTAAAACTTGTGTTCTTGCATCCTAATAGTTTCACTGGAGTTACAGAGGTGAATACACATTCATGAAGAGGGGAAAGAGTTCAAATTACTGTTTTTTTTCTGGAATGAGTAAGAGACATTACCCCCAGTCCACATGGTGGCTTTATAGTTGGCAAATAAGAGTCTCATCCACTTTCAGGGCAATGATTTCAAGGGCATTTGAAGGTTGATGAACACGAAAAATGAAAAGGCATCCTGGGATTGGGGTACATTGTGAGGAAGTTCAGTCCCCAAAAGGAGTCGTGTTCAGGATCCGGGGTTTTCATACCATTCTCTGCAGCTTAGTCCAGAACCAGCACCCCAGCAGGTTGCTTGTGCAGGCAGGGGTCTGCACTCCTGGCATGCATCTTTGGGATAAGATATGAAACAGAAGACCTGCATACTTTTGGTCAATAAAGACCCTGAAGGCCATTAAGCGAGAATGTGGGTGGTTAACAGCGGTGTCCTGGCCAGGTTTCCGCTGCGGTTATTGCATTCCACTGCCTTATGTTTCATCTGCAGTTTCAGCAGGACATGGTGTTCCTCACTTTCACTCCAAACCCGTTGAGCAGTGCTCCTGTGCGTTGTTACACAGCTGCTGTGCTCCACCATGGTGGTACGCCCCCAATATATATTCACACAGATTTGGCTCCACATACTGTTTCAGGGCTAAGTTAGGTCAAAATTACTTTCCAGCGTGGTCCGTGGAATTACTTCAGGTTTATGGTGCAATTATTCTTGATCTAAAGTGCAGCCAGATTTGCCCCAGTGTCTACAATATCAGTTCATAAAGTTTGCAGAGGTCTTTGGGGGTCCTTTTGGTGAAAACACAAAACGTTTAGCTGCTGAATGTATACAGAGATGTGGCCAAGAAGGAGGAACCAGGGCAAGTACTGTTACAAACCTGGCAGCAAAGTAAACATATAAGTGTGTGTATATATATATGTATGTGTGTGTGTGTTTGTGTGTATGTGTGTGTATATATATGTATATATGTATATGTATGTGTATGTATATAAGTAAATAAAGTCTCCTTCATGATACTCTTCATCTGAACACACACTGCCACTGTCATTCTCAGTGATACTTTGGGGAGTGACAGTCACCTGTCTTCTCCTGTAGCATGCAGGTATCCTTATGCCTACCCTGTGTGTTTGGGGCATGGCAAACAAGAGATAAGAGAAAGGGGGTGCCAGAAGGGAAGAATATGTATCAATTCTAGCAGAATGGAGGCTGCAGTGAAGTCAAAAGATAAAGATTTCCATTATTGACTGAGAACTCAGTAGTGCTGCACTGTTTGTTCCTGCTGCAGCAGTATAACTCAAGGAAAGGACTGCTGACACTTAAACATTCATTTTTTCATTCGGTTTCCATTGGTGAAGGGAGGCTGGTGGGAGGTGGATGAGAAGTGACAGCTAAGGGGAAAAAATTTCAACCATTCCTCTTTGCAGACTTAGTGTGTTAAATCTCATATTAGTTGCACATGTAAAATCACAGTGGGCAAGTATGCACATCTTTTCTTCATGTTTACAGGAGCAAAGGTGAGTGAGATTCAGCATGGTAAAAACTCCTATCAAGAAAATGAGTATCTGATTGCATGTGTGAGTGTATATTTCTTTGGAAAACTAGATAGAGGGCTTACTTTGGTCTTACTGAGATCAGTGGGAGTTAGCCAAAATGAGTTAGAGATCTTGCACATTGTCCCATCTGTACTAATGTGAGTTGGTGTGGTGCTGCACAGTTTTGGTAACTCGTATCCCAGGAGTAGTAGGACTACCCAGAGTGTAGCAGCTTGAAATTTAATTGTGAAGCAAAGAGATGCTTCTGGGAAATTCAGCCAAACAAAAAACAACAAACCTTAAATCATGGAAATTATGAAGGCTTTTCTTTATTAGAAACAAATGTGCAATTTTTTTTCAGTCTATACCCTAATTAAAACCATCCTGTGCAATTATAGTATGACCAAATTAATATATTTCAGTCTGTTTTTCCACTGTTACAGCTGCATTCAAAATGTTTATTTGAGATCAGCTAGAAAATATATAGCTCCTTAAGAAGAGCTTATAGGAAAAAAATTCATTATGTACCCTGAGGTAGCCTAATTATTTAATCAAACATGTATCTATGCAATATTTTGTAACAAGGAAGCTTCACTGATATGCATCAAAACCCACAATTTGGGTGCATATGCAAACTTACTAAAATATGAAGCCTAGCAAAAATTTTTTTTTCTATATAACTTTGAAGTTATACAGGTTCTCAGAATCACAATAATACCTGAAAATAATCTTTGAATGTCTCCCGGAACATAAAGCTAGTTTTAGAAGCAATCTAACTATTTTTTAACCTTTCTATTAATCTCAGCCTTGCATGGGCATCTCTCACTGTGTATGCAGTCAGGTGTCTATATACATTTTTCCTATCCTAGGATATGAATCAGTAAGATAGCACAGAACTGCAAAAGGTCAGTGTTGTATATGTACACCAATGTGTTTCTCTGTGTGTAAACATAAAATTTCTGCCTGTAATGCAGTCACAGCAGTCATGGGAGTTTCTCACACAAAATGAAAATTTAAAACAACTGATTTCATAACAGAAGTTCCAGTTTTAAAATGTATGTTTATAGTGTATGCTTGTGTAGACTGCCCTTATTTTCTAAATAGGCAGTTTTTAAATTGGGAAGTTTTAAATCTGAATTGAAAGATTTAAAAGCTAAAGGCCATCAGACTCACCTTTGCAATCCTCCCCAGTTAAGCTCAAAAAAAATTAGAGTGATCTTTTTGTCCATTCTCTGTTGTAGTTTGTGTCATTCAAGATAATCATCTTGATCGCACGTGTTCTTCTTGGCCCAGAAGTTTAAGACAAGAGGTACCCTAACATATCCTGGCACACACCTCTCTTCCTAACATACCAGCAAAACTCAGGAAGCAGATTTAGGGTGATAAACCATGACATTACTTAACAGATCTAATGTCATATGTGTGTATATGGATCTGTTTATTCAAATAATAGGCTTGAGTGTGTGGTTAGAGTTAGGAAAGGTTAGGGGTTATGTCTTGGATCCTTGGAGGTCAGTTTAATATAGTTTAAAGATTAAAATATTTTCTCCAACTGAAATTGTGAGAAGGAGATCCACACAGTAAAATAAAATTTAATAAATAAATAAATAA
>WBNO01026708.1:298642-369791 GCA_013400575.1 Peucedramus taeniatus | reverse complement strand
CTCTATGCCAGCCAAAACCAGCACAAGAAGACTACAGGTGATCTGAACACCTTTTCTGCATCAGTTTTAATGGACTTTTCAAAGTTACCTTGAACTTAGTGCAGGAAAAAAAATGGCTGCTTGCTTTAAACTATCTGAAATCCATGTGATGACTTTAACCAATTTAGAAATCGTTTAGGCAGAACTGGCTGTAAAATAAGCTAGAAATATTTCTGCGTTTAGGCAGACCCTAAAAATCAATTTATAGGAGCATTTATCAACACAGAAATTATCTACTTGTGAGTAACCCAAAAAAAATGCACAAAACTTTCTTGCCAATATGAAAAAAATGAAGCTGTACATTAAAGTAATACTTTATTCTTCATTAATTCTGCTGCATTTTCATCCCTTCCCTGTGACTGTTCCTCCCAAGCCAGGCTGGGCACAGGCAGCTCCTCTATCTCCACTGGCATAGCTGAGCTCACTTTCCCACGTAGGAGTGTTGCTGTGATCACGTGAAGTCTGTGAGCCAGAACAGACAATTACACAGGTATTTGCACACATCAGCTCCCTCCACATCATTTTTGCTATGCAGCCATTGGAGGGAGGGTGTTTTGAACTGATTAGTGAAGTACCTGATGTGAACAAAGCCAAACAACTGCTTTTCCCCCTTCTCCTATCCCTGGTGGTGTTAGCTGTGATGTGTGAGCTGTCTGCAACTTTCGTGGTGCTTATTTTGGGTTTCCTAATCAATTTGCTTGCCCTTTGGCTGTCTAACCACATTGGTCTCAGTGCTTTTCTGAAGGGGTTATCTCCAGGCTGCTCTTTGTTTGCTGTTCCAAGGTCTCTGGGCTCCCGTGCCTGGCAGCAGTGGGATGGTTGTCCCCAGCCCTTTGGGGTGCAGGGTGTGCAGCCTCAGCCCTTCCCTGTACCAAGTCCATCTGCTGGCAGCATGCCTGATGCTCTGCTGATAACACTGTGGTGTCCATCAAACTAGCATGAATTAGAAGGCTCCTTTTGTAAGATTTTATCAATGCTCTTCAGCAAAGTTGCTGGCCAAAGCTAACACATTTCTTTTTTTTCCCTCTGAGACCTCAGATAGAATCCTTTTGATGCTGAAAGGTCCTGAGCTGTGAGCTCTGGTAAGAACAACACTTGCTCTGCTTTCACTGACCCCTTCCCTGAGATGTGGCTTGCTTCAGACCCAAGGTCTGAGCCTACTCCCTGCTTGCAGAGAAAATGAAACCAAGGAGTCATGAATGTGTTTATTTTCAGATGAAGCAAAGCAGCTCAGCTGGGAGAACCTAGCAAGCTGCAAATACAGGGAGGTGAGGGATGCTCCATCACAAAGGTACATTGTGTTCACTCAGGGTTAGTGCCAGGACATGAACCTGGTGTTGGACCTGTGTCCTGGGGGGCTTTGAGCCTCTGGACTTGCAGCTGAAATGTGTTTGAATTTTGAGCCTCGTGCTGTGTTTTAGTTACCACTTTAGTTGAGGGTAACACCTGTGTCTTGGTTAGACAAAAGGTAAAGGAGGGAAAAGCATTCTCTTCATAAGTTTATTTTTCAGGCAGTCTGGTGTTGGCACAAAGACAATGCTGGAAACAGAGGCAGGGATGTGGGGTAAGTCACTGGGGTTCCTGTTCCAGCAGTGAGGGTAGCCAAGGTCAGCTGAAACCAATGTCAAAGCTCAAAGTGAGAAGCCTGCCAAGTCTGTTCTCCATTGCCCATGCTGCTCATTCCTGCCCTGTGACCCCCGGGCTCCCCTGGCACTGGCAGAGATGTTGGGAGGCTGTGCAGGGCAGGACTGTGCTGAGAGTCTAATGAAAACCAGCCTGCAGTAAAAAACAGCTTTGATCTAAAGCAACCCTTCAGTACTGCTTCTCTCAGAGTGCAGGAGGGAAGGACAGGAGTAGAGAGGAACCAGCTCTTTCCTTTATGTCACCTTAGGCCATTCATGAAACTACAGTGCAGGCAAATGCATGTGGCTGTGATGGGAGCTGCCAGCACAGGACGGGGACCAAGGAAATGTGCATGAAATGTCACTTTGAGAGGAGTAGGGAGGCCTGTGGCAGCCTCTGTAGGTGTGCTGCTCGTGCTCCAGTGTGTGCATGGGCTGGCAATGTCACCTCTGATCCAGCATTGATAGATTCACTCTCTGTGTGGGGAGGCTCCAAGTGCCCCACTCGTGACACGGGCACAGCAGCACGGGGAGTCCTCAGGCTGGAGGGCTTGAGGGCTGGCCTGAAACTGCAGAGCAGGACCAGGGAGAGCTGTGGTCATACTTGGCTGAAAATACAAAAAAGAATAGGAAATGCATCTCTCTAATTACATCAAAAATGAACACAGCTTTTCGTAACACCCTCGCATGTTAAAATGGGTGCACAAATTTCTAGGAGTCATGGTTTTATTTTCAGAACAATTTAGAGCAAGAGAAAGAAAAGGTTAAAGCCCTTGAATTCGATAAAACTGCCAGGGAACCTGGTTTGCTTTTAGCACATCCTGGCTTCTGTTTACTTGGGTTTTCCATGTATGGTTTGGGGAGTGTGCTCAGAGTGTAGATCACAAAAGCAAAGGTCATCATCCTTCCGTGAGAGGGCTCTTCCCACCCTCTGCAGGCTTTGCTGGGTTGCAAATGCTGTGTTAGGCTGTGTTTGCTCTTAGTGTGGAACAACTTGTTACTTTCTGGGAAATCAAAGAGCTGTTCTGCTTCCATGAAAGCACAGGACCTGACTGTGTGCAGGGGTCAGTGCTCAGGAGCATGGCAGGTCCATGCAAGCCCTTACAGACAGATCCTTTTGTCATCCTGGTTCTGTGTGCTGTGGCTGCAGGAGGCCCCTGCAGCCTCCTGGCAGCATTGTCCCAGTCCAGCCCTGCAGCATCACTGCATCCAGCACGGACTGCAGGGCAGGAGCAGCTTCATACTCTACTTTTCCTTTAAAACACATTACCATTTAATTGCCTTTTAATTCTTACCTCTCAGCCTCGAGCTGGCTGAAGTTTTATCCCTGGGTTGGAAGAGTTTGCTGTGTACCTGTGGCTGTCACCATCTTCCTCCCTTCTCCCCTCCCAGGCCATCCTCAGCAGAGGTCAGGCTGTCCCTGTCACACCAGCACCAAGTGTCAGCTCTTGAGAAAGGGCATCCTGAGGGTTGTCAAGGCAGTGAACAAAGCCTGACTGACTGCTCAGGCTGCCTTTGCCTTCCAGGTGATCTCTGATTTTCCTTCTCACCCTTGCCCTCAGCAGCTGCCTCGTCCTTTCCTCTGGCTAAGCAGGGCCAGAGGAGCTGTGGTGCCACTCTGACTGTGATTGCTTCCCCTGCCCTCCTGGAGAGGGGGGAAAGCAAGGACAAGGAGGATCCATTAGAATGCTCAGCAATGGTCCTGTTACTTCTCCTACTTGCTTTCCTCTTATTTTCATTTTTGTATCAACCTCCTGCTACGTTTCCCTTGTGTGGACCAGTGTGGAGTCCTGGATGCTCTCAGAAGGATGCTGCAAATCAGTGTGGGGGACAGATGCATCCCCATTAGGTTGTGCTAACCAATCCTCAGCATGGAACTTCTAAAAACTTAAAAAGTAAAATAATTGCAAATACTGCAACTCAATACTTGATTTTCCTTTCAAGTTTTCTACCCAATTCTGCATCCAAGTCCTGAATTAAATCCACTTTACTGGATTGTATCCAGATAGTGCTGTTATGATATTGTCATTTTTTTCTCTTTAAATCAAATTACTTTAAAATGGTGGCCTGTTGCCTGAACACAAATATTCTGAAGTTACTTTGGAAGAATTTTTTTTCCTTGGCAACAACACTTCCCATAGATAGTATTTTCTCCCAAGTAAAGTCACTTTTTTATGGCTCAGACAGAGTAACTGTAGCAAGTCAGAAAATAAATATTGTCTGTAGTCCAAAGTATAATTAACAAAAAAAAAAAAAAATCAAGTGATGGCTGGAAAATTTTTGTGCTAATGACTGGAATTTTTTGTTGTTTGTTTTCTGTTATTGCTCCTGTTATGTTTAGAAAGCTGTATCAATGAGTTATACTGGAAATATTCAAGGTCAGGTTGGATCAGGCTCTGAGGTGTTCTTGTTGAAGATGTCCCTGCTCAATGCAGGGCAGTTGGACTGGGAGCTTTAAAGTTCTGTTCCAACCCAAACCATTCTGATTCTGTGATCCACACTGAACTGGGTAAAACACAGGTGGTGCAAGTGGCAGTATTTACTTGAGAAATGGAACCAGACTGTCTTCCTGACACTGAAATTTATTTAGGAACAGATAATTTCAATTTTTTTCCCTCTAGTTCTTTGGTAAATATATCATCATGTTAATTATTGGCTTTATAGTCTGCTCTTTGGGGGGAGACAAACCATTTAGCAGTAGGTCTCAATTTTAATGTATGAGAGTCAATTCAGCTTAGAAGAATTCCCTTTTGCTAAATGAGTCTGTAATGTTTATTATCTCCTGAGAAATTTGCTCAAGTAATTTCATTAGTAAAAAAATTCAGGGAGAGACAAGCTCAGGAAAAAAAAACAAACAAAAAGAAAACAAAAAAGTGCTGCTGTCCTAGTTTAACACAGTTTGTCTATATTTTTAAGTCACATTTTCAATGTCTGAGGCCAGTTTTCAGATGTGGGGGCTGTTTCCCAGGAGTGCCTTGCTAGTACTCCCAGCTGCCAAAAGCATGTTGGCATTAGGCAGGTCAGGTCTGGCACCCCAAAATGACTTGGGTGCCAGCAAGCACATACCTGCTTTTGAGCAGCAGAGCAGCATTTCACTAATCAGACAGGTATTTAAATTGGGTGGGTTGGTTGAACAGCAGGTCCCTGGTTCCTGGGAGCCTCTTGGAGAAGAATAAAAAGCCTGAGCTCCTGGCTTGGCTCTCTGTGGGGTGCCTGGAAGCAGCTGGAACCTTTTTGGTGGTGGCCCTTTGTTAGGGGTGCAGTGTGTCACAGGCTGGAGCTGGCTCTCCTCTGCAGCAGGACAGCTGTGCCCAAGTGGTCTGTGAGCAGAGACAGCAGCATCTCTGGGCTTGGGGGGCAGGGGAGGATGGAGCCCTCCCTGGGCTGAGGAACTTACACTGTGCCACCTATGGCACAGAGACTGGGTAAGGAGCATGAAATAGAGGTGACAAACGATCAGTTGTCATCATCCTTAATTCATATTGTGAAGGGGCTGCTCCTTCATCTTCCCTGCCATGAGAAAGGTTTCACAACCTCTCTTCAATTCACCGTATTTAGTGGTGAATTAAAAATGGAAATGGAAAGAATTTGCTGAGGCTCTCAAGATGAATGATTGTTTCATGTGTTAGCTTGCCTCTTTCAGCCATGCTCTCCCCTTTATTGATACTGCTGGAGTGATGTAGGTTAGGAAATGCCACAGCTGGAGGGGAGACCTCAGGTGTGGTCACAGGTATGGTGTCACAGCATGTGGACCCTGGGCAGCTGGCACAACTTTGGGTTTTCTTGTATGCAATTACAGAGCTGTTTCCTTCCCTCTTTTAATCTGGGTACATTTCTCAGCTCTCTGTTCTCTGTATACAAAGATATTTTTGGAATTAAGTTCATGAAATGTTGTTTTTTTTTTGGTGATTGATAGATACATATCACAAGCTTCTGAGCAAATAAATTCCCCCCTCCTCTTTCCCTGCTCAGCAGTCACCCAGAGGACTCATGCTGCTGCATTAATCTGTATGCAAGCAATCAGGTTGGTAATCTGTGCCAATAAAGGGATTTATGGTCTCTCAGAGCACAGAGGCTACATTCAATCTTGCTGACAGCCCTAGGGTATGCCCCATTTAGTTGTTGGAAGACAGCAGGGTGTTTTTTCCTTGCTGACTTGAAAGTGATTTCTGTGACCTAAAGGACATGAGTGTGAGGAGGGCTAAGGACTTTTAAAGCCCTTGGTACAGAATCTGTTTTGGAGTGCAGAAGGTATCTCTAGCACCTGCATGAAACTAATAACAGTAGTCCTTTACATCCCTGAAACTAATCTTAAAATATGATCTGATGCCTGTACTTGCTGTGCTTGTCTATTCTCTTTTGATCTCTGCCTGTCACACCTTGTTCTCACAGTTGTCTCTGCCATTCCCAAACCAAACTCTGCATTAGGCAGGTTCCCCAGCCTGGTTTCAGTCATGTCCTTCAGCCTTTCAGCCTTCCAGATATTTTTTTTAAAAAATCACAATTATTATTTATTTATTTTATTTCATTACTTGGTCACAAAGCTACCAAGAGCCACAGACTTTTTCAGAAAGAAGGTAACTGAGCAAAGCAAGGCTCCCATCAGCTGTCCTGCTGCTGTTGTGTGGAGGGGTCTGCACTGCTACAGCAAAACTGCCAGGCTGGAAGTATCCAAAGGGGAGCAGGATTTGAGACAAAACCTTCTTAGCCTCTGCTTCAGCCACCTGTGCTGACTCTCTGTCCAGCTTTGGGCTTAAATAATTCCCTGTATTTCTCAGAGGGAGCTCAGCTGCTCAGCCTGGATGGGAAGGGGTTCCTTTAGGCCCTGCAGTGTTTGCTGCTGAGTTGGTTCTCCAAGGAGCCCAGACCCCATTTACATTTGGGACATGGGCAAGGAACCTCTCCTCTTAATGCCATGCCCAAAGATGTGGTTTCTGGTTTTTTGGCTGCCCTGGAAATATAATTTTACCTGAAGTACAAGCTTGTGCAGGAAATATTTTATTTCTCCACACTTGTTATACTGGTATTTAAGCTGTTAAAACTTTGCCTATAGTATTTCAGGTTCATTCAGTCTGGGATGTGACTTTGAGCTACCTTAAAGTGTTGTATTAAGTATTGACCTGCTCTGATTGTTGCACTAAGGCTGGGTTACAATAATTTATTATTTGGAAGAAACTGGGAAAGTCTCTCTATGTCCTCTGGCAGATCCCAGGAGGAGATGGCAGGATGGTGAAGACTGAAGAGATGTCCCAGCTCAGTGGGGTCAGGAGGACCATCTACATAACATATGTGTCACTGGGGCAGCTTCCATCAACAGTGGACTCAGTACAGTATGGAGGGACATTGTGTCATGCAAATCTAAATTTAATCCAGATGACATTTAGGTGACATTTAAATGAAAACAGTTTACTGCTTTTAAGAGATTGAAGGTATCAAAATGTTCTTGGAGTGACCAAACTGCCTAGAAAGGGGGGAAAGGCTGTGTCTGAGAAGAACAAGTCAAAGTAGAAAGGGAGGGTGATGTTTTTTTTTTTTTCATTTTCCTGTCAGCAGCAGGGATCTGGGAGTCCAGCCCCATGGAGACTCTTGTAGAGATATGTTATTCTATGCAATTTCACCTGTAACCATTATGTCCAACACATAAATCCTAACATCCCCTTATACTCCATTATTGGGGTACCTGCTTCACAGACTCCTTGGTGTGAAAACACAACCAAACTGAGCAAAAAGAATAAATACTCTAGAATTTCCTTGGTGTCATCCCTCCGTGCTTCATCCTGCACAGGATGCAGCTCCTGCAAGCTTTACATCCTTCTTCAGCACACAATCACTCCTTTCTCATGTTGACCTTTTCATTAAAACTACCAGGAAGCCCCAAGACTCTGGCTGGGACAGAGCCCTCCCGTGCCTATAAACAGTTTAAGAAAAATGAAATGCAAAGGTTAGCAAGAGGCTTTGTTAAACAGGTGGCCATGTCATGGTTTCTTATTAAATAAACAGAGCTAGTCTGGAAATCATCCAAGAGACAAAGAGGTGTTGACATTCTCATTTTCATTGCTGCAATTCAAGTTTTAACTGTTTCTTACAACTGAAAAAATAGGACTATGTGCTTTTTTAGCTTTAGTGACAGCACAGTGTTACTAAGCAGACTTTCTGCCCGAGCATTCCCTGGGGGTGACTGTTCCTCCTTCCATGTAGGAAACAGATGAGGGACAAGATTCCCCATGCAGTGTTAATTCAACAGGAAGGAAAGATCAAGTTCTGGAAGATGTCTGACAAAGCCAAGGATCTCAAAGCAGCTGAGCTTGCATACCTCTAGGAAGAGGAATGAAAAGGGAACTTGCCAGTACAGGCAGCACATAAACCCAGGGCAGACAGACTACCTGGGACAGTGGATTCATCCCTGGAGTGGGGAGAGATGTCTGTTGAAAATAAAACAAGCCACTCCAGAGAGGCAGAGGCGTTGCTAATGGCCCAAAGCTAAGGCAGTGGTTAAGACAGCATTAATTTTTTTTTGTGTTTTATTCTATTCTTTTCAAGCTATATGGGGAAGAGAAACTTCTGGGGTCAGAATGAGGAGCAGATTTTCAGTACCATGCTCAGTTGAATGGATGCATAAATCCCATTAGCAGTAATGGGAATCAGTTGTCTAACCCAAGTAATTGAAATTGTGTGCTGAATTTGCTTTCTTCCACAGTAGTAGGTCTGAATCCTGCATCTTGGGTTGCTGTGGGTAAATAAAATGTGTTTTGTTGCTACTAGGATTATGCATAAGGGAAATATCATCTTCCAGATTTGAAGGTGTAGTGGAGGTCTGCAGCTGCAAATTCATCAGGACCTTTTGGAAGAGGTCGCTTGCTGAGGAGGGTGGGGACAGGGGGATGCTGCCCTAAGGGAGTGTCTTGGTTTGAAAGACAGGTACCTGCCAGCAAAAAAAACCTGGAATCTCCATTTGAATAGCGAATGTAAACCCCCTCCCTCAGATTATTATAATTTTTCAATTGGAGGCTCTCAGGCAAAGATTTGGGAGTGGGAATAACAGTTCTTTACTAGGAATACTAGACAAAGCAAAGACAAATACAAATATAATAGCACTAAGAGACAAGCAAAAACAAAGAAACAACAAAACCTCAGAAAATGCCCTGACAGAGTCAGGGATGTGACCTGACACCCTGGGTATCAGGGTGGTGAAAGCAGTCCAGATGAAATCCTCCTTGAGCAGTAAATGCAGTTCTATGAAGTGAAATAGTCCTGTAGGAAAGTCCGATGGTGACGAAAATGTGTCAAGTCTTCCTCTGGAGAAAAATCCAGTGGAGAGAGAGAAAACAAGCAGGGTCCCCTGGTACTCCAGTCCTTTCGGAGCGGTCGGACCAAACTGCCCTTCACTGCTGTTCCCCCCTGAGAAACCTGCTGCCTCTTTTGTTTAAGTCAAGTATCCATAAAGTACCCAGCAATTAGTTACCTGGCAAAACTACCAGGAAAAAATTCCACAAACACAAAAGAAACAGATCCAACCCCCAACAGGGAGGTGCCAGGCTGTGTAGGGACAGGTGTATGGGGGGCATCAGTTGGTGTCCAGGAGATTGTATTTACATGGCTCATCTTTGTTTCTTGCTGAGGCAGGATTCCCTGTTTCCCTTTGTTTTCTAAAAAAACACCGTTGTGCTGTCCTGCTGTGATAAGGACAGGAGCCTCCAGGCTAGGCATAAAATTGCTCCAGGCCAAGAATTGCTACTTATTTTTAAAAATGTTAACTAGATTTAACTGGTCACCTTCTTCTTTTGGTAAAACTGGTTCTTCCTTGAGGGCTTCTTTGAATTTGCTCTCATCTTCCAGTGGGGTTTTAATGTAGGCCAGGCTTATGTGAGTAGAGTAGGACAGCAGTGAGGGATCAGTAGAGCTTTTACTGACCCCAGATATTTTCTCCCATGAAACTAAGTAGCAGAGGAGTCTTCCAGTAGGTTACAGGCTTTGAGAACCATCGAGTCATGCATTTTTGCTCAGCAATTTGCACCTGCACCTACCCCCTGGAGTGCCAGGGGAAGAACACCTATCACTTCAGGAGGGATGCATTTAGCTGAAACATGAGAGTCAGCAGAATACATGGTGTTGATGCCCCAGGATTGGACAATGCTGATTTGTCACAACTTCTGCTGGATGAATAAATAACTAATGTGGTTTTTTTTCTGAAAGCTGAAAGGATGGTGTGCCATGCAGCTCTGGAGGTCTGCAGGCATGTTTGGTTCTGTCCATCAGCCCTTCTGCAAACGAGAAGGAACAGTGTTGATTAGGACAAGCTTATTATTCCTGCTGAGTTAACACTCACATGAATAGCAAATACAATCCTTGTGGATCAAGAAATTACTGTGAAAGTTGCAGTTCAGATATTTGGGTATGACTGGGAAAATTTTTACCTTTTTTTCCCCTAGTTTATAAACCTGGAAGTGAGACTGGAGTAGGGATATGTGTAGAAGTTAACAATCCTTGTCAGATCATATTCTGCAGAAGCATGCAGGGCAAGATCATATTTTGCAAGCTGGAAGTCAGTGAGTGTTAGTGATCCAGACATGGAACAACCACCCAGATGACAATGTTGGTTAGGTGAAGGTAGAGAAGAGTCTGTGCATTGAGTTTATCATGAAAGAGTTTGCAGGATTCCGGCACAAAGTGCATAAAGTGCACCAATTAGAAGGGTGACTGCTCCCAGTGGGCCTTTTTATATTCAGGTAAAAGTTAAGGAGGTAAACAAGTGGGCTTGGCAAGGAGAGAACCCATTCAGCCCTGCGTCCAACACGTCTCTAGAAAGAGAAGCCAGCCAGGTAACATTCTACAGAAGTTCCTCCACTGGCAACACAGCTGGGAGAGACAGATGAATGTCCTTTTTCTGCAGAAGGATTGGATCAAGTATCAGGCTTTGTAAAGTAAGCCTGTTGTCTTAATTTTAGATCTAATGTGATTCTTCAGCCTGGAGTTCACAGACCTAATGAGGCTACAGCTACCTGCAGCTGTTGGTGTCTCTCTGTGTGTCTCCTTATTGCTGGGAAATCAAGAGTGACTTGCCTGAGCTCACCTTGCAGTGAGTGGGTTTATAATGTTATAACTGCTTCTTGTGATTTATCAGTTAATGGTCTTTCAATTAACTTTGATCTACATTGATGTATCCATAGTGCTGACTTTAGACCATATTGTCCTGCAACACCAGCAGGCATAAAGTCACTCACTTGAGTAAAAAACCATACAGAAGCATGTTGAACCAGCAGGGTCATTGCTATCAGCCAGAGCTGAGAGTTTCACAGCAGAGTTATCTTGATGGGACATTCAGTTATGATATAATCTTAATTCTTTTGTGTTTGCGTGGCATGTTAGCCTAGCTGTGATTTTGCTTGGGTTCATGCAAGATTATGGTTTCATGTCCATCTGCTTATTCTGGCCATCTATTTTATTCCAGTCCTCTGGAACACTCATAGCATTCCTTTTGTCAGAAGTCAACACTGAATAATGCTAGTGGGTGTCAGGGAAAATGGAATAAAAACTGTTACCTGGTGGTTTCACTCTCCAGCCCCATTATTCTGCTGTGAGATCCAGAAATGATCAGGTGCAGTAAAAAGTGCTGTTTGCAAAGTCTTATTTTACAGACCCTTGTGCAAAGAGAGATCTTCAGAGGCACATGGACTTCACAGCTCTCTCTTGATTTGGGGCATTAGTGATCAATGCCAATGTCAACTTTCTCAAGGCAGTTTTTTTAAGCTTTTATTTTTCTGGAAACTCTAGCTTATCAACTTTATAAGGGTGCTTGTGTTCCAAGTTTGACACTTATTTTCCATGGATGAATGTTATTTCTTTACAGCAGCCTGTAGCTGAGTGTAGGAGATTTTTTTGATCATTACTTTTAGGGAAGACTGGCTCAGGTGTGGTAGTCGAGGAGGCAATTACTGTCATTTGGTTGCCCACAGATTAATTTAGATACTGACATACCTTTGACTATAACTAGGTGTTAATAGGTCAGCAGTGAAGTGCCTCCCTTGTGCAGGCCCCTGGTAAAAGAAAAAACTGCCCTGGCCATGCTAGTCAAGTTCTTCAGGAAACCCAGGCTGGCCCCCTGTACACAGCTGTAAACAACAAAATAACTGAGAGTGACTAAAAGGCAAATGAGTTATTGCTTGGCTCACCCCAAGTAGTCAAGACCTTCTGTGCCCTTAGCACAACAGCTTGTGTTGTTTTGATAGAACTGCATTGAGGGTAGAGAATGTGCAGCAGTGGGGAATGGCTGAACCCAAAGGACTCTCTGTACCTTACTAAAAATAGCTCATTTATCAAAAAACCCTGTATTTTTTCAGTTCTGTTAGGGGAATGATAGGACAACTTGACCAAGCATATTTAAAATGTGGGCTTTGGGATGGTGCTGGAGGATAGGAGGCACCTTGTTTCTGGTTGCATTGGATCCAAATGAACACTTGGCATAAGTAATCATAGAATCACAGAGCAGCTTGTGTTTGAATCATACAGTTCCACACTCCTTGCCATGGGCAGGGACACCTTCCACCAGACCAATCACACCCATCAAATCCATGTTTCTCCAATTTCGAAACAAGGATGTTGTGCAGGACAGTGTCAAACACTTTGCACAAGTCCTGGTAGATGTCAGCTGTTCTTCCTTTGTCCACCAGTGCTGCAACCCCATCCTTGAATGCCACCAAATTTGTCAGGCATGATTTGCCATTAGTGATGCTGTGTTGGCTGTCACCAACCACCTCCTTATTTTCCATGTGCCTTAGCATAGAAAGGAGCATGTGCTCCATGATCTTGAGGCACACCAAGGTGACACTGACTGTTCCTGTAGTTCCCTATGTCTTTTTTTTTAATACCTTTTTAAAAATGGGGGTTATGTTCCCCCTTTTATAATGAGTAGAAGCTTCAGTGGAGTGCCACAACTTCTCAAATATGATGGACAGTGTCTTAGTCACTCCCTCTGCCACTTCCCTCAGAGCCTGTGAATATGTTCTCAACTAAATGAATGCAGAGGACAGATTGTGCAATTACTTACCTCTAGGAGGGACAGAATTGGAGAATGACTGTCATTTATAAATATGGAGGGGAGGATTATTTTGATATTAAAAGCTGAGAAATCAAACACCAAAATACAGAGCTAAGATCAAATTTGATTATTCTTTTCAGTACTTAGAACATCATTGAGAGGTTTGTCTTCATTTCTATATTCATTTAATAATTTGCATAGCACAAGACAAGATAGAGGTGTTTATGGAACCCTCAGATATTGTAAATTATAAGGCAATGCCAATTTATCTTGATTAAATCAATATGAAGTCTAAGTACAAAAGATGAAACTTTGCTTCTGGCACTGTTCTTTAGTGTTCTGATTTGAACTGAAACAGGTTGGCTGAAAAAACAGCCCTGAATATTTCACAGGTCTGTAACAGGGTGTTGTGCTCCAGTCCCATTTATCCATGTGGCTTTCTATTTTAAACAAGGTTGAATTTCAGTGCAAGGTACTAAACACCTGTGGTATCACTGCACACTCAGGGAAGTTGCCTCTATATTTTCTTATGCATTAAAAGGAAGTTAATTGCATTGCCAGTTGCTTCATTTGATCTTTTTGAAGGATAAACACAGTCCATTGTGGTTCATGCTGCAGACTGAATTGGAGTTTTTATGAATGTGAACAAGATATCTTAGTCACTTAAGAATGAAGGTTAGCATTTCTCAAATCCATTGAAGAATATGGGTGTGTTTTCAAAGCTCAGAATTTAAAAGCTGCAATTAAAATATTTTCCTCAATGTAATTTTTAAAAGATCTGTTATCCCCTTCCCTTCCCCAGCTCTAAAAAGAATGAGAAAATAACAGAGCAGTAGTTCTTTCAGAGTGAACCCTTGTCCCTAATGCAGGCATGATTTAATGCTCATTGTTTCTTATGCCAACTTAATTCTTCTAACTTTTGGCACGTCCAGAGTGTGAAGTCTGTCCAGATTTCAAATGCTTTTTTCATTTCCCAAAGGGTGTGTGATTTATATGTTCTGCAATGACTAGCAGAGCTAGGCTCAGGTATGGGGAGAGGTAAAATAAGGATACACTCTCAGCAGACAGCTGCTGCTCTAAGGTGAAGTTACTTGTCCAAGTCAGGAGCTGGGAGGACCTGAAGCTCCTTGGTGCTCCAAGTATAGGAGAAAACTTTGAAGTCTTAATGAAATGACTGTCAGAACTACTAAGTTATGTGCAGGATTTCAGTTGTGTCTTTTAAGCAGTGTCCTAGGTAGCTGCACATACAAATTACTTTGACTTCACTTCTCCACAATCCTGCCTACACACTTAATGTGGTGCATTGCAAGTAGGTGCTAATGGCACCATGTGAGAAGCCTTTGCAGGAACGGCTTCTGAGCACTGCAGCTATACCAAATGCCCCAAATTAATGCCATTATTACTTTTCTGTAGAGGACAGGCACTGCAGCAAGCAGGTTTGTACAGATAACCTCCAGCTCTCTGCAGACACTGAATCACTATTGTGGGCGTTCTCAGCTGAAGGTATTAAGTTCTGTTTGAGATTTGCTTTCTGCACAGAGTAAATCCCTTGTTTTAATCAAATGCCAAAAATGTCGAAACGTTTTGGGGAAAAAATAAATCTGAGCGTTTTTCAGCTAAGGTTAAGAATAAACTTTTTAGGAGTGCCTAAAGGAAGATGCTATGGGTTTGATTTACAAAGGTGCTTAACTGGTTAAATTAGGGAGGGAGGTATGGAGGGAGGGTGAGAGTTACAGAAATGCAAGGGTACTTCCTTCTCCTGGCAGTCAGGCTTGCTAGGATTATTGACTTTTTCCTGTCATTCTTACTAAGCACTGCTGTGACCCTTGAGAGACTGAAGTACTTTTTGCAGAAGCAGCCCAAAGCTCCACAGGCACAGTAACAAATTTAGCCAGATAGGCAGCTTCTCCTGAGAGCAGCCTCCTCCAGCTTGTCTCAGCAGTAGTATTTGCTGAGGGATGTCTCGGTGGGTGAAGTTCACAGGCACAGTCCTACACTTGGTGTAGCTTGGATTCTGCTCAGATGGCTTTCTCCTGGTTGTTTCTTTGGAAGTGTGTCAGGTTTTGCTTTTCACTCTGCAGAAAACCCCATGTGCCATGGGAAATCACTGCATAAAGATGTCACTGCAAAGCCAAGTGCAATAGTTCCTGCAGTTGTTTCTCACTTGAGTAATACTTCCAGTGCCCTTGAAAGCATTGGTGTTCCATGCAGACACTTTATATAGGTGTCCTGAATCGTCTGGTGGGAGGTAATTTCGCCCACTAGATAGTACTTCATGTTTAAAAGTGCTGATCTCTAGAACACTGCCTACTAAGCACGTGAGCAGGAGTGGAGAGCTGCTTGAGATAGCAAGGTATATCCATGCCATCTACAGGTAGAAGAATGAAGCTGGGAATGTGCAGCTTTGGCATCTCCCACGCTGTCCAGGTTTGCTCTCTTGGATCCTGCTAGGGTGGCAGTGAGCTCTGCCGTGCAGGGAGAGGCACTCAGGGGACAGACCCCATCCATCCTTCTCTGGCAGGGTTGGCAGCAGAGAACCAGCAATTTTTGGTGTATGGCTGAGACTCCTGAGTAAGTGAGAGCAGCTGTGACACTTGTGTCCCTCTGTCACTACGTGAGTGGTGCCCAGCTGTGGGTGCTGAGGTGCTCCTCCGTGGTACAGAGGAGCTTGAAGAAAGTCATCCCAAACCAGGCTGCTGAGAGAGGGTGCTCATAAAATCCATGGGGTCAAGGGGACAATGTGAAGGTGTTTTATCAGCAGGGAAGGGGCAGGAGGAAGTCAGTGGAGCCCAACAGTTTGTCAGGGAAGAGAGAACTTTTTAATTGACTGTGAAACCATAATTGTGGAAGCCTGAGGAGAAGAGGCATCAGCATGTGTGTCAGCACAGGTAGGCATCAATCTTCCCTGGCTAGACAGCAACATGATTACTTCTGGAATAGTGTCAACAACTTGGAAGTGCAGTAAGCTGCTTTGGCCTGTTTCAAATGAAGGGAGGAGGTGGGATGCACCTCCTCCCCTCATTTATTCAAGCTGTTTCATTTAAGTAGATTGTTTACAGCTATTTTTTAATAAGGAACAATTTAAACCTGTACCTCTATTTTGAAAGATTTACTTTCATTTTGTTCTGGCCTGTTCCAAAATAAGGTCAAACTGAGGACAAATATCATCTTAGCCATTTTCTTTATGTTTTTATGATTTCCTTCATCTTAGCCTAGGAGATCCTAGCAAAAAGGTATGGAGTGGTTGATAGGAAATATTACTAAATAGCTTAAATTTTATCAGCAAAAAAATTTTTTTTCTTCTGTTGTCAGGAAAATTTTACTTAGGAGCAGTTTAGTATGTGCAAAACATTTGGAACCAGTCATCAGTCCTGCACATCCTATGGTGGGACCTCATCTCCTGACCAGCACTCAGTGCTACTGAGGGAGCACCTGAGCCTGTGATCTGTCCCCCTTTGCATGGAGTTGATGTGTCAGCCAGTGCCAGTGGTTTTGGTTGATCCACAGCTGTTGGGTTTAGCTTTGGGGTTTTTTTGTCACCCTACTTGTTATGCTCCAGATACAGCAGCTCCTTTGAAGGGGAAGATGCACTGAGCTGTTGAAAAACCTTGGGCAGACAAGATTAGAGATGTAATATACATCTGACTGTATGACATGAGATTTTTACTGTTGTCATTCTGCCTGAGGACTGTTTTCTGCTGCTGGAATGCAGCTATTGATGAGCATGGTCTCTACTCTCTTCACTTCAGTTGTGCAATCTCTCTTGGTTTTGGAGCACCTCTGTTTTCCTGTGTAATGGCAAGAGCCATGCAAATGAGGTGCATTTTGTAAATGAGGTTATGTCAAGACACTGTGATTTATGACCATAATATCACAGTCTCGTCTCAACTTCTTTGCACAACTTATCCTAATGGCATCTACTGTTATCTGGGAGGAGAAACAGAACCTTAGCTTACAGCTCAATTTATATTAATTGCATTTCCTTCTTACGTGCCTGGACCAAACTTTTGATACTTGTTTTGCAGGAGTTTAGGGAAGGCAATCAGAAATACCATGGCCTGTTGTACAGCACATTTCAAACAATTAATAAGACATTTTCAGAATTAAAAATTACTAGTAGCATAAATGATCAAAGTGGTTTGTCAAAGAAGAAACATCTGCGCTGACTGAAAACCTTTGAAGGCACCAGCCCATTAACACCCATTAAATCGATGATTTATGGGGCTGTGCTGGAGAGCAGGCTTTGTGGGCGTTCTCCAAACACCTTGGGGTATGTAAATTTTCTCCCCGAGGTGCTGACAATCAGTTAAAAAGCCCTTTGGTGTATCTTACCTTCTTTATTCCCATCTGTTCTGCTTTTGGAAGTGCAGCTCTTTGGCTGGAGGCTCCAGTGTGAGCAGGTACTGAGTCCAGAGAGGATGTGAGGGTGAGCCTGGGCTGACTCTGACACTCCCAACTCTAATAGGCAACTTCTGCTTGTTCAAACACATCTTCAGCTGCTCGTGGAAAGAGGAGGTGAATGGCTGGAGACAGCAACCATCAGTGACAGGAGGATTTAGCAGAAGACCTCAGCCAGCAAATATCTGGTGTAGAAAGCAATAGAAAAACAGAACTTTAGCCCCAAAGCTCCAGTATGTCTCTAGCTCATTAAGAAATTTTTATTCTATCTGCTCAGCTCTATCTCCACTGCATAAAAATTCCTACCAGCCCTTTTAAGTTTAGCGAATTAAGGGCACACACTGAACTACTTGTTATTAATATCTCAGCACTATTTTCTAATTCCCAATTCATACTTGAAATGGATTAAAACTGCTAATCCTTGACAAGGCAGCAAAATGTGATGCTAATTTATTGATGTGCTCTTTTAAGAAACTTTGGGTTTCTTGTCTATAAATTAAATTTAAACAGAGCATTCAGGGCCCTTTCCAAGTCAGAGAGCAGAGAGTGGAGCTCTGTGTGCTGACACACCACGTCCTTGAGCCTGGCACACAGTGTGGCTGGGGAGGGGCTGTCTTTGTTCTAAAAGGATGTGTTTGTGCCTTATTAGCTGTCTCTTAAGGCTGACTGTGCCCATGGCTTCTCCAGTTCATACCACAGAAGCTGTCTTGGCTCACCTTGGAGAGGGCTTTGACCTCTCCTCTCCCTCTGAGCTTTTGCTCCCATCCCAGCTCAGGCTCTGCTCTGTACCGTGGGTGTTTTTCATGAGCTGTCCCAGATGTGGGATGTCACTGCTGAGCCTGGGGGAGGCTGTGCAGTTCTGCTGGGAATTGTTTTGAGTCCTTGCACGTTTTTCATTGCCTTGCAGCTTAATTTCAATCTTCCCCCTGTACATTTGTTAGTAACATGCTCCTTTATCAAAGGAAGTGGATTATTTTCAGAATATTGCAATTATGTGGCAATTGTTGCTTCCTTGGTGGTTGTTCTCTTGTCTGGGAAGGAATAAACACTGGAAGCTTAGAAAAAGCCTGCCATAGGAATCTGTGCTCTGTGCCCTTCCTAGAGCTGAGCAGAGCTGCCCTTTGCTGGAACCAGCCTTTTCCAACCACACAGGCACTTCTACAGCTCTGGGAAAAACAGGAGTAGCTTGTGCATCCATGCCAGACTCGAGAGCCCTGCTGGCTGCTGGGCTGGGCTGTCACAGGAGAAGGAACCTTGCTTGTGCTGGAGTGGCAGCCACTGGAACTTTAGGTAAAGCAGGTTTCCAACAACAACATCTTGACCATGGCTGATGTTAGTGAGCCCTGCATGGGCATTAAGCCATCAGTAAAGCTTCCTTTGGGTGGTTTGATTTCTTGTCAAACCCAGTTTTAAGGGTTTGACATCTCTGCCTTGTGTAAGGTTAACAACATGAAATTTTTGAAGTTATTTCATGCCACCACTGCCTCCTTCATCCTGTTATCCCAGATATTTTTTGTTTGGAAACATAAAAAAAGGAGTTGGTGGTTTTAAAAACACCTCATAATTTGACAAATAAGTTTAAATGAAAGATTTTCTGAAGAATATTTTTTAAATGGCAATTATCACCTCAGACATTTCTGGGAAACTGACAACAGGTTTTATCAAACCTAAATGACTTTGCAATAAAAAAAGGCAAATTGCCAATGAACCCGAATAAAGTTTCTGACAAACTGACCACAGTGATGTTCTTGCTAGCTCTGAAGAAAATCCTTTATTTAAGACAACCTCTGAATCCAAGCATCATGATAGGAAGCAGCAGCTTGATGCAGATGTATTTTTAAAACCAAAAAAGGGATGGAAAGGGACAGGCATTGAGCAGCAGAAGATGCAGCCAATGCTGCCTCTCTCCAGCCAGTGCAGGGGGACCAAAGCAGTGCAAGTTTAACAGACACATTATGACAGCCAACAAACAGGGCAGCTCTCCTCCTGTCTTTAAAAGTCCTAAGTGACAAGTTTTTCCTTAGGTATTTGCAGAAGAGCATTGATTTTCACAAATGCTGGGCCAGAGGTGTCCCCTGCAGCCCCTGCAGCTGCCTCCCCATGTCCCTTTGCCCTGCAGGGCTCCTTCCCAGTCACTGTGCAGGGATCCACTGGCTCTCACTCTCCAGCATTGCTTGGCTGTGCTCTGGATTCTGCTGCTGGGACACATCCCTGAGCTTGTGACAACAGGTATCTCCTGTATGCTTTTGCACAAAAAGCAGTGTTTGTCTGGCTGGTTGCTGTTTGCTGGTTGAGGATTATCAGTGTGCTTTAGGAGAAGGGGCACTCAGGCTTCTGTTTCCTTCTGTCTGTCTGAAGATACCCACGGAGCAAGGAGAATGCACACACGTGCCTGTGAACAAATGCCAACCCCTGTTTCTGCCCCTTTATCACACTCTCTGCTGTGAAGAGCTTCTGTCTGACTGTCCTTCAAGGGTTTTCAATCAGTCCAATAAAGTTCTGGAAATTTGGGGGCAAGTGGAACTTGTAATTCCCAAATACTGAAGCTGGGCTGATGGGGTTGGTAAGGGTGAAAGCAATGCTTGCACAGGGCTCTTTTGGTGGTGGGTGGGAGTTCCTGGCAGTCAGTTTTCATCCTCAGTCCAAACACTTTCCCACCTGTATCAAACACAGGGTGAGCTCAGCTGAGTTGCCTGGAATGCACTGTCCTCTCCCAGACAGCAGCTTTTAAGTGGAAAAAGCAAATGGTGTCTGAGCCTGAATGTGGCAGGGGTGGAAGTGAGGGCTGAGAAGTGATTCCTGCCAGGATCCTTAGCCTGGAAAGTTAAGTGCACACTAAATTGTCTCAATATAGTGTTTGTTTCACTGCTAGTGAAGCTGCATGCCAGGAAGAGGACAAGACTGGATCTGCCTGGCATTTCAGGCAGGCTTTCACAGTAGGCAGAGCTGGCTCCCATTTACACTGCTGCAAATTCTCTGTCAAAAAGCCACTGGCTAAGGCACAAAACGTTAATTACAGATAATGTCAGCTGAAATACCTGGAGGAGACAGGCAATAGCTGAAGTCTGTAGAATCCAAAGGGACTTGTTCTGAGTGGCATTAATTTTTAATGCTTTAATCAGGATAAAATCCCTCTACAAAGTCTTAAGGGGAGTAGGAGTAGTCTGTTTAATTTTTTTAATATGACCTGAAGGAGAAAGCAATAATTTCAGCAATCTCTAGTGATGACAAAGTTCTTAACTGGACAACAGGAAAAAGAAAGCCCTCAGTTTTACCCAAGACATTTAAAATTCAGCTGAAGGCACACAGAGAGCACCGATTCCATTATCTTTATAAGCCATTCTGTGAGATTAAAATCTCTTGCATGCTCTTTTTTTTTCTCTTTTTCTAAGTAAGACTTCATGCTGCCCTGATAGACACTTCCCTGCTAAAGCTGAAGGGTTTTTGCCTAGGAAGAGGCAGGTTTCTCCCCTCCCCTGCTGCTACACTTGTGTAGCCAGCTCTGGGATGAGCTGTGTAAGGAGCACATGCACAGCATGGAAGGGGAGCAGTGACAGGGGACTCTCTGCACCCCCAGCAGCTCCTCATCCTGCTCTGATAAAATCCTTTCCCACCAGAACACAATGGTGCATTAATAACCTTTCAAAACCCAGAGCTGTATTCTACAGGTGTGCAAGGCATATGGCTTCTCCCCTATTAGCAATGCAAATTTAATCAACTGGAATAATATTCAAAGGGTTGGCTCAGCACGAGCCAACAGCCAACAAGCAGTTGTCATTTTTCTCTGCTTTTGACAAACATAAGAAAGATCTTTGATTAAAACTTCAATTCTCCTTAAAACCGATATCCCTTTGAATGAAAGGAAGCAGCATCCTCTAGAAGTTCTATTGTATTTCTACTGTCACTTCCTAAGAAAACTGCTTTTTATGTCCAGATTTCAGCAACATCAGAGAGAAAAATCTGCTACTTTCCAGTTGAAAAGCAATCCCTGTCACCAAACGTGCTGGAATTCAGCAGAGTGATAAAGTTCAGGTTGATCTGCATATTTTCCCATGTGAGACTTTTATTGCATTTCAATTTAATTTCATAGCACGACACTGTTTGTTGTTCCCTGGCTCTTGCTAACAGCTTCAATATGCTGGATGTCTTCTCCTCTGTCTGTCAAGCAGTGTCAGGTCACTGGGTTTACAGACTTCACTGCAGATCAGAGATCTGAAGTGTTTCAGTGCCCTCCTGGCTGCAGCAGCACAACCTTGACAGCCATGGTGGCACTCCTGGGAGGCAGCAGTGTTGTCACCTTTAATTTATGTCATATCACAGGTGCCACAAGCCAACAGAAGATTCCATTCGCTGACCCCTTCCCAGCTTAGCAGAGGAGCATGATGCTGGATGGGGATGTCCTTGTTCCTCTGGGTATTTTGGGGGCTTTCCAGTGTTTCTGAGCCACCCAGTGCCAGCCAGGGGACTGGCACTGAGCACGTGTAACTAATGAACCTGGTCTTTTTCTTCTGGCTGACACCAGGTTTGGCCTGATGGCACTTCACTGGAGCTCACTGGTGAAGACAAGATCTGGTCCTTGCCTACAAAATAGCTGTATCCACATCCTGTGGTAGGTAAAATTGCCTTTCTTTTGTGTTTGCCTGTACATTGCACGTGGTGCTGCACCCCAGGGTGGCCTCCTCTTGTATCTGTGCAGTTGGAGGAATCACTGTAGTGTCACATAGTCAAGTAACTGTGGGAGGGCTGGGAGACTTCACTTAGAATCTTAGATAATTGTGGTCACTTTATTTTTCATTCACTTAATAAAAGAAAATGTTAGATTACCACGGCGGATAATTATGGTTGCAGTTTTCTTGTATTCTGGGTCATTAAATGCTGATTGGCAACGGTTTGCTAATGACTTTCCTATTTCACAAAATGCCATCATTTACAGGACTGGAAACAGCCTTTCCATTGAAACCACTTTATTTAGAAGGTCCCTGCTTGCCACATGCATTTGATCTTAAAAAGCATCAAAGTCCATCTGACTATTGCAGAAACCTGAAATCCACATTGCCTGAAGATGGGGAGGTAGATCTTGTGGTGGCAATAAAGGAGGGCTTGTTCTGTTGTGTAGCCTTCTGCTCCAGCACTGAGGATTTGTTCCCATCTGCTGCTTTCAGGACCAGTTGGGCACAGTGACTCACAGTCTGCAGCAGTGGCTCAGGGCTGCATGGGGGATATGAGGTTGTGGAACTGTGGGGATATGGGACAAACCTTAGAGCTGGGTTTTCATGAGGGAAATAAGAACAAGGCCAGCCTAAGGAAAGTACAAAGCTAAAACATAAATGCTGGATTCAGCAACCAGAGTCCATATCTGCCAGGAGCAGAGGTGGCAAGCAGGGCTCTGAGATGCCTCCTCCTCCTGCCCTGCTGCTCCTGGGGCTGTGCTGCACCCACTGCCTTCTGCTGCTGTCAGCATCCCTGCCTTGCCTAGGAAACAGCATCTCACTGCCCTGTGCTTTGTGGATGGAGTTCCTCACCCTGTCTGAGGCTCTTTGATTAATGCAGAATTTGTCTGCAGGCTGTTTGCTGAGTTTGCTGCTGTTTAGTTGGTGTGGTGGCCAGTGTGACTCTGGCTCCTGGCCAGCTACATGCAGTGCTTTCTAAGTCACCATCTGCTCCATGCTGGAGTGTTTGAGTGCTGCCAATCAGCCCTTGAGTGCCATCACCCTGTCCCCTCACGTGCATGGCCTCCAACCTAATTCCAGTAGTTCATGGGAGGGCTGCAGGGAATTGTCCAAGTGCTCCATGGGCAGGGTGACACCTGTGGCCCTGTTGGCTCTGCCATGCCCCTGCTGGGCTTGGGGATGATCAGAGGGTGTGGGAGAACACAATGACCCTGGAAGGCTGGGAGCAGGACTCCACCACCACGTGGAGAGGAGGACAGAAGGGTTGAGCAGTGGTCACAGCTGGCAGGGGGGCTGCAAGAGGCAGATGGAGCAGGGCTGCATGGGGATGGAGGCAAACATCAGCCCTCACAGCAGGAAGCTCAGCTGGGGCTCCTGATGCATCATCACAGGGACTGTGGGGAGCAGGGACGTGCTGGTGAGCACAAGCAATGCCCCTGCTGTGCTTCAAAGGGTGCAGGTCTTCAATGTGTCTCTCACAGAGCTTTTATTTTTGTTTTCTTGGAGAAAAGTACACTTCAGCATCTCTTCTTGCTATGTCACTTCTTCCTCTTGTAGCCAGACAGGGAAGCGTGAGTGCCTGAACATCTGTTGTGATTCTGGGGTTGTGGCTTGGTTTGGTTTTTTGGTTTTAATAGAACTTGTTCAGCACTGACAAACAGTGAGCAAAGATTCTTTGGGCACTTTGATTCTCTTGATTGCTGATTTTTGTTTACTTCAACCTCTTGAAAAGCAAAGCACTTCTTATCTCTTCACAAGAGATGAAGCCATTTCTTCAGCTGCAGCCTACTTAAGGGTGTTTTTCTGATGCCTGTGTTTTCCCCTGAGAAAACATGAAACACAATGCAAGGAGTTTAAGCAAAAAGCCAAAGTCCTTGGACTCCAAAGGCATCAAAGCTGAGCTACTTTCCTTTGAAAATAGTCTTGGGTGGGCTGTGATTATTCCTAGGCATTTATAATGCCACCCATCACACAGGTTTTATCCTAGCTAATTTTGTCCTGCATTTCTTGATGTTTTTCTCTATTATTTTTTTTACTTTTGATGCTAAATAAGCTCAAATATGCTCCCAGGAGAAAATCCAGCTCCGGGAGGTGGTGCAGCTTGGGATCAGGCTGTGCAGGCAGCCCTCCTGTGGAACCCAGTCTTCCCCAGGCCAGCAGAGTGGCTTCTGCATTGGTTGTGTGTACCAGCAGATCTGTGTGTCCCCTTGCTGCCACCACCCTGTGTGTCCCCTCTCCTCTGTGCTCTAAATGGACTCCTAAATAGCTCTTGTAATAGGCTTTCCCCCTCAGCTGAATGGCTGCAAACACAAGTGGCCCTGGCTGCTCTCAGCGTGCTCTCGTGAGCCCTGGTCAGGCAGCACAATGAGGCAGTTTTGGTATTTCATCTTCTGAGTGAAACAGGGAGTCCTGCAGGTGACACATCCACTGCTGACAGACTGGCATGTGCTCAGTTCATTTGGATCTGGGAAGGAAACCTAGACTAGTAATGTTGCAGAAAGAAGGACTAGAAGGTCAGTAAGGTGCCTGTGCACGGAGCTGAGCAGCTGCTGTCTGTCTGTCTGTCTGTCTGTCTGGGGAGAGTGGCCTGCAGAAGAAGCTGCAGCATTAGCTGAGCCTGTGTCCTGGGGGGGGGCTGGACTCTGCAAACCCAGCTGCTTTTTGGGGTGAATGTGGCATGCAGCAATGATATGGCATGAAAAGCCACAGCCCTGGTGGGCTCAGCCATCTCAGAGATGACCAGAACAGTTTGAGGGACTGACCCCACAAAGGGATCACTGATCCCACAGAGGGCTGTGCAGAACTGCACGTTTTTAATGGAATTCAAACATGAATCCAGTCACAAGGGAAAACCAGCTCAAGTCAGTCTTCAGCTGAGCTCTGCTCAGCCAGTCCCTGCAGGTGGCTTTGGGAAGCATCAAACACCTCAAAAACACTTGGGGCAGGAGAAGGCATCAAAACCATCCCGATGTGCTGCAAGGCTGAAGGGAGGCCGTGTGTCCAGGCTGACTGGATGTCTTTCCAAGCAATGCCTGGGGGAGTCTCATCCCTCCCTTCACCTGGCTCTGGGTGACTCAGACTAGGCAGGGAACATTGAGGATTTGCTGCAGAAATGTTGTTCACAAACTCACATCTTGAAGTGTGTTTTTCTTATGGGGCTCACTCATGCCAGGGGCAAAATCCTCACGTTCCAAAACCCGTCCTGTCCAGCTGCCCTCTAAATACATATCAGGCCAAAAGTTTTCCATTTTCCTACCTAAGCTACCAAAGCAGCTTCTCCTGTTACTGCTTCTTTTCTTAATATTCTCTCTCCATATCAGCTACCCATGCAATCTGCTTGTTTGCATATATTTACTTTATTAGACCTTTTTTGTTCAGATTGCTAGTTTTTAGTTTTGAGGTGTTTTTTTTTTAACATTAAATTTTTAATCTTGTAAATTGCCTGTTGTCAGGATAGCTGCAGACCAAGTGAAAGTAATGAGTTCCAGAATAGAAATAATGAGATTAAAAGTAAAAAAAAAAAACCTATCAAGACAAACAATGGCAAAAAACCCCACGAAGGGCAGATTTTATTTTTTCTATCTCATTGCTGATCAGGAATTTATCCTGCAGGAAACCTTGCTGGTATCAATGGAGTGAGTATGGTGGGTATAAGCTGACCTTCAGAAGAACATGCTGCTACTTTCATTGTTTGGAGTTCCTTGGCTTCCAGAAGCCTTTCTGAATATGGTGCTTCCCTCTGTCAGGTTGGAAGTCTCCAGAACTACTCCCTGTGACTGTGTGGGTGAGTGATATCCCTGCCTATGCATATCAGTTCTTTCTCATTCCTCTGTGAATGGCAGGGTGCTCTTGTGGGGTTGCATGAATGTTTGCTCTCTGCTCAATGGGCATGGCCAGTGCTCTGGCCCCTGAGAAAGCAGACACAGGTTCCAGGCTGCTGCTTTGAGGATTCTTCCATCTGGATTTGCCCCTTTGTGCCCATGATGCTCAGTGGAGGAGAGACATGATCCAGACAGGTCCCTCTAGAAAAGCCAGACTAGGCTGTGAGGTACCTATGGCTTGGCTAAAATATTCTGTGCTAAAACAAAGGAGCAGCACACCTTGGACCGCTGATTGTGAAGTTTGATCCAGTGAAGGCATAAGTGAAAAAGGGATTGGAAAAAGAAGCTTTTAGGGAAGTTTAAATTGTAGCTGGGGGTGCACTGGGTTTTATAGTTCCAAACACAATGAGCTTCTGATAGCTGAAACAATGATGTAAAAACAGCCACTTTAGGAAGTATCCATGACTTCATCACCCAGCCATCTGTGCCAAAAATAAGGGAAAACAGGCAAATTGAAAGAAGTTGTTAGTGCTGGTGAGTGACACAGATGCTGGGTTTATTTAGAGCTAATGGCTGTGCTGAATGATACACAGCTGATTGGGGTGATGTATGAATACAAACCAAGATCAAAAATTTCACAAGACAGTTTTCAAGGCAGAAATGGTTAAGGGGTGCCCTTTACACATCACCAGCTAAATGGTGTGTGCTCACTGTCTCAGAGCTACTGTGCCAGTTGGACAGCTGCCAGCCTTGGAATGCTGCACTAAAAGGGATCACTTGCCATGCAGAGTTTCTGCTTTTTCTGTTATCCAAACAGACTCACTTGAATGTTAATTTGTTCCCAGCTGCCTCAGACCCATTTCTGCAAGAAGCTGAGCCCTGTGCCTGCTGAGGGGGTTGTTCCCATCCCTGCTCCACCAGGCTGGAGCCAGGTGACACTGGCTTGCTGCACTCAGGGAGCATTGTGTCATTGGGATGTAAAACCTCTGGCCACAAACACATTTCCTTCTTTCAGAGTCCAGTGCTGTGGCCCTGGCAAAAAAAGGGACAGCAACTTTCCTCTCTCATGGGAGGTGACAACTGGAGAGGGCACATGGGATTATTTGGAAAGGAAAAAGCCTCTTGGGTTTTTGGAGCTGGACTACTGTGATGTGCTCTGGTCCTTGGCCAGAGCCTGCCAGGGGACAGCAGTGACATTGTGAGTGTGGCAGTTCACTGTGGGTGATCCAGCCCTTGTGGGCTCAAAGCTAAAGCCACCAGGATTCCTGTGCCACTACCTCACTGCTCTCACAGTCTGGGCACCCTGGCCCTTTAGGGATACTATGGGGATCCCTCTGGCTCAGATCCTATTTTCATCCTTCTTTTGCCTTGTTATATTCAAAGTGGCAAAACAGCAGACAATGGCCTTGGCCTGGCTTCCAACAGGACTGTTTGACATCCCCTTTCCAGTTCTTTTAAATGTTTGCTCTATCTTTTGATGGAAACATACAGGTTTCAAGTCCATGTGGCAGAAGGGAAGACAACCAGGGGATGTCCTGAACTGCTCAGGGGCTGCTGGTGGGAAGAGACTAAAATATTGATGGAGACTAAAGCAGGTGGGAGAGGGCAGCAATGCAAAAGACTTGATGGGAGGCAAAGGGTCCCTGCTGGTGAGGTTAATGCACAGTGTGTTTGGCAAGTTCTCTTGTCAGCCTCGTGCCAGGGCTCTCAATTCTCTGGACACGTGCAGTGAGAGGACTCCAGGCTGGGGTGGTGGTACCACACTCCTTGGTGTGAGGCACTGGAGCCATGGGGGTGCAAGGGAAAGAATCCCCCCCCTCCTTGTGTCCACTTGTGGGTGTGTAAACCATTGGAAAGTCAAAAGGCACATGAAAATCTCTGTTGGGTGATGTGTTTGACAAGAGGCTGGGATCTGCACTGAAGCCTCACTGCTTTGATTAGAAGCAACCTAAATAGGTTCAAATTGACCTAAATCTTCCTTCTTCTGCTTAATTTCTCTGTCAATATTTTTGGATGCTTAAAGAAAAATGCAATTTTTTGGTGTCTATTTTAGCTGAGGAAAAAAAATGGAAGACTGTTCAAAATTTGATTAAATATTTAAAGCACAGTTTTTATTTAGAAACTGGCACTTTATCAAGTTAAACAACCCATTAAGCTTGTAATCATGCTCTGTCTTTTGGGGCACAATGCCTTTTGCATCTTTTGAAATGAGTATTTGTGTCATCACTCAGCACGTGCAGAGGGGAAAATAATCTTCCGTTGCATTGTCTCATTTTACTGTTGACTGAAATAATATTTTCAATATCTTTTTCATTGTTTTATTTGCATTCTTTTTCTGACACATGAAATTTACGGAGGAAATTTGAAATCAAGTCACAAAATTGAGATCCCTGATAAGCTTCTGAAACTCCTTAAATATTCAGCTTGAATATTCTTTCATCAGTTGGTTTGAGTAATTGCTTTTCCACTGCTAGCAGAGGCAGTCATTGCAGCTTTGAGAACTGCTGGAGTCTTGAGGCTTTTTTAAGGTTAGGTGATCAAATACTGAAAGGTGGGGCTTTTGCAAAACAGTAGTGGTCAGTTCTGGGGGATGGAACCCACAGAAAACCGCAGAAGGCCAGAAGGAGGAATTGAATCCTAGACTCCTGTAGGGACCAGGCATGTCAGAACCCCTCCCAAACTCTGGAGGAGAGAGGGGATCACTGGCAGCCACGGTGCCTGCAGCAGCAGTGACATCCCAACAACTGAGGCTGTGCCTCCCAGATGCCAAGGACTGTCTTTGCAGGGTGGGAAGTGAGTCCTCTCCCACATTCCACATGCCAAGCAAGGATCCTCTCTGTGCCAGGCAGGCTGTGATCCCTGCAGGGCTCTGTTCAGTAAGTCAGGGTACACCTTTATTAGAAGTGCAGTTGCCATTCATTAGCCTTTCTGTGTGCACAGTAACAGTGATTCGAGCAGAATTGTTCTCCTCCCCAGTCTTACATTCTGGGGAAGTTCTCCTATTTTTGCTACCTCTAAAACTAAGAGGCAGGCTGCTGGTTTTTTTGAATGGTGTGTCTGCTTCCTATGACAAGGCAGACTTAGAAATGCATTGCATTCATAGGCTGCAAGATGTGACAACGTTTTAAAGCCCTGTATCCTTCTGCCAATGTAATCTTTTTCATGGAATGACTACAAGAAGTGGGTTCTTTGCATAAAGAGAGTCACAATGAATGTTCGCAGATTAATCTTATAGCATATGTCACTGTGGGGATGGACAAAGATGGACACAACACTTCAAAGTTCAAGTGGCAAAAGCTGAATCTTTATTTCACACAGCTGATATGGTTATCAGAAGGCACCATGTTTAATTCCAGTTGGTCAGCAGCTCCTTGTAACTCATTTTATTGGTTGGTAATGGCCAGTGTACATGTTCATCAAAACTTTTCTCTCTAACCATGTTTACATTTTTGTAAGGTTTTGCCTATTTGTGACAGCTGTAAGGGATGGTGACTGCAGCAGCAAAGCCATCACTGCACTTTATGTGTTGGGAGTGATAAGGTTATATCAGCAGAGCAAGCAACTGAGCAAAATCTATTGTTGTTTGTGGGTTGGAAGGCAGTTTGATACTGAAACATAAAAGACATGCAACCTGATCATTCTTGCTCTGTGCCTCATGCTTGGATTTAGTGCCCAGCTTTTTCAAAGTTGTTTCCTGTTACTGCTGACAGTTCATTTGCCACGAGGAGCCCAGGCATTTCCTGGCATCCCAAGTTAGATCCTGCCTATGTCCCAAATCCCTGAGAGCCATGTTTCCTCAAAGGGAACTCGTCAGTCTCGGGATTTGCCTAATTAGGACACTCCCAAGAGTCCTTTTTCACAGCCAGATGGTTGAAGAAAGAGTTGGAGTTCCTTTGCTTTGGTTCTCAAGGTTGTTTATTTTCTCTTATCTATAACATGTTCCCCCTGCCCAGCCCAGATGCTCTCAGCAGGTCAGCTCAAGGTGCACTGCCCACCCCCAAGGCTGTGTTGTCTTTTTATACTATAAACTACATAGACATTATTTACAGTTAATTCCCAATGCCTATCACCTATGTTAGAGAGTCAGTTTCTACTCTAAACCAATCCAAAAGTGCCACCATCACCAAGAAGATGGAGGCCACGAAGAAGAAGGAAGAAGGACAGTACAGGCCCAGATTGCTCCATCTTGACCCCCCTGTACCCTTAGCATAAAAATCTTAACATTCTATTTTTCCACCCTGCGATACGCTAATCATTCTACTTAACTTTTCCTGGTTTGTAAATCTTCATATAAAGTTGGTCATTTTCTCCATGGCTCGAGATGGAAGGCAGAAGGGTCTTGGGCTCTGTGCCAAGCCCTCTGAGCCCCCTGCCCAGGGCTCAGCCCATCCAAAGCAGCCAGAGGGATGTCCTGAGTTCCCACAGTCAGAACACACACTTTCTCTGTCAAACCTCTCCCACACCAATTCCTTCCCAGGGGCTTACCAAGCACAGGGCTGCACCAGCTGGGTCTGCCCTGTTGAGGTCCCCTGCAGCTCGGGCCCCTTCAGCCTCTGCACTTTAGCAGTGGCTTTACATGTGTCACATAGTTTTGGATTTTCCTTGGGTTTCTTGTTCCTTTGTGGCAGTTTGTGTGAGAAGCCTGACCAGCTTGTCCCTGCCTGTTGCTGTGAGATAAGCAGCTGTACAGTTAAGATCAGCTGCAGGGTCAAAGCCTCTGAGGATTACTGTAACTGCTGGTACTAATTTAGTTTCTTTATTCCTATTAATGACAAGTAAGGGAGCTTCCTGCTTTGCCTCTCTTGTTGCCATTGACTGTTTCCAGGTTCTCATACTGGCTTTCCATGAACCTCATTTTTCCCTGGACAATATAATAGTCATCCACAAATCTTTCCAGTGAGCAGTGTGCAAGAAAACATGCTCCAAAAAATCCCAGAGTATGGGGAAAGTCTCTTACATGCACGGTGAAATTTGGTTTCTTCCTGAGCTAATTCCCAGTTCACAGAGTAGGAGGAATGTTCACAGGTGTCACTGTAATGTGCTGGTTCTTGGAGATCTGAAATGATATTTCTTTCTCATAAAATGGGGATAGCATATGTAACCTTATGCTAAAATTATGCAATGCATCAGTGAGCTATTCTTTTTTTGCAGAAATGAACATTGTTTATTAGATGTTTATTAGAGGTATTTCTTCATCCCAAATTTTCAGAGCACAGTTATTTCCTTGGTGAATATGAGTAATTCACATATATTCTGCTACATTTCCTGTTTGATTCTAAGGGAAATACTTGCAGCATCCAGCCTAGAGGGTCTGATCCCCAGTGGGAGGCTGACATGACTCAAAATATCAAAGAACTGAGGAAAATGTAAGAAATATGTAAATATTGCAGTTGTTGTTGTCCAAACTCATAGACTCATTTAGAGTGGAAATGATCATCGAGTCCAAACATTAACCCAGCACTGCCAAGGCCATCACTACACCAGGTCCCCAAGCACAACATCCACATGTGCTTTAAACCCCTCCAGGGCTGGTGACCCCACCCTGCCCTGAGCAGCCTGTTCCAGTGCTTGATAACCCTTTCTGTGAAGAATTTCTTCCTAATATCCAATCCAAACCTTCCATAGCACAACTTGAGGCTATTTCCTCTTGCCCTACTGTTTGCTACTTGTGAGCAGAGACTGACCCTCACCTTGTTACCCCATCCTTTTGGGTAGTTGTGGAGAGCAGAAAGGTCCCCCAAGCCTCCTTTTCTCCAGGATAAACAACTCCAGCTCCCTCTCCACAGCAAATCTTACACTGTAGTAGGATGCTATTAAACACTGAAATGACAGGGGTGAGGTGAAGTGTTAGCAGCACATTTGCATGGGTGGGAAAAGCAAATGAGCACTGTTAAAATTGAAGTGAAACCACCAGTGATGCAGCAGATTGTAGTGGGTTACAAAATAGGAGAAAGCTTAAACATGTATGGATATTTTATAACTCCATCATAGGATATTTTAAAGCACAGGGCAAGCAGCAGTGAGTAAATATTTAGGGCTATAATTTTTGCACAGTATTTAGTCATATATTAAATGTTTACAATATACTTCTCTCCCAGAATTCAGCCTACAGGGAAGGAGATTCTGCTTTTCTGCAAAGTGCTTGTCTAAGTCATAGACCAGGTTGGGATGTGCTTATTTACCCTCTATGCAGAGATTGCAATGTTTGCTAGGAGGGGCAGGTGGGAAGGGGCTGTCTGGACCAGTCAGTTACAGCCCCAGGTGATGACTGGAGGTTAAAAATAAATAAGTAGAGTCCTGGAATTTGTTCCCAATACTGAATATGTTGTGAATTGGGCACTAAAGCAGGAGATGTGTGTGTCCATAAACAAGCCCAGCTATGGGAACTGTGTGCAGAGATGTGCTTGCAGCTGTGATTCAGCTGTGCACGGGAGGTGGGGAGTGGTTTTGATGCCTCACACACACTCTTGCTTCCTGTTCTCCTCCTACTTGTAGTGGCCTTTCAAGTAGATTTACTTCCTAAATAAAAAATGCTGGACAGTAAATGTGAATTGCAGTAATAAAGTAATTTACTCACTCTTGTTGTGTTTCTATAGACCTTGAATAAGAATAGATGTATATTTAGAAAGCCTGACTGCTTCCTAAATTGTGAGAACGAGGGATTCTATTGGATGGTTAATACTGCAAACTAGAGCATGCATTTCTTACAAATGTTCAACAGTTTCAGACTGGCCATGATTTGCCTTTATTTTCACTGCTACCAGCCAGGATTAGAAAGCACACAGACTCTTCTCCTTCCATGTGATCTGTAAACTCAGATGTAGCCTGTTCCATCATAGCAGATGCAACTTCTTCTTTGTTGGAGGGACAACATGACCAGGTCTTTCTCACCCAGCAGCTGACTGAAGGACCCAGTAAGTTGCACCTGGATGTTGGGGAAGGTTGGATCACTTCAGCAGCCCTGACCTGGCCCCCAGCTCCCCAGCATGATGACTGCTTGAAAGGAAAGTCTGACACCAGGGTACACACCCACTTGTCTCCTAATCAGTGCTGTCCTGCATAAAGGTATGCTGCTATTTTAAACCCTTGTCACTGCAGTGATGTGGATGTGTTATAACCACCCTCTCTACTTTTCATGTCTGTCACCAGCTGGCAGTTGTTGATGATTTATAGGATTAGATTTCAGACCTCATTAACCAACATAAGAGCATCTATGTGCTAATTTCATCCTGTCAAATATTATTTGTAATAAACATGCTGGTAATTTCACCCAGTGGGGTTTATTGACTAAACCAGCAATGAGGCAGTGCCCACACAGATCTGGTGGGTCTGTCATTAGTGAGCAGGCTGGGTGGTACAGCCCCATGTGCTCCTGGAGCCCTGCTCAGCATTTGTCAGATGAGAGAGCCCAATTCAGCAATCCCTGCTACTGTGAATGGAATGGGAGCACTGAGAGCCCTTCCTTGCCCTGGTAATTCCAACATCTTTAAAAGCATCCTCGGAACACAGCCCTACACACTGGATTTTCTTTTTACCTGAAAGCTCATGCCAGCATTCGTAGCTTAGGCAACAAAATGTTGTTTATTTTAAGAGCCTAAGGTACCATCTGTTAGCAAAGCAAGGAAAATAGAAGTATCTGAAGGCACAGCTGGTCCCATGGCTCCTGGCTTTGGGTGCTGGGACCTAAATTTCCTTTCAGTAATGTTCCACACTTGCTCTGAACTGTGGAATGCTTGGAGGTGACATTCTCAACCTGCCTGATGTTCTTCATGCCACCCAAGCCCACCTCTGGTGTGTGGTTTTTCTTCCTTTCAGGAAGCAAGGCAAGATTATAAATGCCACATCCCGGCTTAGGGCAAATCACTGTTGCCAGGAAAAGTTCCATGAAAACAGTGCTTGTCTTACAGCCAGCTCTAGGGAGTCAAAAATCAGTGAGCAGAAACTCCAGAGAGCAATAAGGCCACGGGACAGACCTTGTGAGACTGGATGCTGAGAGCTTAGGATGGGACTGTATTTTTCTCTACTTCAAAATAGCTACAGTCTATAGGGCACTTGTGACAATTGTAAATCTAGAAGACAATCTAAATTCTCTGTGATGGGAGTGCTGGGGTCATGGAAAGAAGGTGGTGCTGGAGAAGACTGTGCCTGCAGGGCAAGGATACAGGAGGTGCATGTGAGCCCTGTAAAGCCATAGGGGAAAGGTTCTGGAGAGAGCTGTCTCCTCTGCAGGCTGCTGCTGGGGATGCCTGGGGCAGGAGCCACCTCCACCACATCTCACAGTCCCACTTTCACTGGGCACAGAGTGAGGAAAGGGCATCTGAGCACTAAGGATTTGTTACAGGACTCAGCCCTGTTGTACCTGCCTGGGATGTTTGTTACAAATGCAGGCTGTTGGTGCAACATAAACAACAACAAACCCTGCTGGAATAGCAATTCTCTGGTTAGGCCAATTCCCCATATTTAGAGGAAATGATTTCTATGTATTTATTAAAGTCTCTAACTGCTGTGGAGAGGATTGATACCACTGGTACCCATTAGATGAACAGATGGTGCTTCTCCTGTGTGCTGTCACAGGTGGGGAGAGCTCCAGCTTGAGGAAAGCCCTGTTTGGCAAGGGTTACCTGCTGGGGGTTGGGATGAGGAAAGCAGCCTGGCTTTCAGATCCTTGCAATCTTCATCCAAGAGCCCCTGATCACTGCAAGCATCCCCAGCAGTCAGGGCAAAGCTAGCTTAAGAGGCAAGTGTCAGGAACCTTCTGTGCTTCTCTTTAACCCCTCTGGTCTTCCACCACAGCCCAGGCAGATTTACAGAGGGAGGGAGGCTTTTCTGTGGTGGAAGCTTCTGCACTGCTTCCCTGCCATGGTGCACTGTCCACCTGCAGGACAGGGTGTGTGACACCAGTGGTGTGTTCCTGCTCACTCCATCCCAGCAGAGCCCAGAGGGACCCAGCTGGCTGCTGCTCCAGCCAGGGCAGCCTTGCATTGCCCCTGCTATTCCTCCTTGGCATCCACCCCCAAGACTTGGCTGCAATGTCCTGGGTTTTCTCAGATATTAACACTTAGGGCACATCTATCCTGAAATCATCTGTCCTGGGCCCTTGACTTGCACACCAGGTAGGCTGAGCTTTTGTACTGCAAAGGCACGTGTGGCTTTCACCTGAGCAGAACTTGTTTGAGTAGCCAGCGCTCTGTGGATTGCATTGGGAAGGAAGATTTTTTAAGTAATTTCAGCTTTCTCTCCATTTTGCTCCCTGAGCAGCTCTAAAAGCTTTGTTTGGCACATCATAAAAGCTCTTGGGTGATTTGGCAACCAGTTGTCTTGTCCCAGTAGCCAGGCCTCCATGACCAGCTCCCAGCTTGAGCTCCTGTGCTCACTGAAGCTGTCACGTTGCCAGAATAATGTTTCAGCAGCTGCAGTCTCACTCCAACTGCTCTTAAAATCCCATTTACAGGATTTCCTCTCTGCTTTGCAGGGAGACAGTCCTAAGCAATGTGCTTAGCTCTTTGACAGGCTCTCCTGACAGCTTCAGCAGTGAAACATGGCAGGAAAAGGGCAGGATGGCCCGTGATCCTAAAATATTCTTGCTCCTCTGTGCTTGCCATTGATTCTGCTGCTCAATTTCCCAGCAAGACTAAGTCTAAATAATTTATAGGTAGGGATCTTTCCTGCTCTGAAAAGCTTCTTAATAGATTTGTAACTTGAAGGAACATTTTCCATTTTTTTAATTATAGAAAAAAGTTCTGGAGATGATCACCAATATCAGCACTTCTCCAAAGGTCACAAGCCTAAAACTGTTCAGGATTTATTTTTATTTCTACTTCATATATAATTTGAATGCAGAACCAAAATAATGAGAATGAAATTCAGAAGAATTTAAGCAAATGGGCTTTGTTTCTGTAGAAGCCTGTTAATGAGCAGGGTATTGATATTCACTTTAGGAATGGGCCTTGGAAAGTTCAGTAATAGGATTTCTATTTTAACTCTACTGCCTTGAAGTTTAATTTACCTCTGCAGCATCTTCAGTTTTGAGATGGACAAGCAGTAAAGAGGTTGTTCTTTGCTGGGAAATGCTTCTGATATTTCTGCATGGTGACAGAGGGACACCCAAGGTCCTCAAGGGGACACTTTGCCCCTGCACTAGCATCCAAACTTGTGAGTGCCCTGCTCCAGGCTGGACAGGCAGCTGCTCAGGGGTGCTCATCTGGCTCAGTTACAGCTTTAGCTGGCTGGCTCAGCCAGCTCTATACCACCGTAGACCTATAGGAACTTATTTTCATAGATTTTTTTATTTCATAGCTGTTGCGGGCACAGGGCCTGCGAGGCCTCCCTGGCATCAGCAGCCTGAGGCAGGAAATGCTTTGTCATCATGGCTGACAGAGAGGCCCCTGCTCTGCCCCCAGACCCTCCCTTATCTCCCTGTAAGCCTATAGGTCATATACGCCTCAACCCCTACCATTGGACAATTGCCAAAACCCCAAAACCCTATAAAAACCCCTGCTTCTGTCCAGTCTGGCAGAAGAGCTGTCACTGATCCCCTTGGCAGAAGAAACCAATCAAGGACATCTCTGTGGAACCTCACACAGCCTTCTCCTCTCTCTCCCTGTGCCTGCCTGCGGCACCCATCGAGCCGAGGGCTGAAATCACCAACGAGCTGATAATCACCAGAGCTGATAGCACTGGAGCTTGCTAAGGCAGCCTGGGCTGGGAGCTGCCTGAGGGGAACTGGGACAGGCAGTGCTGGACAGGACTGTGTTACCCGGGCCCGTGGCAGCCGGCCGGGGATAGCCCGGGCCCGGCGGAACGCCGCCACACATAGCTGAATGGAAGTATATTTATTTTCAGGTTTGTTTCTCCTTTCCTGGAAAGGTTCACTCACCGTTTTTAAGCGCAGACCTCGCCGTCCCTCATCACACCCAGCAATCCCTGCTCCTTGCCCAGCTGTGAGGCACACTGTGGGCACTTGGGCCCGGACACAAAGGCTCTGTGGCACTCCCTGCCCAAAGCAGGGACCCCCAGCTGCTTTCGGGGGCTGTGCCAGGGGAATCTGGCAACCTGCGTGGTGCCAGTGCCTCCGGCAGGGGCCAGAGGGGGATGAGTGTCCCAAACTCACATCCAGTGCCCACTCTCACCTTCTCCTGTTTCCCCACCACTTCACCAAGGCAATTTAAAGAGTGACACTCAGATGACTCTCAGTACCATCTGCCTAAACACTGCTTTTCTAGAAAAACAATTAAGCTATAGTGCTTCTTTGCAGAGAACGATGGCTGCACTCTGATGAGAAATGCACTTGATAATTTAATAGGCATTTTGTCTTTTTCCAACAAGATGTGTTGATTTCTGAGAGGTCTGTTGTTCACTAAGAGGAAAATAATATGAACTGAAGTGAAACATAGAACATTCATTAATGTGAAGGATGTGTAATCTCTGTGAACTAAAAAGAAAGCTTGTGAGCTATTCGGATTATTGGCATTTCCTAAATTTCTTTATCATTCAGATGTTGGGACAGAGGGTGGGGAAAATGGAAGCTCTTTAAATTAAAAATAGTTGTTCTGAAATAATGGAAATAATAATGTTTCCACTTTTTGAAGTAAAAAAAAAACAATACTTTCAAGGTCAAAGTCAAAATGTTCAGTAATTTTTTAGGGCTACAGTTTGAATGAATCAGTCCCAAGCTACAAGAACATTCTTGACATTTCACTTCACAGAAGTTTTTTATTGTCTTTGGTGCTGGAATATAGAACACTTTCAAAGTCTCAAATGCAATATGATTGCAAAACTCTTTTTCACTCAGCCCTGGTAAAACTTCTCAGGAAGGAGGAGAAGATACAGGCTCCCTGCCAGAGCACAGGAGCTCTGCTAAACCAGCATCTCCACATTCTTTCTCTTAGAAAATGCTTTTTCCTCCAAACCAAATAGTGGAGGGCTGGAGGGAAGAGCAGGAGACATAGTGACACTGTCCCATGCTGGCTGGTAACCCTGTGGTGCCTCTGGGGCACAGAAGGTCTGAATTTAAGTCTTCCTCTGGTTTGGATCTGCTTCAAACAAATACAAATATCTCCTGAGAGCACTGCCCTCCCCAGGGCCTCTCTGCTCATCACTTGCAGGCAGACTCTTAGAACAATTTAACTTTAATAATGATTTAAGCCTTGTGGAATGGAGACTGCCAGCAGGTGAATGTTGGGCAGAGTGTGGGTGAGCTGTGGGGAAAGGGAGAGGCTGAGAAAGAGCCACATCAGGAACTGACCAAGGCAGGGCCACGCCAGGAATCAAAACAACAGGCCAGGATGAAGAAAGCCCCAGGTAAGCCCTTGTTTTGCCTCATCCTGTTTTCCTAATAAAAGTTGGAGAGTAGCATGTCATCTATACGGGGCCACATTTTTGTGTTTACTGTAAATCCACCTGTGCAGCTGGGAGTCAATCATGGTGGCAGGGCTGGAGCCACCTTGGTTTGGTGCCTGATACCAGAACTGGACTGAAATTCTGCAAAAAGCAAGCAGCCTGCCATTCCTCTGCCACAGCAGCCTCCTGCCAGCAATGCAGGAGGGTCTGTAGGTCTGTGGCTGGCACAGTGTGTTCGTAAGCAGCCACTGCTCACCAGGCTATACAGCATCTGCAGGGGCCAGCAGAGGAGATGAACATCTCTACTGCATTGTGGGGAATGCTCCAACAAGCCCAGAACATACTCTCTGAAACTGAGCTTCCACCCCAGGAACAGGTCACATAAACTGGTATATTCTTTAGGGTTTATCAACTTTATAAGGTTTTATAGGTTTTATTATTATTTATATTATATATTTGTCCTGACTGCCAAGCAAGATGTATTCTATTTGCCATCTGGATGGCAGCTGTCTTCTGTTAAGTGGGAAGTTTTCCTTACCTCTTCCACAAGCAATCCTCCCTCAGGGGAGACATCTGTTGTTAATGGGCCATTGAATGTCCCTGCGTGACTGATCAGAACTATGGCACCCCATTGTGAGATGCTCCACCCAGAGGAGGAGCCAAGCATTCCTAACTGGATATAATCTGGAGATTTTGAAATAACAGCACAGCTTTTCTCCACTGGATTCCCAGAGGAAACAGCTATCTCTCTCACTGGATCTTCAGAGGAAAACTTCACCTCTTCTACAGGATCACTGCTCCAACAGAACCACACCTGGCACTGCAGGAGGAGCAGCCACAGTTCCAATCAGACTGCTACCAACACCCTGACCAACAGGGTGTCAGGTTGTATTCTGACTCTGTCAGTGTTATTTTGATTTACTGCATTGTTTATTTTACTTTTAGCTTCTTCCCTAATGAAGAACTGTTATTCCTGCTCCCATATCTTTGCCTGAGAGCCTCCACTAATTCCAAATTTATAGCAATTTGGGGGGAGGGGGTTTACATTACCCATTTCAGGGGAGGCTCCTGCCTTCCTTAAGCAGACACCTGTCTTTCCAAACCAAGACAATATGATCTAATTCTATTATATAACATTATATAATATATTATTTATTTATTATTATTTATAAGGTTTTAAGGTTTTTATTAGGTTTTATAAAATTTAGGGGGAACCACTGTATTTGGTCCATGATCCCCCTGGCACAGCTGGAGCCCTGTCAGTGCCCCCATAGGCACAACCATGGGCACCATCACAGCACCAGGCCAGAGCCCTTCCTGGTGAGCCCCCTCATCCACATGTCACAGCACATGAGCACAGTCTCCCATGGGGGTCTGCTCCTCTTTCTGCCCTTCCCTGCCTTGTGAGCATGTTTTTCTTGTGTCTCCTTAAATCTTCTCTAAGCCCCATCTCCACTAGAAATCTGTTATACATCCTAAACCAAGAAATACTGTGGTGGGATTGCCACATTTTCATTTGGACTTGGAGAGAAGTGAGATAAAAATCACGCACAATTGTTCTGAAGAAATGGGCTTATTTTTGCCCTTTGTTATTGAAGAAGATTCGGGGCATTCTGACATTTTATGGACTTGACTAATGACTCATCTACAGTTACTTTCAGGTCTGAAAACTTGCCTCTCTGCAGCTCAAAGGATGTCTGAAAGATCAACCTCTTGATCTCAGAGGCTGAGTTCAAGATGTCCCAGGAGGAGTGATGGAAACCTGCTTGTCCCAGGACTGCTCCTGGACATCTCCCTGTGCTACCAAACACCCCATTGCTCTGCTTTCCCTTGCCAGGAGGTTTTCCCTGGCAGAGGGCTGGAAAAGGCCCAATAATCCAGTTGGCTGTGGCACAGTCAGTAAAAGACAGAGCACACTTCATAAAGGACACCAGGTTTTAAGATGTTTTCAGGTAACTTGAGAGCAATGTGAGGTTTATGTAGCAGTTAATAATGTGATATAGGCTCCTTAGAGGTTTACTGGTCTCTATATTCTTGAAGTTATAGTTCTTCCTAGTGAGTTGGAAGCTCTGAATATAATGTCCTGAGACTAAACTTGATGTTTCTTGAAAGTGTATTTATGTAAATGCCAGAGAGAGGAGCAGAGATTAAAACTGCTGAGATTACGCCTGAAGCAAGAGCAAACAGACGGATTTCATTTTTAGGACACTGAAGAAATGCAAAGTGGCCATCTGCCAAAGGTTCCTGTGAGCTCTCAAACAGTACTGTGAGGTAAAACAATATTGTAATTTAACCAGAGGGTGAGTAATGCTGCTTCTGGCAGCTGCACAGGGGCTGGAAATATTTGCACAGCGTACACCTATGGATCTTCTCAGGATCCTGTTGGCAGTGCTCCTATGGAAAGGTCAGGTCCTGGTACCTGGGCAGGGACCCAACTGTTGTGTTCTGGGGCTTCAAGGATCAGTGTTGTTCTGATGTTGACAGAGATTCCTCACCTGAGCAACACCCAACAGAAGCCCCTGGAACAATCCCAAGTACCCTTCAATTGGAATGTATGATTTATTTTTTAAAAAACCCAACGTGTTAAATTACTGCAATGGTTGAGGCAAGCACTGAATGAAATGGAGCTTCTTCATTTGATTAAAAGCTGTAAATTAGTTTTGGAACAGGCTTGAATCTTGTGGTTGGATGGGACAAAACTCTCAATCCCTTTGCTGGTGTGTACCACTTGGCATCACAGGACTTTGTGCTGAGCTTGCTTGCATTACATGCTTAATCTGCATTTTACATGGCAAATCCTCTCCCTGCCCCTCCCCTTCCTGCCTGGGAAATTGCATCTTTGAGTTTAGATAGAGGCTGTAATTCCTGTGTTTCCAAAAGGCCCTCCTGCAACACGTCCACCATTCAAGCAGTGCTTTAAGACATCCCTTCCCAGGGCACAGCCACAGCCCAAGGCCAACTTCACACAACTCTAATTCCGAGTGATTAAAATTTATGGTGGCTAATCTGTTGGAAAGCACATGTTAGAGCAGTGTTCAGCTGATCAAGTGCATCACCTGATAACTGCTGGTAGCTCTGCTGTGTGATCTACAGCCTGATTCTGAGTGGAAGGTATTCGGCCTGTGGCAGCTTATGAGACTAGAAAGAAATAATAAAACCCACTGTAGATTTAGGAGGAAAAGATAGAAGTTATTGAAAAGCAATTATTGAAAAGCAGCTGATGAAATGGTTGAGGTGTTACAGCACCAGCAGCAGTAATCAAGAGCCCTACTAAATCTTTGGGCTGCTGCTTCATTCCATATCTGGCTGGAAGATATGGATATTGAATGAAGGTGTCCAGCTCGGGCTAGCAAAAATGCAGGCAAATGAGGAGATAAAATAGCAGCTTTTTAAAACTGATCCTATTCAAGGGTGCCACAAGGGATTTCCAAGGCAATTTTTTCGCAGAATTTAACTGAAGTGCTTTGAAATTTCTGGGAAGTGGGAAATTGCTTGGCAGGATGGTTGGATTTTGGCACCGTGAATGCTGAAGAGTGAGCCCTCACTGGTGGCCAGGCAGTGGAAATGTGCTTGGCTGGGTCTCATTTTGGAAAGTCTGAGGAGTGCCATCAGCAATGGAGGCATCCCAGGCATGGAGGGAGAGTAGGAGGTAGGGATCAGCAGCCAGGCATAGACAGGCTTGGCCTTGGTGCTGAGGAAGATTCCTCTTTCTCACCCTGTCAGAGGTAAGGTTACTGTGACTCATTTCAGAAATGTTCTGGAGATCATGTTAGCAATCCAAGCTGGTCACAGCCTGTCTGTGGGGAAGTATCAATCAGTTTATGCACTTTTCCTCCAGCCTGCCATGGTGCTATGTATGCTCCCATTTCTGCTGCTGGGGCTGCAGCTCTGTCTGAGGGGTTGGTTGGTGCTTCTCCAGCCACTCTCAGTGAGGACAGGGCAGGGGATCTTCCCACCCCTCCTGTCACCTGTTTGCTGCTGTTGTGGTCCCTGGAGCAGGTGTTTTCTAGGTCAGGCTGCATGACCCAGAGATTCATTCCCCTCATGGCCCATGCAGTGCCAGCCTCAGGGTGAGATCCTCATTCCCACCTTCAGGCAGTGAATCCAGCAGACTTTTGCCATTGCTGCTTACCGTGTCTCATTGAGGAGTGCTGGGGTAGCTTTGCTTTAGAAAGAGGAAATGTGCTGATGGATTAGGAGCAGTGCAAGGATTCCAAAAGGACTTGTCCTTTCTTTTTAATAAGGTGGTTTTCTTTTCCATCATTTCTAATAAGCTCTTGCACTGTCAAAGCCACACTTGGCTATTTTTCTCATTTTTCATCTGCTTATGAAAAGGGCTTATGGGAGATGAATGTGTAACAGGAGATTCTGTTGAGGATGGCTGACCTGTGCAGTCAGGTGGGGTTCCCATCTGGCTTTCTTTGGACTTTTTTGGTTGGGTTTTCCAACATAATGTTTCTGAAGTGGGGAGTAGACCATGGCACACAGATATGGCCCAGGTTCCTTTCCAAAGGGGGCTTGGGGTGGAGGCCAGGAGGGTTGTCATGGTGAGAACTGAGGTAGCAAAGCAAGGTTTATCCCATAAGTTTAATTTTTTTATCCCTTCTTGTTGCTACTGGAGCTGTACCTGTACTGGTAAGTGGGAACACAGTGCTGCTGCCTAGGTGTGATCACATCAGTCAATCTTTTTATAGCAAACTTTCTTCAAAAGGCTTCAGTGTGATATCAAAACAATTCATCTTAAAATTTGATCTGAATGCTTGACCATGCTAAACTGGACACACTGTTGCAAACATGTCCCAAACAGTCCTGTAAAAGGTAGAAATTGCCCAGCAGATTGTCCTTACCATGCCTGCCTTGAAGTGATTTGTTCACAGCAAAACAAAAATGTCCAAAAGTAAAAAATTTAAAAAGAGATCATCTTCATAAATGCAAGGAGAATGTAGTCTGCAATTTATTATGGCAGTGACAAAAAAAGTCTCTTGCATGCATCTGACTTTTGGAGCCTGTAGAGGTTTCCTACAGCCTCTGTTCTCTTCCTTCTTCCAGGACATTGGACTGGTTCAGAGATATTGGCTGTGTCCTCCAGATCCAGATCCCACAGGGACCAACATGAGACCAACATGAGATATGTTTTTGGCTCAGAGAGAAAAAAAGCCAGCTTATTTTTCCCATATTTATGGCAGCTGCTTCTGAGTGTCCCTGAGTGCTCACCAGTAAGGATAATCCCAGATGGGGATTCAGAGCTGGCCTGAGAGAGCCTCTTTCTGCCCCCAGCACCTTTCAAGTGCAAATCTCTTCCAGGTAAGTGAGAGGGACCTTGCAGAGTTGCAGCAGAGTTGGTGTCACAGTGTGCAGTGGTGTTTCCATTTGCCTGTGGGGTGAGTGTGTTTTTGCAATCCTGTAGCTCACAGAATGTGTCAAAGCAGAGGGGTCTTCTGTGAATTCCTGCTTCGCTGCTCTCAGAGAATGACCAGTCCTCTGATTTAATTAAATTCAGCTAAACCTAAAAAGTGTTAGTCAATGACATTTCTTAAAGCTTTGTCTGAGTAAGTTTATACATTTTGCAGTTCTAGGAATAGCTCAAATTAAAAATGGAGCTTCTTTAGCTGCTGTTTTTGCTTCTAAGGGTCTGAAACATATTTTTTTGGTCCAAAAATAGCAATGAGCTTTATGAAGCACTGCAGTACATTCAAAACAGTTTTGGTAGCCTTTCAAATGCAATATTCCTTCTTGTCTTGGGGTGACTTTATCATTCTGTATCCCCCATTGTCTGCTTTATGCCCAGACATGGGTCCTGTACCTTTAAGCTCGAAGAGGGGGGAGCCAGGGGAGATCCTCAGAGCCCAGTTTGTGTTCAGTTCACACAGACTGCCCTGGTTCTCTCTGAGCTGAGTTCTCTAGCACGGACAGAGGGAGTGCATCTTTGCTTTTAGTTAGTTTCTTGTTCATTAGCTGAGGCAAGAAGCTTTTCCCAGGACTTTGGCTTCTTCTGGAACTGTTCAGCTTTGCTTTGGTCCAGAACACCAGACCATCACCAGAAGCCCTACACCTCATCCTGGCTCTGGATCTCGGGAGAAGCTGAGCAGGACTCTAAAAATCCACCAGTTTTCTCCACAATAAGAAGGTTTATGATCTAACATTATTTTTTTTTAAATTTTTTTCCCCTCCCATGTCTGCATGTACTCTGCTTATTAAATAAACAAGGTTTTTTTACTTTCCTCCAAGAAATTCCTTTCAAAACTGTGGGAGAGAGGCTGCTGAAACCTACATTTCTTTAGAGGAGACACTGTTTCCTTCTAATCTGTCTCAAAACTGAGACACTTCTCCTCTTCACAATGCCCCAGACCCTTTGCATGCTTGCCAGGCTGTCTTTTCTCTCACACTGCTTGGAAAGTTGCTGTGTCTCCCTGAAAGGGGCAGCAGCTCTGTGCCCTGAACCTGCTCTGCTCCATCCTTGCTTGGTCCTCTATGCCCAAATCTGCTCCAAGACTCTCCTACAGCCAGCTCAGGGCTATGGCAGCTGAGGACACTGCCACAGGGCCCTGGGGAGATGCTCTCATCAGAGAGGCATCAAGCCCCACTCTCCCCTCTCACTCCCTGCACATCACCTACGTTTTCTCTGCATCCCCTTGAGGCAAGGGGGGAAAAGCCCAGCCATGGTTACACTGAAATAATGCCACCTCCAACCATAAACTGCCCTTGAAATTTTAATTGGGTTGTTACACTGAGATGAAATGTGCTTTCTAGTTTTTAATGTGTTTATTAAGTTGGCATATATGATTTATTATGTCCTTAATTATTCATTTTCTTGCTCGTAAGTGTCTGGATTTTTTGTAAATTATGAGATAGGGAAGTGTAATGCTATTCCAGGGGAACCTTAAGTGAAATGAAGGGGTTGGCTTTTTAATGCAATTTATATTTATGAGAAACTAATAGAAGATAATTTTATATTATCAAAGTAATATAACTAATCCAAGATGATTTAAAGAATGATGATCAGATAGGTCTGTGAACTGATATGAGCAGAAACTGAACAGCTGAAGGATTTAGGTCCTAATCTGGCAAAACACTTTAAAACTCATTTTTGTTGGTAGGGAGGTTGTCCTGCATTAAGTCCTAAGCATGAAGAATGTTACCAAGCATTGCTCAAGGCTACCCAATATTCTGTTTTCTGTGAAGTAGGATTTGATCTAGGGCAAAACTGAACACGGGATCAATTCAAGCACAATTTTTGCTTGGGTTCATTCTCATGAAGCTTCATCTGCTGAGTGTTTGTAGATTATGTATGTTAAGAATGGGGTGAGCAAGGCTGGATTAAATTTGTTTAATTCAAGTTCATCATTTCTGGTGGGTTTTTATACCACTGTGGGTGAAAAAAGAGCTCAGCTAGTGGATCAGTTGTAACAGCAGCAAGTGTCATTCAGCCAAGGAAAAGACTGAGTATGGTACCACTTCAGTAAGTTACAAGCACAGGGTACAATCAGCATTTTTATTAATACAGGTGAGAGGTTCTGTGCCTGCCTGTAAGTGTACAGTAGTTACTCAGGCACTTTCAGAGTTCCTTAGTCAGTGCTGTGTCTGACTGTGAAGTTTCATATTGAAATAATTCTGAATTAAAAGTCATTGCAAGTAAATAAAATAAATCCATCTGAATCCCTTGCATTAAATGTTCCTTTAATTCACAGCCATTTAATATTTTTGGTACAGCATGTGCTGTAAGAGGACAGCAATGCTTTCATTCTGTAATTCTAGTTCACGGGGGGAAAAGCAACAATATTTGAATCCCTGTTTCAGACTACTTCCTGACAAATAAGTTTTTCCTGATGTAATTAAAGGAGTTGTCAGAATTCACTTTTCTCAAATGTCAAGGTCAGCTAGATGTTTGTAAATTAGTTCATGCCAAGAGAAATTAATGAACCAGTAAAAAGACAGATACAGAGGTTTGGCTCTGAACATGTTGGTTAATCATCTGAGAGTCCATTAAATATGCTTTTGATTACTTTCTTGACTTTATTTCTTTATACAATTTGAATAAATCTTAGTCACACCTCAGTTTGCTAGGAGACACATCTCCACTTAGGTCTTCTTGGAACCTTTTTTAGTTTTATATTAAACAAATATAAAGTTCTATAACCAGTATGTGGAATAATGATAGCAGTTATTCTGCAGACATTTTAGCTACATCAATAGAGGTGTAACATAAAACAGGAATACAGCTCAAAGGGTTGTTTTAAGGACTAATCTGTTGAAGTGAATGGGTACCTCTGGTGGACTTTGCAAATGCTACAGGGTGATAATCTCCCAAAGATTAATTCCCCAGATGTTGTCACAACTACTAAAACTTCCCACCCACATTCTGGAGAAAAGAGAAACAAGGATTCAGTTACTGGCATCCATGGAAACTTCATCTCAGAGCTCTGAGATCCCAACAGACCCAGGCCAGGCAAAGAGCAGGCAGACTCCTGCCAAGAGCAGGGTCCCAGCCACACACCAACAGCAGGAGCAACTGAGGTCTCTTTCCTCAGCTAGCTCAGCCTTTCAGACTTATTTTTAATTCTGTGTCATCACCTTGAGTCTTTCCATGGGTTGTTTTTCATTGCCTCTCACTGGAGAGGCAACAGCAGATTTGTAGAGGCTGTACAACTTTGCCTGAGGTTTTCCTGATGACAACTTCACGACTGGGCTGTTTCCTCTCCTGGTTTATTGCATTCCTCTCAATTTTCATCTGCACACCGAAAAATCACAGGCACTGATTCATGAAAATGCAAATTTCTTTTCCAATTCCAGCTTAATTCTTTCATAAGAGGGGAACTGAGGTTTTAAGTCAATAGCTTGACTACATCTAATGTGAATTGATGGTAGATGCAAGAAGCTTAATACAGCATTGCAGCTCCTTCACTTCTGTTGTGAACTCAGGAACCAAGGGGAATGTCCCCCAGGCATGGGCTGCTCTGCTGACACCCCAAGGGATGAGCTGCTGCCTTTGGCTGTGAATCACAGCAGCCCCAGTTGTGCCAGGAGGGGAGGAGTCTGGCTGAGGATCACGGAGGTGAGGGAAGAGCAAATGGGTCCGTGAGGACTCTCCTCCCACACCCTCAGGAAGGGGACATGGCCAGCTCCTGGCCTGAGGGAGAGGCTCCCCTGCACAGCTCTCAGAACAGGCAGCTCAGGGATGCAAACACAAGAGGAGTTTTCCCTCTCCCCAGCCCTGCCTGTAGTGCCTGGATGTGGCAGCCAGGGCTGGACCACTGATCTGACAGACCTGGCCAGGGCTTCCCCAGGTGAGGAGACCAAGTCCCTCCAGGAGGTTGGTGGCCATAGAGGGACACCCCCTCCCAGGGACCCCTGGTGCCTGCTTGTACTTCCAGCTCCCTCCCTTTCTAATATCAAAATTCCCACTAACCTCAGACTGCCAGCCCATTCAAAGACTTGCAAAAGGAATGAGTTAAATAAATACAAGATCTGACCTCCCAGAGGAGGGCAGATAATTGAGCACTAATTGGAGCAACATTTTAAAAGCCATTATGGATTTTATTTGCAGTTCAGTAACTGCTTAAATGCCTGGCTCTAGGGCAAGAGGGTGATGCTCATCCTTACTGGGCTGGTAAGGTGCTCTCTGTGGGCAGTAGTGCTTGGACACTTTCTGGTTGTGTTTCTGAGAGCTGAAGGAGATACTGGATCAGTAATAGTCTGGTCTTGCAATACAGGCATTTTTAAATCAGGGCTAAATTGCTGACAGCCTATTTGAACATGATGATCACACATTTGTTTCACTCATCACCAACACAACTGGTAAAACCAAAGCACAAAACTAGAGCCCGTAATAAAACAAAGACATTTACAGTAGGTGCTACTAGAGGAGCAAGTGGAGCTCATTTCTAATCACAGAATCAGAGATACATTAAAGTTGGAAAATATCTTTAAATCCATTAAGTCCAACCATCAACCCAGCACCACCACCATGTTCACCACTAAACCATGTCCTAAAGTGCCAAATCCAAATGGTTTTGGAACACTTCCAGGGGTAGTGACATTAAGGTCCCTCAATCCCATGTGACACTGGAATTATGGTCTCTCCAGTGTCCTTACCTCTTTGATAAGGATGGTGGGCAAATCCCAGAAAAAACCTCCCAAAACTACACCCTGTTGCATTCATCTGATCTATCCTCTCTTGGTGTTCCCCACAGGGCATTCCTGCATTGCCTCATGGTTCAGAGAAGCTGATTATTTAAGAGAGAAGTAAAAACATTTCCCTGATTTAAGTAATTAAATTTTAAGGCAACTGAAAGAAAGCAGAACATTTCACTGTACAGCAACAAAAAAAAAAAAAAATTGAGCTAAGAGATGCCAAAAAGAACCCAAAGAAAAATAATGTAAGGTACAGTTTTATTTATGTCTCTAAGGACAGCAGGGAAATACTGATGTCACTGATGTTCTGACTACAAAACATGGTGCAGTCTGTGAAGGGTCAGTGAGCTGCTGGTCACCAGCACTGCCTGGAGCCACCCCTCTGCCCCATGGCCTGCCCCTGCCAGCACAGCTCACCAGAGGGACAGACTCACCTTCTGGCCTCTTCAGCTCCAGAACTTGGAAGCAGATACTTCTTTTGGAATATAAAGCTTCAGATGTTTTCAGAGCCCAGACCAATGTTGTGCCCATTAGTCAGAGAAATATTTCTTCCTCCTCTGAAATCCTGAATTGGCTTTTGGTCTCAGATCTTATGCCAGAGATTATCACTGGTTAATTATGTTGGTTTTCAATAGTTCTCCCTCTAGCTGCATGTCCAACAGTGAATTGCCTAGTTTATCTCTGCAGTAACCCACATTCCAGCTCTGCTATGTTACATTAAACCATAAAAAATAGCACAGGAATGACAACAACAACAACAAAAAAGTGGCTGCATCCTCAGGAGCTCTGAGACCCGTTAAGTGAGGTGTGATTAACCACCTGACTTGTGCAGTACTCAGCAAGAGCACTCAGGGAAGAATTAGCATCCTGAGGAGAGCACAATAACATCTTAAATCTTGGCCCTGGCTAAGTAGCAACCTACATTAATATTACAATAGTGTAAGCTAAATCAAGGAACATAAATAGGAAGGACTACTTCATATCAGTTTCTGCAGGGATCCAGAAAAAATGAAATGTATTTTCAAATTTGGAAAAAAAACTGAATTAAGATCAGCTTTGCCTTGAAAGGCATATCATACCTGCTTATATTAATAACTGTTGGCTTTTAACTGTAATAAAACATACTTGGATTATTTTCTAGTTATTCTGTAATTGTGATAGAAAAAAAATGAAGAGAACTATATACCTATACTAAATGTGTACCATTACACTGAACATCTGTGAACTCCATGTCAGGCAACATGAGCAGGTGACAGACTAGAAGTGCAGATTTTGGGGCTGAGAGTTGTTCCATGGGAGGGCTATCATGTGCAATTTCAGCACTTTCCAGTGGAGCACAGGTGAGATGCATGGCCCTGTAGGAAACAGGCAGGTGGGAATCTGGGCATGGTTTTGTGCATGCTGAGCTGGACCCATGGCTTGCCAGAGTGTGTGCAAGGGTGGGTTCCACACCTGGCAGTGCAAAGGCACGTGAAGCTTTCTGACTGATAAGAGGATGATTGAATGAACAGTTCCCAGTGAAGACCACGCTGAAGAGGCATTACTGGACAGAAAGACACTGCAAGATCAGGTAAGCAAGTGTTGCCAGAGGCAAGAGGTGTGCTGTGTTCATAGAGGAAGGGATGGGCTCTCTGGGCAGCCCAAATCCCTGTGGGAAGGACAGAGAACTGGTGAGACACACAGATTTTCAAGCAAATGCTCAATTGCAACATCAGTGTTAACCTCTGATAGGTCCCCAAATTACCCCAACTTGCCAGACTCTTTCTCACTGCCTCCATGACTCACACCCCTGCCCAAATTAGCCTAATTGGGACCCAGCCAATTCCCCATTGCTCCTAGTTAAATTAGCTCCCCTCAGATGGAGATGGCCTTAGCAGGTGGTTGCTTTTTAGCTTTGTTCTCCCTGCCTGTCACAGGTTGATTTCTGGGCTGCTGCATCTGCTCCAAGGCCCATGCAGGCTCCGTGGGCTTTCAACCCATCCTGCCTCTGAGAAGGGGGCACTACTGGGCCCTTTCTCTCTGCAGTGAGAGGCAGAGGCACAAGGCCTGTAAAGCCTTTCTTGTTATCTTCCTTTCTGGTTTGTGTTCATCTGGAGTGAATTCAGCTGCAAAGAGATGGATGGACCGTGGAGTTCTTGTAGTTTAATTTGAGATTGTCACCCAGAGGTATTGAGGTAATTATCTTTCTAAATCTGTGTGTTTTGACAATGTAGAAAACAATTTGGAGTCAAACAGGGGTCATTGACTTGTTTTATTCTTGTTCAAGAATGACAAATTATTATACTAACAGTGTGCCAAGGTTGATGGTAAGTACAGAAATGTGTCATTTCTCTGTCCTGCCTGGAATGAAGATTTTACCCTTGTGTGCTCTGGGTTCAGTTTATTGAAATATAGCAAGCAGCATGAAAAAGCAAATAGGAGCTCTGCACTAGCTGTGCACTGGTTTTGTGAAGAGACACAGGTGGAAACCAAAAAGCAGGTGAGAAAATAGCTGAACTAGCTCAGCATGTGCTCGTTGCTTTGCTGCAGGGGGTAGGTGACAGAGAAGGTGAGAGAACAGGGGTGCCTGAACAGAGCTAGGGATTGATTTGTGTAGAAAGTGTGTTTGCAAAGGCTAATCTCTGAAAGTAATTGGCATGATCAAATCCAGCTCTCAATTCATGTACAGTCAGGCTACAGCCTGGTATATCCTGCCCATCTCACTTAACACCCAAGAGCTAGCAGCAGTTTGTGCCAGGAATATGGGATGACTCATTTGAGCTGTTTTGTTTGAAGAAATCAGGTCCCTGATTGCACTGGTTATTCTGAAGCCTTTCTCACTGAGAAGAACAAAGTATGCCCAGAAGATGTGGAAGGTTTCTTTTTTAGTATGCAAATAATGTCCTTCAGTAAGTTTATTCTTTGTCTTATTCTTTGAGGTGAAGGGTGCCCTCCATGCTCTGACAAAAGGTGGTACAGCACATACACACCAGGCAAGAGGTTGTTCTTAGGCTGGCTATTCTTGTCTAATTTATCATCATGGGACAGCAGGGGTAGCAGGCACCTCTGGAGATCAGAGAGCCAGAGCAGGCTGTCCAGTGCCAGCCCTGCTTGTGTTTTGAGTATCTCCTAGAACAGACAGTCCACAACTTCTCTGGGCAACCTCATTCTTGTGTTTGACTACCCTCACAGTAAAAAAGTAAACAAAAAGCTTTTACTTTTTGCCTGTATTGTCTGCATTTCAATTTTTTCCTGTCACTGTGCTCAGAAGAGTCCATGGAGGAGAGCTTTGCTGTCGTTCCATCAGGTATAAGATCCCCAGAGAGACATCTTAAGCCTGGATGTATTCTTATCTTTTCCAAAATATGTGGTTCAGCTGCCAAGCTTGTGAAAACACAGACTGTTATATCCATCTTTTCCTGTCTCATCCCCCAACACCACATTTTTATTGGTCTGTTCTTGCCAGCTGTTGCTCTGTTTGCCATCATCCTCTTCTGGAGGACTGGATGTTTTCCCTGGATGCCAGTCAGCCTCTTTTGCCCTTCACATTGCCCTCTTTCCCATGACATGCTGGCTCCCTGGCTGAAGGGTGGTAGTGGTTTGGTGGGCTGCCTCAAGTTAGGTACCCACAAAGTGGCCAGACCTTGGGCCTAGAATCAAGGGGGTTTTTTTCCTGAGGAGAAAAAAAGAAGATAAACTTGATTTCCCCTAGTACATATGCTCAGTAAGGCAGCAGCTGTAGAGCTGCCAAGAGGAACTCAGGAGAAAAGTGAAATATATGGGTTTGGGGTTTGGTTTTTTCTGTTTTCTAATAGAAGAAGGCATTATTCATCCAACACAGTAAATTGCTAAGCTTCTAGTTCATAAGCAAAATAAATAGTTTAAATAATAAAATGATCCTTTTAGACCAGGCACAGAGTTGGCACTGCAGCCCTGCTTCTCTTGAGAGCTCAGCGGGTGCCCTGGAGCCAGAACTCCCAGAGCTCCATTACTCCAGCAAGCACTCAGAGCAGGAATTGGCCCTTGAAAAGAGTCCTGGAAAACAGGGCTGGAGCTGGCAGGCTCAGCCAAGCAGGATGTGCTCCTTCCAGGCTGAATCCTGTGAGTGGATGGGGCAGGTGGGTCGGGAACCAGCTGGACAGATCCAGTTTCCAAGTGTGCTCCTCCTTAGCTCTCAAATGAGCAGAGCACTGTTCACAGTTTCATGACCTCCACAGTTCCTTCTCCCACAGGGGACAGAGAGAGAAAGCAGGCAGAGGTTCAGGACTTCATATTCCTTTAGAGCTGCAGAATTTCTATTCAGACAAGGAACTTAGAAGTAGAACCTGAAAATATACAGGTTTTATCCTTTCATGTCTGAATATTTTCTTTTCCCTCACAAACAAACATCCTCTTTTACATGTAAACACCAATATTTTCTTCAGTAAACTTCCAGCAGAGGTCTGAAATAGCCATATCTCTCCAGAAAGTCACATTAATTGAATAATTCCTGCTTCAGACAGGCATTTAGGAAGCAAAATTGTCTATGAGTAAAGTGCCCCTTCTCACAGTGAAAGAAACAGTACTTCAAAGATTAAGACTCTCAAAGATTCATGTGTTTTTACTGCTGTACTTATGCTGCATTCATATTTCTACTGGAAATGACAGTTCTGTGTTTAAGGGGTTGACAGACTGTTCATAGCAAGAGAAATTTTGATGTTGCAAGTTGTGTAGGGCAAGTAGGAAATGAAGCTCTAAACCGCAGGATAATTGGCAGAGTTTTGATATGTGTTGTGGGGTCGGAAAAGTGTAAAATTACTTACCTGTTTTGGGAGGCAAAATATCCAGAAAGGCTCTAGTTTCAAAGAAATCCACTTTTTGATTGGCACATCCATCAAAACCACGCACTATTACCTGACTGAAGCCACATGCTCAGAATCATAGAATGGTTTAGGTCAAAAAAGACCTTTAAAACTGTTGAGTCCAACCACTGATCCAGCACTGCCAAGCCCACCACTAACTCATCCCCAAGTGCCACATCTACACATCTTTTTAAATCCCTCCAGGGATGGTGACTCTACCACTGCCCTGGGCAGCCTGTTCCAATGCTCTACAACCCTTTTGGTGAAGAAATTTTTCCTAATATCCAGTCTAAACCTCCAATGGCACAACCAGAGGGCATTTCCTCTTGTCCTATTGCTTGTCACTTGGGAGAAGAGGCCAAGCCTCACCTGGCTGCAACCTCCTTTCAGGTGGTTGTGTAGAGAAATAAGGTCCCTCTGAGCCCCCATCTCCCTTAGCTGCTCCTCCTCAGGCTTGTGTTCCAGACCCTTCTGGAACTGCAGCTTCCTGCAGTCACCACATGGATTTTGTTGTAGTAAGGAGGAACCTTCCTGATAGAGGCTGTAAGGTCCTCCATCCTCTCTGACACATGGGATGTGTGCACCACTTAGGTTATGTTGAATGAAGCCCTTCCCTATCCCAGCAGCTGCACTGAATTTCTGTGTTATGGGGATTTTGTAGCTATTTGAAGAATCTCTCTGTAATCCTATATCATCAAGCACACTGATCTGGTTTTTTGCTTATTAGCTTAATAGATCCTGCAGGTGGCTGTTTTTATTTCATTGCAAGTCAGGCTGGAACTGCCAAGCTTCTCCCTCCCTGTTTGTGGCTGTTATAACCACGAAGAAATAAATTTTGCTCACTCTAACAGCCATGACCTTTTCAATCTCAAGTGCTTGCACTGAATTCCATTTGAGTTAGCAATTTTTCCTCCAGCACCCAGAAAAAAACCTCTTCACCCTACAAATAACTTTCACAAATGCAAAAACTCATTGCTAATCAGTCAGGAGAAACGTCTGGCATTTGGTGAGACTCGTTAAGCTGGTGGCTCTCAACATGTGCACTTCTGTTAAAGGGCGCCAGGGAAGGAGCTGAGATTATATTTGCAGCCTCTGCTGCTGCTGGAACATCTGGGGCAGGAGGTGATTGATCAGTAGAGCTTAAGCAGCACTTAATTTGCTGCTATTGATCTTCCACCAGAGGCAACAGATACCGTGATCCAACTGATCCATCCAGGCTGTTGGACCAAGATGAAAGGTACCTACTTCTAATTTCCTTTGCTAACAACGTGGCTGAGCTTGTTGTGGTGGAGAAACCCACCCCACACCACGTGGGAGGAAGGCAAAGGAGAATCCCTTGGTTTTCAGGGTGAGTGGACAGTGAGATGGAATGAGAAGAGGCTGAATGGCAGATCCCAGAGGGTCGTAATCAGTGGCACAGGATCCGGCTGGGGGCCTGTCACTGGTGGTGTCCCCCAGGGTTCAATACTTGCCTGGTGTTGTTTAACTTGTTCATCAGTGGATAAACATTGGATGAAGGGTGGGTGCGTCCTCAGCAGCTTTGCTGACAGCACAAAGCTGGGAGGAGTGGCTGGTAGCCCAGAGGGCTGTGCAGCCCTTCAGAGGGACCTTAACAGGCTGGAGAGGTGGGCAGAGAATTGTCCAAAGTCCAGCAAAGGGAAATGCAGGTGCTGCACCTGGGGAGGAATAATCCCACCCACCTGTACAGGTTGGGGGTGACCTGCAGAGCTTGATTTGTACCAGGATAACTGGAAAGGGGACTGGAGAGCAAGAGGAAGTTGAACCAGTGTTTGGCTGGAGGGAAGTTGGCCTGACAAGGGGAGATGAAGCCATCCAAGGCACCCCCTCTGTCCTAAGCTGGCTGAGATACTTCATGTTTGTTTTCATAGCCTTACACAGGAAAAAAAGACTAGTTATTGAGAGAAACGTGCCATATGCTGTTGCATATGGCTGAAACATCTGCATATGTACCCAGGGATCTGATATATGTGATGAGCTTCTGTTACAAATCTAACAGTGAAGAAATTATCTTTTGGACTTTTTTAAATTCATTTTTAAAAACTATCTCTAAGGCTCTTTGAAGGAAGTCAGCCTCCTGGCTTTGTCTTCATGGGATTTCATGGAACCTGCAGGGTCCAGTGAACATTGAAGGTACTTACAGTTGTTTGTCTAAGAGTTATCAATACTCCTTCCATCCCCAGGGACGTCTGAAGGCTGAGTGAGTTGTCCCAAATTCTTCCATTAACCACTGCTACCAAGCAAGCAGCAGAGGAGTGAAGTAGATTCAAACTAAAATCATTCAAACAACCTAAACATGTTTGTGCACCTTCCATCATCCTTTTTGCTTCAGCTGATTCCTATGACTCATGAAAGTAGTAGAATATAAAGAAATCAGAATGTACTGTGTTTCCAATGTTGACATTGTTGAGGTCAAGAATTTAACAGAGTTAATACAAAAATAAGATGGACAACAAAATCTTTATTCATAGCAGTTCAGAGGAAATGGAACAAAGAATACTGCTCCTCATGCTTAAAGATGTCACTGGTAACACAGCTGACCAGTTAATCCAAGACACCCAGGAGCAGTGACTGTAGGAGATCTGTTCATCATATATGAAAATCCTTCTGTTTTCCTCAAAGTTAGTGTCTTCATCAAGAAGGAGTTTATGAAACACTGAGTTTGTGTTGTGTTCATACAGCACCCATGAGGGAGTCTGCCATCCTGGAAGAAGTTGTTAGACAAAAAGCATTATGGAAAATACCATATATGGGGTAATAAAGTGGTATTTGTCTAGTTCCCCACTGAGCTAGAAGGATGCCATAGGCATCTGAGACAGAAAGTGCTTCTGGCCAGAGAGAGAGCTCTTCACGAGAAAGCAAAATGTTCTGGCTCATTCAGTTAAACTTGCAAAATTCCCAATCACATGTAAGTTCCCCATACTTTTAAGGCAGAAGTCACAGACTCACAGAATCATTCAGGATGGAAAAGAGCTCTAAGATGATCAAGTTCAGCTGATAACCCAGCACTGCCTTGCTTGCCAATAAACCTCAGCTCCCCATGCACAAGTCTGTGGATCTTTGTTTTTTCCACCTCTCACGTGGAACCACTGAGCACCTTGGTGTGTTTGGGCCCATTGAACTTGTAGGTTTTGCATTTTCTGCAGGGAAATTGCCTGTGGAGTCAGATAGGGTGAGGGGGTGGCAAGGAGATTGGAGGCATTTCCAGGCTCCTGAAACGCTCCACTTGTAGCAGTGCCAGAGGGAAGCAGTGAATTAAATCTCCTCATAATGGGGTTAGTCACTTCTTAATTCAGTATTAAAATGATCTGTTTCAATATTGAATCAACACTTAAGAAAAATCAATGAAAAATAGATTGTAAAACCATCTGATTTCTAGATGGTCTTGGGTGACAACTACTGAAAAATGAAAGAAAAGAGCCCAGATTTAAGCCCTGTGCTTCAAAATAACACAAAGTAAGAAATAATATATCATCAGATCATTCAGTATTGCTTACAACCTGCTCTTTTGTACCAGAGATATGAGAACATAAGATTCCTACAGTAGGTTTCTTGGATGGCAAAAATTCCTAGATACTGCTTGAATTATGTGCCCATAGCTCAGCATTTATGGAAGGCGTCATCTAATTAAACCAGAATTTTTAAGTACCAGACAGCATGAAGGCCAGTAATAAGAGAGCAAAATCCATCTGTATTACAGATGGGATATGCAACTCTAATAGGATGGCTTTAGGCAATGTTTAATTGAGTAGTTAAATTATCTTTTCCAGACGGGAAAATAAATTACTGCTCATCTCTCCAATTTATTTTAGCTTCTCCACATTCTGTTTCCTGAGGGAGTGGTGAGGGAGTGTGGGACATCCCCAAATATGCCCAGGATGATTTATTCACCCCATGTACCATAATTTCCCCTTCAAGGAGAATGTCTTATATGCATATGGAAGTTGGTATGCATGTAACTGGCTGTATTCTGCTCTTTTCTTGCAAAGAATATCTGCTAATCACAGTGGTGTTAATCACAGCTGTATGTTACATACATGTGTTTGTGTGGTTGTAAGTATATTCTTTCTAAAAAAGCAAGAGAGAGGATTACTGGTTCACCATCCCTCCATCAAATCAGGACTGTGTATCTCAGCAGAGCCATGCAATTTGCCTATGAAGTTTTTCCAAGCTTTGGGATAGCCTGAAAATCTTCACATTGACTCTCAGCATTTTGTAGAATGGGATCCTTTGTGTCAAATAACCCTGAGGACTGTTACTCCACAGGTTGCCTAAACTCAACCAAATGAACAGACAGAAAAATGTGTTGTACTCTGTGGGATACAGGGGAGCAGAACTGAGAATGTTGGACAATTTGAGTTGATTAAGTAGTGGATCTGTGTGATTCCATCTGCCTGAACATTCTCCATGGTCAAATGTCTGCACACAAGTATGCTACCTTGTGTGCTTTATGCTGGCTACAGAAGCACATCAGGTGTCCATCTGGGGTGGAACTTTCTGCCCCAAAGTCAGTCCTTGGAAAGCCTGGAGCAGATCTGAGTTGGTTGGTTGGGTTGGTACCTGACTGCTGGGCTGTGTTGTGTGACTGTGATGTTTTTGATCGAGTACTCTGAGCCTAAAAACAAATTTCTCACATCTTGCAGAACTACAGCCCAAATCCCTCATGATGTCTGAATGTTTGTGAATGTAGTAACAGGCCTCTGTGCATGGGCAGACAGCTGGGCTCAGTCTGCCCCTTTCCAAACAAAATCATGACTTGCTTTCCAGTTGGTCACATCCCAGCCATGGGCCTTGGCTGTGAGCTGGATGAGATAACCATGTTCCCCTTATGTGGCCTGAAGCTCTGCTGAAATTCTGGGGGACAGAGTAGAGTGAAGCAGGTTTAAAAGTCCTTGGGGAGGAAAGGTCCTATAGTAGAGCAGGAGAATCTTGTTGCTATTGGAGTATTATTACATTTGAGAATAACTGATGGGACTAGAGAAAATTGTTTTTAAAATTACAGGTGGTCTATTTTTCCCCTTGGTAAAGTTTTTTTTCTAACAAAGTTAATAAAAGATTGTTTTAATGAATATGGATGCTTATTGCCCAGAAGTTCCATGGGTTTTAGAAGATGTCCTCAGGGAAAAATGCTGACTGGAAGAGCCAAGGGTGCAAAGTTGATACCTCAAATATTTCTCTCCAGACATGTTGAGTTCAGAGTGCTTCCAGGCTGTAGAGGTGCAACATGGTCAGGGTGAGCCCTTAAAAACTCATTGGCTTGGTGAGAACTGTCACAATTTAACTTTTAAAATGAAGGTGCACAGATGCTTTTTAGGCTGCCTGGAACACAAATTTAACACACACAGTTTGTGAAAGGACTTTACTAGCCCATTGCTTTTCAATAAGCCTGTCTCTCTTAGACCAGTTCAAGTTTAGGGCTTTCAAGCAAACAGCCCTGAGGCACTGCTCTGTGGAAGGAAAAATGCTTTGAAGAGTGGCTACACTGTAAGGATGAAGGGTTTGTTCTCCACTCAGGACTACACAGAGCAGTAAATATATATTTTACTGCATGTCTCTGCAGATCCATAAATGATGTTCCATATTGCAGCACTTGGAGGGATCAGAGCACTGTGTACCAACTCAGACAGGCACTGACCCAGGCATGGGGCATGTGCAGCTCTCCAAGGAGACAATGCCAGTCAGGAAAATACATGGAGCAAGTGGCTGAGGCTCCTGCAATCCCACCTCCATCTCCCCACAGTCAGGCTGCTCACAGCTGCACCTTCCCCACTGCTGCAGTAATTTTTTTTCCCCATGGAGCCTCACCAGTTGTCTTTGAGAACCCGAATCTGCCTTCTGCAGATTGTGCTTGGTACCAAAACAAACTGGACAGTGCTGGGTTGCTGTTTGCTGCCCAATCCTTCCACCTCCCATTGCCTGGGCGTTTGACCCACCTCTAAGCCAATTGTTATCTCCTAATTTTGGGTGATGACCTAGAGTTTCTCAGGGCCAAAACATCACCTAAACAGAAAAGGCAGTGTGACTTCAGAGTAGATGCACACCCAGGGCTTTGTTTCTCTATGTTTGCTCTTCAGTGTCCCCAGTTTAGTTCTTGCACCCTAACTTGAGCTCTTCTTATCATTGTGCTGTCTCACATTCCAGGTGAGAAGAAGAATGATGGTTCAGTTCATAACCCTGCCCTTTTTTGTGACACTTCAAAGAAATCAGTGTAGTGATACAAGTGATTTTATTGAGTTGTAGGACTGTATTTTATGCTCTGAAGGAACACTTACTTCACATAAAGGCTTTGACATTTTTATGGAAATGGCTATAACTGTGTTATTCTATACGAGGAAGAATTTATTAAGGCTAGATCTGGATCTCCTTTTATGTTATGCAAATGACTAATAACAACCCTTCTTCATTACCAGCTCAGTGCCCAGGCCAGGATTATTAAATCCCCCCTTCCCTTCCTTCAGTCTGCATCTATCAGGCTGCCACATTAGGCTGCAACACATCATCAGAATTCATAAAACCAGCCCAGACTTGTATAGCGATACGAGGCTGCAAAATTAAAACCCAAGTTGCAGAACACTATGTTTTTTTGCCTGTTGTGAGAGGAGCAAGCCAAGGTATTTTGGGGCATGGTGTGTTGAGAGAGGCATGACAACACCTTGTTTACTTGTGATGATGAAAATTTTCACAATCACCATATAGTGGGGGAAAAAAAAGTAAGAGTTCATTTCCCTCACTGCTCTGCTCAGATAACACATCCTGCTTTTTGTATTTTCAGGAGTGGTTTCCACTGTGTTCCATCCAGATGTGCAACTCCTTGCTCTGCTCTCATCCTGAGCTAGCTACACTGGATTGGGTGCCTGTGACACCAAGCAGGGCTGAGAAGATGTTACTGCATTCTGAGTGATGTTTAAACATTCACACTTGTAAGATGAATCTTATTTCTCAAAAAAATCTTTGAGTGTGTTGGAGATTAGTTTGGGGGTTGTATGAAACGCTAGAAGTCTGAAAGCAATAAGGACTTTTCATTATGTAAAGTCAACAGACTAAGAAAGTAGCCATCCCAGACTCCTTTGTTGCTAGATAGTTGGGCAGTCCCCTGGGAGGCAGACGTGAATTAACCTTCAAAGGTGGATCCCAGAAGTAAAGCCTGTATCTCCTCAGTCTGGGATGACCACACAACCACTGAAACTGGGTAAATGGGCTGAGGACAATAGTTGCTTCTCTGGCTTCTATATGCTCTGAAAATATCAGCTGAATCAAGTCCTGTAGGTGAGAAAAGTAAAGAAAAACCTTGTTTTGTGGATGTGGATGGGATTTTGTGTGGGCTAAACACCAACTGTTCAGTATCTTTTGTGGATGGATCTAGCCCAACTGATCAGAAGTGGCATGTGCTGAGTGAAAAAATACATATCTGAGGGAGTTCCTGGCCATCATTTTAAGGATGAAAGGGAGAAGAAAAAGACATTCCTGTGAGTTTCATTTTCTTAGCAGGGAAAAGTTATCAGTGTTCTTTCCAGAGCAGTTTCAGGAACTGTAATTATGCTTTTGTGTATCAAAGGAGAAGGGTGTTTACACCTAACCCAGTCTCTGGGTAGATGAGATAGTCTGTCTGGAGAAATTGTGACCTTCAGGATGGCTGCTCTCACACAGCTAATGCAGAACACAATTTTCCCCCGCAGTGTAGTTGTAGCAACCTGCCAGTGCTCACCCAAGGCAACAGCAGTTTTCTCTGCTTTCATAGCCTTTAGGTCAGACTCTGGCTGGACAAAAAGTGCAGATGTAGATTCTTCAGAGCTCAGTCTGTGATTTCTGCTATATAGCATTAATTTCATAAAAAACAAAAAGTACTTGTATTACTTGTATCCCAGCAAAACATATAATGAAAGTCATAATTTAGATACAGGGTAATTACCTATAGTGAAGTCTGGATGGACGTGAGCATCACCAGCTCCTGATCTTTCTGAACTCATGTCCAGCCTTTCGTTGCACCCCTGGGCCTGCCCCAGGTCTGCTGCAGAAAGGGCTGTGATGTGCTCCAGTGGTCCCAGTGCAAGGACAGCCATGTGCTGGGGACTCTGCTGCTGCTGGGTCCTCACAGGTGCTGGTGTGGTTTGAGCCTCTGCTCAGGTATCTCACACCTCACTGATGAGCAGAGCAAGTAAGGACTACAAAGCTGCAGTGTGGAAATGAGAAATAGATGCTGGGTTATAAAATATTATGCAATTAAACGAACAGCCCCCTTTAACAGCCAGAAATAAACTTCTTTGATGAGAGCTCAGCTATGATTTCTTCTATACTGAAATAATTTCAGAAAAGTGCAACCAGCTTCTAGAAAAGGCTTTAAACATGGGATTTAATGAAACAGAGTTAAATAAACCTCCAGCCCCAGCCATCCTTCCAGGGCTGTCGGATCGGCTGAGCTTTCCCGGCACCCCAAGGCAGGTCTGGGTGCTCAGCACAGTGATGCTGAACACGGGAGCCCACAGACGGGGGTCGCGGGCAGGGGTGGATGGGTGGGATGGTGCCAGGGGCTCATTCCCTGCTGTGCAGCTCCATCTAGGGGCTGCTGGCATCTCCCGGGCAGCATTCCGGGAAAGTGGCTGCTCCTAGCAGGGAGATGCCGTGGCTGCAGGAGCCCCAGCCTGAGCCGTCTCCGGAGCTGCCCCCGGCCCTGCTCGGGAGCGGCGGGGAGAGAAGAACTTGGTCATCGGATGTGCGGCGGTCCTGGCACCAGCAGGGACTGAGCCTGCTAAGTACAAAAAGGATTTGGTGTTTTCGGCAGGCGGAGGTGACTCCTCTTTGCGATGGCACATGACACGAGGCTCTTAGAAGCATCGACTTTTCATCAGGTCTCTTCTCGAGTTTAACCTGATTAAATTTCTTCAGTGAAAGGGTGGTCAAGCGTTGGAAGAGGCTGCCCAGGAAAGTAATGGAATCACCATGCCTGGAAGTGTTACAAAAATGTGCAGATGTGGTGTGTGGGGACATGGTTCACTCAAGGACCTGGCACTCTTGGGTGAATGGTTGGACTTGCTGGTCTTAGAGAGTTTTTTCAACCTTAATGATTCTGCAATTCTAAATTAACTCAGGCTTACCTCGAGTTAAGCCTCATTTGGTGCGATTCACTCTGGTTCACTGATCCTCATCCCTGTGGCGAAAGGTGCTGTGAAATCCAGGGCTGGGAAGCAGGCTCGGGGCACTTGCAGTACCCCTCAGTGGAGGCACCGCTTACAGGGAGGAAGGGAAGAGCAGCAGCTGGGCTGGGGGGCACAGCCAGGCACCAACCACACCCCTCTGAGCTCAGGCTGAGAGCGCTGCTGTCTTCAGGGCCACTTCTTTGCAGACAGTAATGACCTACAGTTAATCAGAGTAAGGTTTGGGATGCTGACAGGGCAAGTTTCTGGTATGGTTTTCTGTGTTGAACTACATAGAAAGGACTTTAGTGAGGTTCTCTGAGGAGGATCTTGTTTTCCAGCTGCTCGGCAGGCTTTGCATCGCTCATGTCCCATGAAGCCTCTCAGGTGGGAGGAAAACACATGAACAATGTTGGGCTCTGGGAAGGAGTGAGGCATTGCAGCCTTCACAGGTGGCATGAAGGGGGGTAAAAAAAGGCAGACCCTGTAGCATTATGCATTGTCCTTTTTAGAAGAGGCAAACCTAAAAGCATGCAGATTCTGAATGCCTAACATAGGGAAAGGGCTGGGGAACTCAAACTGTGAGTGAAGGCACTCTGCTCCAGGCTTGCTGGGGAGCTGATGAGTGGTAATATATGATCAAACACTAATTGCCTTCAAATAAAGGGAAAACCAGCTCCAGGCCAGCTGACAGGGAACCCGCTGGCTCTGTCTGATGCATATTCAGAAGCACATCATCAGCAGAGAGAGTCAGCACATAAAGTCAAGACTCATAAGTGTTTGCTAGCTAATGATCCCAGGGGAAAGATCACAGTTTTGCCATAGCACTGAAAAGAACACCCTAATCATTGACTGAGTTTACAGGTAATCACAGTTACATCATACTTAGCCATTTTCCAATATATCAGAATAATTTTGAGGGAGTCCTTCTAAGCTGAAGAAGAATTGGCCACAAAAAGAGACCTTTCCTGCTCTGTATGCAACAGTCAACGTGTCTTAACATGACATTTCATTAAAGGCCAAATTTCTACTAACCTCAGCAGAAACAGTAACAAGCAAAGAAAAGACCAGCAAATTAAACAACTTCTGGCAAGAAAGATGCAGCCAGATTCAATGAAATGTGAACATTATTTATTTAAAGAGTGATTGCCATATCATTGGTGGATGCCAGTAGAACAGGAACATCTGTAAAATAGGAACACTTGGCCTGGAGCTAATGCTCCCATGCCCATGTCCTGTCCTCTATGGAATCAGTGTATGACATTTGCTGCAGCCTTGAAGCAGAGCTTTTAGTGTTTTATATTCTCCAACATCCTTAATTAGCAACTTTAGTAATTGTCTATAAATTTGGCCATGAGGGGATGATAGAGCAGGGACCTTTCACACAGCACCAAATGGATAACTACTGTGGGCCTGCCACTACTACTGAAGCAGCCAGTTCAGTTCTGGATGAGTGAGAAGAAGGGGATGCAATCCTTTGGTGTAATGGTGAAAGGCCTGACAGAGGCAAGCCGTGTTTTCTCATTTCCACCCAGAGAACAGGAATGTGTGCATGTGTGGGGAAGGCAGTCATGGGGCAGACACGTGAGGTAATGGAAAGTTATGACAGTGGAAAGAAATAGAACCCTGCCCAGACTTCTGCACCTTCAGGTCCTCCAAGGCCCTCTGTTCTTCAGCAGCTTCTCAAAACACACAAGTGCCTACATGCAGAGCATTTAGAGGAGCACTAATGTGTTTGCCTGTGTGCTGAAAAGACTAGAGGTAATAAGAAGTCTTCACCTGAAAGGAGGGGCCATCCTGTCAAAAGGAAGGGCTGGGAAACACTGGCCTCTGCAGCTCACAGGGTGCTTTGCCCCCTTCATGTCTCCCTGTGACTGCATCCCATCCAGCCAGGGTCTGTGAAGCAGAGTCCCTCACTGCCTGCCAGCAAGCCACTCTAATAATCCCTGTCTGTCCCTATGTTCACCGAGGGGTCTTCAGTAGCAGGCTTGAGTTTTTGGTCTCTTTGTTGTTAGTTTATGTAAAACAATCAGAAAAAATTAAGCCTAAGTCCTGAAAACCTTCAAAAGCTTCAACTGTTTTCCCATGTGAGTTTTAAAGGCTGTAACTTGTGTTCCTGGTGAGGTCTCAGAGGAGCTTCAGGCAGGTTTTCCACATGCCTAAGAAGAGGATCACCAGTTCTGGTGTGCAGAGGAATGGGTGACTTTCTCCTATCTTTTTGATATCTTCAGATATGAAAAGCTCCAGATTTTCATATTCCATATCCTTCCTGTAGTTAAAGACAAAACAGATCCCTATTTGCATTTTTAAGGTGTAGAAATGAGCCATCCACATAGATATTTGATTACACAGTTATACAGCAACTGCTGCTCATGCTGACACATGCTGTGCTCCCCATTTTCCCAGAGCAAAGCTGTCACAGGTGCTTTGGATAAAGCAAAGCACTTCACTGAGAGGCTTCCCTGAGTGAGGATGCCCTGTTGATTCACTCTGCAGCAGCTCCTGGCAACTTTCTCCTCCTTGTGCCTAGCAGGAAAGCTGGGCAAAGAGAAAAGCCTCACAGCTCTCCATCCTTCTTGGTGGAGGAAATATGAAGCATGCTACTCAGTAAATTAAATCTATATATCCATGGTATCCTTTGAGCAGTGTTCATTTACCTGAAGGCCAGACTAAGGCTCTGGCTGGATTCAAATGTCTTTTGGGTGAGTACTGGATCCAAACAAATAACTCCTGTCACTGTAGCTGACCTTGGAGAATTTTATTAGTTAGTGAAGATGCCAAATGCAAAGAATAGAACTAAAGCCACAGTGTCAGTTAAAATGTAGCTACTCTATTAATTAAGTCTGGCTTACATCCTAAGCTGCTGGTATCCTATATGGCTATAGGCATATTACAATTCATTTTACTGGAGAATGCAAATAACATCACTATAATACTGATGGATGGCTTAGTATGTAACAGGATGGTGGAAAAGCTGGTAATTTTATAAAAAAGTATATATTTTGTTGTGTGGATGGCCCAGTGTGCTGAATCTCTGCAATGCTTTCCAGGACACAGGATGAACAGGGACTATTTTCTTGTGTCAGCTGCAATGAAAATAAAATAGAGATTTTTCAAGAGCAGTGGGAAGGGGAAGCAATTTTCATGTAACTGATGTTGTGAAGCTCATCAGAAATTCTTCACTTTTAGGACTATTTCAACAATCAAATGACAGGTTTTAAAATCCTCCCACACAATGCAGTCATATAGTACTATCACTAATTGTACTATAGTATTATTTACTCCCAAGCACTGTCTTTCTTATTGCTGTTTTAAAGTACTTGTGTATGTATGTGTTCATATCTATCAATCTTCTTTCTAAATCAAAATTTTCTGTGCTGTCTGCAAACAGCATCACCCTGTTTACATCTGGCCCCAAGTGCTGAGGAAGGTGGTAATGTAATCACTTGGTCAACCTGACTGCCAGGAATTGTCTTCTACAACAAAAGGAAAGCCACATGGGCATGGCTATGACCCTGCCCCTGCAAAGGACCCTTTCCCTCTTATTCTCCACGAATATTGATCTGAAAGCCAAAGGGAATGTGTCACACCAGGCCCTTCTAAAGAACAGGGGGATGCTTCACACTAGCCTCTGCTGAAGGACTTACTGGAGATCCAAGTTTCTTCCTGCTTCTTCTCACCTGCAAGCAAGGAACAGCTGAGAGCAATTCTGCTGCTGAGGGCATCTTTTGAAGGAAAAGGGCTGTCAGCCCAGAGCCAGTAGGCATAAAGTATTACAGTTCCCATTGCATTGAACAGCATCCTTTTATGAGCAGACAGTATGCAAGCCATAAAATCCATGGATGTTTTTGTACTCTGTAAAATGTCTTTAGATCTGTCTAAAGGGAATAACAGCTTTTCCAGTTTATTTGTATGGGTGGAGTTTAGGAATGCATTGTGTTTGTCACACAATCCCCTGCTATTGGGACTGAGGGATCGCTCTTCCCCTGCTGCTCCCAGTGCACTGAGCCCTGGTCTAGAGGTTAAAGTGCCAACCCCAAAACCTGGTCTGCTCATCCAAGTTATTGCCTAGTTGCATTTGCTCTAGCCACTCTCTTGCTTCCAGTGGTGCCTGTGAACTCAGATCAGGGCTTTTTCCCTGTCACCTGCTGGGGCCTGGTGCTGCCCAGCTGTCCCCACTCAGAGCCTGCAGAGCGCTGGCTGCTGCAGGACAAATCCAGTCCAGGAGCAAGCCAGAAAAGGGGGGATGGGGATGGTGGCAGGTAGAGCTCATGCCTGTGCCTCAGCCCTAATTGGTTTTCTAGTATAAGTTCAGGTAGTATTCCTTAGAGAGTCAGATAAGGAAGATAAACACCAAACACAGAATAAATGTAGAAGACACCACATAACCCTAGATGAAGAGTTTAGTGTTTCTGTGTTTGCATATAAAAGTAGAAGCATCTCCAGGTTTTCATGGTTTTCCTGGGCTCTTAGAGCAGTACAATGGTTCTGTCTTTGTTGAATATTTTATTTCTTACAAAATTTCTGTTGTTAACTACAAAATAATCTCCTGTTTCTGACCCTTTTGGCTAAGGTGGAAAGTGGTCTGCCCCAACCTAAAACAATAATGTGAAGTTTTATCTAATCTTCTAGTGTGAAATTAGTCAGATGTGACTTTTTTGCCCATGGGATCAACTTGCAATCAAGGAACAGACTTTCACTAAATGAACAGGTAGAATTTCTCTGAATTCACTTGTCATTGTACTCTTTTAACCTGCTATAGTGGCAAATAAGTTAAATTATCCACAGTCCACCCAGCCCCTTATTCTGTCCCACAAAGAGAGTTACACTTATGGCAAAAGGATAAATACAGCCATTATATTGTCAGCAGCTGGGGGTAATGATCTGAGCATTAATCCATCCATTGGAAGATGTTTGAAGGTAATGCTTTGATCCACCACAACATTCCTGGTGAGAAAAGAGGCACTGCCTGAGTCTGCACAGCCAGAGCCAGGTGCTGGTTTGATGTTTCTGTGCTTCAGAGTGGGAACAGTCCCTCAGGGAAGGAGTGCAATGAAAGCAGCCTGTGAACTAGTGGAATGAGGTCATGTCTAGGGAGCTGAAAAACAGAAACTGTGGCCATGCAATGTAAAGAGTCCACTAATTAAAGACCCCAGTGAAACTCCTGTCATGCCTTACCAATACTAAGATTTCTTCTGTTTCAAGAGCTTTGTTGTGGTCTCCTTTAGGCTGTGATTTCCTTTCATGTATTGGATATTCCTGATAATGTCAAAGCTAATTGTCATGGCTGGTTTTAAATTGTTTTATGGCCACTGTTTTAGAGTTTAAATAATTCTGTACTGTTTTGGGTTTTGTGGCAAGGTTTTGGTGGAGGTTGAGAAGACACCAGAAGCTTCCCCGTTGTCAGACAAAGTCAGCGTTACCTGGCAACAAGACGAACCCATCACTGATTGAGGATGAGGCCATCAGAAACACGAGCCCTATAACTCTCTATCTTCACAAAAACCTGCATTTTCTGCAGCTAACTATAGCCCAAATAGCAATGGGAAGGGGATATGTTTTCCATGCACTTGTGCTAACACACACTAGTTTTTGGAAAAGTACCCCCCAAACCTGCAAAAAAAATTGGCACTACCCACTTTGTAGTCAGCACCATTTGTCTGGGCAGGGGTATAGAATGTCACATACTGGTTAAACTTCATATAACTTGTAAGACTTTGTTTACATTTTCCTCTAAAAAAATATCTGTTTCCTTCAGTAGCTAGTTTCACCTGAAATGGGTAAGTATTGGTTGACTTATATCAGCTGTGGGAATGAAGCCTTTCCCACTCTGTTTATGTAGGTGCCACAGGTATTGCACAATGCTTGTGGAAGGCAGCTCTATGTTTTCATTGCAAAATGACAGCAGTACTAGAGAGAGGTGAAAATTACACTGTGAGACTTCCAAGTTCCATTAGCTAATAGGGTGTCTGAGCTCTTTGCTCTAACTTATCTGGGGATGTGCAATAATGCCCAGATAAATGTTTTCTTTGCCAACCCAAGCATTAATGTCACTGTGGTTCTATTCCCACAGAAGATGGGTGGCCAACTGTGTAACATGCTCTGTGGTTGTTGGGCTTTCAACCTGGACTATCATGGAGAATTCCAGAGTTAGCCAATCCATAATTTCATCTTTCATGAAACATCTTTTGTGGGGTGTAGAGGTTCATAGAACAGATAAATATTTGTATATCATCCTTTTTGATACATTACCATGGAAACAAGTAATGAAAAAAAATACTCTCAAGCAGGTGGTTTTGTTTTTAAATACTGTCTTTTCAGCTTTCACCTTTCCAGCTCTGCTCCTGTTGGGGGATTGGAGTCTCTTTCTGCATCTGCCACTAGATGGTATTGCTTTAACAGGCACCCTCCTGCCTCTTCTGCACCCTTGAGACACAGACCCTAGAAAAGCAGGGGCTGCCTGTGTTCTTAATATTCTTCAAGCATCTCCTGGCAAATGCTGTTGAGGACAAAGTCTTAGAATAGCAGATATTTAGTCCCACAGCTGGCAGCTTCTTGTCCTTGCAGCACACTTTCTTAAGGACAATTTTTATATTTCCTCTATAAAGCAGAAGGTAAGATGGGTCTGTGATCTGCCTGAAATTTCAGAATACCTGATGTATAAATTTTGAAGCAAACACAAAACTTTGTATCTTCCAGGTCTTTTAGCTAATACAAAAATGCAAATAAAAGGCTTCTTTTTTTTTCACAATTGTAAAATTTTTCTAACAGTTTTGTATTTCCTTTATGTGCTCACAAAAGAAAAGCAGCTAATATGCAGGAAGTCATTCAGCAAAACTGTTATTATTCTAGGAGATAAAAACATCCGTGTGGTGAGATATGAAGTAACTTTATATTAAAAGTTAATGACTTGGACTGTTCAGCCTTAAATTATTTGCTACTTCCTAATCCTTGATATGCATCTTTATGGTAAGTTTATGTGATGTGAGACTTTTTCCACTTTTATATTTCCTTGTTTTGTTGTTCTGTTATTAAACTTTCTTATGCCATTGCTTTCCCTACTGGGGAAACAAACAAGAAAGTCAAACCAAAAGTAGAAAGAACATCCTGTAGTGATTAAATGTTCTCTGTACCCACATTTATAATTTTTCAGTGATCCAGTTTCTATCTTAACTCTAAATTAGGTTCATTGACTTTCTAAAATGATTGGTAATTGCTTTACTTGTTTATAAGTAAACAAAACCTGCTCCCACATTTAAGTTGAATGTTGGGATTGGCTAGCTGAAATTTTATTAGGTGTTTTGAAGAACTATTTGGAAGTTTTAAGCTTGAGTTACACAGCAAACCTTCCTTGCTGTGCAAGGGCTACAAAGGCTCTCCCTGGTCCATGCCAGCCCCCTCCTGCCCCCCTAAGGCAAGCTGTCACTTTGCTGGCTCAGGTAGCAGTGGATTCAAAGACAAGGAGGGCTCTTCTTTTTTAAAAGAGCATAGGATTGGTTGGTTTACAGTGAAAGCATGACCCCGAGAGCCAGACCTGACCCTCTAAGTGCTGAACAGTTTGAACTGTGCTGCATCTCAACAAACACGAGGGAGCTGCCAGCTGAGCTATGTTCATTGCTGGGGAAAAAAAGTGCTTTTAACAAAACTCACTTTCTCACACATGTTGGAGAAAACAAAAAAAATGCCTCAGTATTTGTAATGGGAGTGTAGAAAATCGATGCTGCAGACAGTGCTGCTCCTTGCCTTCCACTACAGCTGCTGGTGCCCATTTAGTGTCCTCCAACCCAGGTGAAGGAAACTCATTCTGAGAGGCAAGATCACAGCAGGAACTACCAAAACCAAAGTGCTTATTTCCTCATCTTACTGACTGCAAGGAAAGCAACCATCTCATACTTCTCTTCCAGGGTAGCAGGATGCCATGGTGGCTCAGAAGGAAAAGAAGAGGCCACTGTGCCATGCCATGTGCTGTATGGCACTGCAGCAAGGAGCAGGGCAGAGGCTGCAGGAATGCTGGATGGCTGCACCCTGCAGGAAAAGATGAGGAAGGAGTCGAGTGGAGTTAGTGACTCACACAATTAAGGTTTGGCGTGGCTGAGTGGCAAGATAACAACACGATTTTATCATAAAAGGGACAAATATGTTATTACTGTGGTATATGAGATTCAATTAAATGGCAACGTCAATTAAACAGCTTCCAGAGCTTTTGTTTGGAAGCTTGCAAGGCTTGTTTTCCTGCAAAAGCTGTTCATTGAGTATTAACAATTAGTTCCCCTGCAAATGAGACTGGTTGCACAGCAGAGGCTGTAACACTGGGCTCCTGTTGAAAAGCTGGGTTCAAGTCCATCCTTTGGGGAGTATTTAAGCAGAGTAACTTCAGCAGGAATGTGAATGAATAGCTTGAACAGAGAGTAACCTTGGAATTGCTTAATGCTCATCAGGCTGGGGGAGTGAGCTCTGCAGGAGTCCTTGGACTCTCATTTGCAGAACCTGTTAGTTATGATGGGAATGGTTTCTTTCAGATTTTGACCAGAATTTTTTTCTTTGCCTCGAGAAGGAATTTCAATTTAGTAGCAGGAGAGCAGAAAACCTTTAAGTGAACAAGCCTCCCTCCTAACAGGATGACGTAGAGACAATTTGCAGTCTCCCTTTCAGAGAATGCCTTGGCCCTGTGTTATTTCATTTGTAGTGTTTTGTACTGATGAGGTCATCAAAACATCTCAATACCATAGGTTTTATTGGCTCCAAGACCACGGCCATTTCTTCGAAAGCCTCAACCTTCCCCCAAGACATTTGACAGCAGTTTTGCCATACACAAACACTCTCCATATCCCTCAAGGAAGGCACCTGTAAGCAGCATGGATGGCATCACTGTTCCAAGCTGGCAGGGAGCCTGCTCAGGGTAGTTTTCCCTGCAGAGATGATGACTTTGCTGAAGCCCAGCTGAAGCTGCTGCTGTGGTCCAGGTCCCAGGCTGCCCTCCATCCCCACATCTCTCTGGCCCTCCATCACTCCATCCCTCTGTCCCTTCATCCCTCAGTCCCTCTGTCTCTCCTTTGTCGCCCCCGTCCCGGGAGCCATCCCTTCATCCCTCCATCCTTCTGTCCCTGGTAGCAAACTGAAAAAAC
>WBNO01026708.1:233149-297619 GCA_013400575.1 Peucedramus taeniatus | reverse complement strand
CGTGAGTCCCGGGGCGGGCGGGAGGAGAGCCCGGGGGCGGGAGGGCCCGGCGGTGGGTGCGGGGAAGGCTGCGCGCCCGGCACCATCGTGCCGCGATGGGGCTGCAGCAACGGGGCACCGGGGAGGAGCGGGAGGGGAGCGGCTGCTCCGGCCAGGGGGAGCCGGAGCGGGTGGAGGAGGCGGGCCCCGGTTTGCCTTGGTCACGCCGAGTAACCCTGGGCCACCCCGAATCCCCAGCCTGGAGGCTGCCGGGGAAACCTGCCGAGCTCGGCTGAGCTTATACACGAATGTTTGTTTTTGCCGCGTAGGGAAGCGATGAGAGTATGTCAGTGTAAGAAAAGTATTTGTCAGCAGAGGAGTTTTTAACTTTGGTAATAAGCTGGAGGTCATCTTACTCTTCTGTGGGTAAGTGTTGATAGAATGGTTTCTAATTGCCCTAGGGAAATTTTGAATGCAGTCTTATCCTCCACCCTGACAGTCCTTCAGGCAAACGCTAGTAAAGGAGAAGAATTCGGATGTTTTTCTTTTTTTAAGCTACCTGATATGCTGCCTAAATGTATGGCAGTACATGAGCAGCCAGCAGTGCTGTTGGCTGCAGTGTAGGAGCTGTGTATGGCTGCACATAATTGTCAGAGGATGAAGTCATTTTTTTCTCCATTTCCACTTTTTTTTTCAAAGAAAAACACACATATTTGTGTTTCAACGCCCTGAAGACTCATGTCTTTGAATGAGGCAATCTTTGAAAGTCAGAAGGGCATTGCCTGGCTTACATGTTTCCTTCAGCATAAAATAATGCAGTTATCCAGGCAGAGTGAGTGAGAACTGGTGGAAACACACAGAGCCAGGCTGTATGTGCTGTTTTGTAAACACAACACCTGCTCTAGCGGGTCAACTTCAAGGACACCCTACTAAGTATATAAACCTTCATAAGTACATAAACTTTCATTAACTTTCTTGTTAAAGGTCTTCTAGGTTTAGGTCTGTGAAGGCAAAGTTTTGGTGTAGTGGCTCTATGTTCTGACTGTTGCTACACTTATTCCAGCTTTCTTAGTTAAAAGCTGAGAAATTATTTTTAAATAGAGGAAGAAGACCTAATAAAAAGGAACTTGGAGTAGTAAGCTGTTAAATTCATTTGGTGTACTTCCCTTTCTGTCCCAGCCTGTAGGATTTGTCATTTTCCTGGACTTGTAGTTACTTTAAAAAAAAAAAAGGGAACTTGGCAAATTTTAATGCAGGATACTGTCATATGACATGTGCATGTGTAACTAATATTAGATATTTAATAATTATGCACTAATGCACTGATAAACATATTAACTTAATGCCACTATGTTATAATGCTTGCAAAGCAGTAACAGGGAAAAATCTAAAGATTGCTTTTAATTTTGTTTGTGAGCTTAGACTGGCAGAATCATTACACTGTTTTGAAAACTCTCATTTTTATTGCAGCCAACAAATGCGTACTTCATGTCTTTATTGCTTCCAAACAATACACTTACTCAGTTCTTGAAGAGCTTCTGTTAGGAACAAGTTCTTGTCCTGTTTCAGGCATATATATTGTGACTTTCTTTTGTGTGTAACTTCTCTTATTTATTTCAGAAATGAGGGTTCATTAACATCAACTTTAAGAACGCTTCTGTTCTTCACAGCTCTAATGATTACATTACCTGTTGGGCTATATTTTTCATCAAAGGCTTATGTATTTGAAGGTAATTTTCTTTCTGCCAATTAGCATTATTATTTCAAAAATAGAGGAGAAGCACAATCCTCTAATAGCATCTTTGTTCTTCTTGTTTTGAATATTTGTTTCCTTATATAGACAGAAGGTCCTGTAATGGCTATTTAGAACAGAAAATTATATAAATGGCCAATGTATCTTTCTCTGCATTGTGGTCTGCAATCCAAAATTTGCTGTTTATTACACAGTGGTTTATATTGTATAGAGGAGCATTGTTCCCCTTACCTAAAGAGTATTTAACACCACCCTGCAGAAGACTTTTGTCAGAACCATCAGAGATATGTTTCCTGCATACTAGGTATTGCAAACTAGTCATGTGTTTGAGACAGAATAATGTTGTTTATAATGTTTATATTTTGCTTTTTGAAACATATGTGCATTTTAAAAAGTTACATGTAATTTCACCTATTGAATGTGGTTGCTTGTGAAGCTTTCTTTTAATTAAAAAAAAAAAGAGAGAGATTATGGCTGTTTGTTTGAACAAGCAGCCATGTTGTAGTCCTGATTCTGCAAGGCTTTAATACTTACCTCCTGCAGTTCTAGGAAGGTATCTCCTTCAGAAGTGGGGAGGAGGAAGGGAGAAAGCAGCTGCTTTATGAGCAGTTTATGAGTGTGTAACTGAGTTGTTCTGAGATGATTCTCCTTTGGTGTGTACTGCTGTATGCAGTACATGAAGGCTCAAAGCTTGTTAAGTAACTTTCAAGATCCTATTTAGCTTTTTTTTTAATTTGAGGTGTAGCAAGCTGAGCTTTAACTTCTCTGTGTCAGTTAATGGCAAGATCTGTCAGCACTGAAAGGATTGTCTTTGCAGGGTGATGGTTTTGGAGTACTGTAATGTGTAGGTTTTGCTTGCTTTTGGGGAGACTTGGTTGGGTTTTTAAAATTAATTAAGGGAAAATATTTCAGTGTTTGGTCTTTTGATATTTGAAAGCATATTTTATGAGATGCATTCATGTATTTTAACTGGTGGGGCATTATTGTTTTACAGTCTAAATACAGAAGGTAATAGTCTTCTAAATTTAATTGTTCTTCTACTGTTTTCTCCTGTTTTAGTGGCAGATTATTACAGAATTGTCCCCCTTCTTCCTTCCACCTCCCACCTCCCTCCCCCATTTTATTGCCCCACAAAGAAGGTTACATTTAGGGAAAAAGGATGTTGAGTTTTGTTTGGTGCTGGAAGGTGCTAACAGAAAAAGTGAATGTTGTAGAACTCTAAGCTGTCGACATCAAATCTAGGGTATTTTATCTTAAATATTGAATACTGCAGTGTTGCTTTGCTCTGGAAATGGTTTCATGGCCTTTAACTATCATGGTTAATTCTTTCCTGTGAATTGTTTTGAGCTCAGACTTTTGATAGAGGAGTAACTTTGGTCTTTGGGGAGAATTGTGACTGGCCGTGTCAGAGTTCCTAGCTCGTAACTAACACTCTTTACTTTCTTTGTTTTCTCAGGTTCCTTGGGAATGTCTGACAGAGACAGCTATTTCTATGCTGCCATAGTTGCTGTGGTCACTGTCCACGTGGTCCTTGCTCTCTTTGTTTATGTAGCCTGGAACGAGGGTTCGCGGCAGTGGCGCGAAGGAAAGCAGGACTAAAACAAAGATCATTGGTGTCTGATGTCCAGAGACTGTAAATCAGATTTTTTGTAAGCTGAAGGAAAAGCATTCTTCCAAATGTGTAATACACATACACAAAGAGGAGGCTGATGCCTCAGTTGTGGTTAAAATAAGACTTGTGCTCATCTTGACTGTGTACTGGTGTTTTCTGTAATGGTGATGGAAGTTGTTCTTTAGCCAGCTTCTACTGTGTTGAGCTGAGGTGGCCTTAACTTGCAGTTGAAGTGGAATAATTATATACTTTTGAAAACTCCTGCAGCTACTTTTGCCATGCCTAGTATTTTTCTGGTTTGCTCTGAAAATAATATTGGCATGAAGCAAGCATTACATTTTCAAGGAATTAAATTGCTGCTTAAAAAAGCTACATTACATTACTTACTATGCAGCTCCAGTGTAAAAGATGGAATTTCACTTTGCTGTGAATAGTTTCCTGATTTATATGTGTTGTGGTTTAACTCCAGCCAGCAATTGAGCACCATGCAGCTGCTCACTCACTGTGACCCCTCAGTGGGATGAGTGGGGGAATCAGGAAAGCAAAGTGAGAAAACTCATGGGTCAAGATGAAGAGGTAAAACAAAAGCTGCACGTGTAAGTGTGTTGATTTTCAGTACAAATTCAAACCATAGCCCCATGGTAGCTATTATGAAGAAAACTACCTCTATCCCAGCCCAAACCAACACAGTGGGATAGGTGTAATTAATCTATTTCTGTGTTTAGAAGTAATTTCAAAACCAGAATTGTTTAGAAACTCAGGTGATGTCTTTCTAATGTGAATTACAATTTTTTTTTCAAATATATTTTTTATTGCAGTGTAAAATCCAATCTTTAATTTCCTTTTGGGAGGACTGTGGTGTTAGGTATTGCTCATCTTTCTCCTCTTCTACAGTTTATCCTGATAATGCAAAGGAAAGGGCATAGCATATTTTTTGTATGTCTTTAGACAGGTATGTATCTCATTGATATTTGCTAAAGTGTGCAGTTGGATTTCCTATGGTAAAGCAGTGTCAGTAACAATCATAAGCTGCTGTAATGGCTGGTAGAGGAAGGAGCAAGAGAAAACAAGCTCTAGTTGTCTGCAAATGGTGTCCTTTTTGAAGCAGAGGACACAAAAATGACCACATGGAAAATTGACTTCCCTTCATAACTACTTACTACTGTGAAATGGTACAATATGTTGATTGTTTTCTTTTTTCCTTGGTTGTGCATAGAACTTCCTGTAGTCAAACCTTATTGAGATTTTTGTGCTGTAAGATAACATGAATTTCATTCCACTGTTGTGCTGTTGTTAGCAAGCTTTTTAATCTCTGGCTAAAACATTTTTCCTAAAGTTCCAGCAAGGCAAACTTTCTTAACCCTGATGATGGCTGTTAAGCTGTTGTGCTTGAGGTCATTTTGTTAATTTGAATTTTCCAGTTTATTGTATTAGTTTAGCCTTTCTTTAAAGTTTTTTACTTTATATGTGGCTTGGCATAGTTTTGGTGCTGCATGTGTCTGTGGTAAAACTTATATATAAATGAGGCAAAAATTGGTTATCTGTGCCCAGTGGCTTGAGAATTATGTCCCCAAGCTTCATTCCTGTCTTGTCCACCCCAGTCCCAGGTGTGCACAAGCATATGCACCATGGCACACTAATGCAAATCAGATTTTACACTTTGTTTCTGCCATGTTACCTTTTCTCATCCAGAGCCCTCTTGTCAGGTTGCTGCTGGCAAACTGGAGAACCTTCTCAGAGTACTTGAAGTGCAAATTTAGTTTGTACATGGGCATATTTGCTTCCTGTTCTCCAGTGAATGAAGTGTACGTTGTGGAACAAATACTGCCTTTTAATAAACACCTACCCTGCAATACAAGATCCAGTAAACAATATGTGCTGAACACTTTTTGAAGAATGTCTTTAACATTCCACATGTAGAGTACAGCTTAAAGGAAATACATAGCGCTGTTCAATAGCTTGGCTTTTTTTTTCTTTTTTAATTTATTCACAGTGGAGAATAAATGAAGAGTTACACATATGAAATAAAGAAGTTGAAGTTTGTTTGGTACTAGAAGACAGTGGCAGAAAAAACAAATGTTACAGAAGTCTAAGATGTTGACTTCAAGGGGAACACACCTGCTGTGCTCTACTGGCTGGGCCCTGTGCTATGTCTGTTCTATGTTTCATGTAGCAGAATCCCTAGACACAAAGTTAATTCCCTAGGAATAACAGGAAAATAATTCCTTTTTATAACTGTTTAGTTAAAAAAATCTGACAAGTTTGGCCTCTGCTGTATGTGCAGGCACTGTATTGTCTCAGCAGCTGGGGGTAATGATCTGAGCATTAATCCATCCATTGGAAGATGTTTGAAGGTAATGCTTTGATCCACCACAACATTCCTGGTGAGAAAAGAGGCACTGCCTGAGTCTGCACAGCCAGAGCCAGGTGCTGGTTTGATGCCTGTGCTTCAGAGTGGGAACAGTCCCTCAGGGAAAGGCTGCAATGAAAACAGCCCATGAAGGGTTGTCCCCCTGCAGCCAGGGAGGCCCACGGGGAGCATTCCCTTCCCTCTCTCCTTGCCAGCAGTGGGGAGCCACCCTGGAGCAGTCTGTTCCTGCAGGACTGCACCCTGTGGAAGGAACCCACACTAGAGCAGTTTGTGAGGGGCTCTCCTGAGGAGGAAGGAGGGCAGGAGCACTGTGTGAACTGACCACAACACCCATTCCCTGTGCCACTGCAGGAGAGGTAGAGAACTTGAGAGCAAAGTTCAACCTGGGAGGAAGTGAGTGCTGAGGGGAAGGTGTTTTATTTCACATCACTCTACTCTGATTTGATGGGTAATAAATTAATTTCCCCAAACTGGGTCTGTTTTTCCCCATGATTGTAATTAGTAAATTACTTCCCTGTGTCAACCCAGGAGCCTTTTGTTACATTTTCTTTCCCTGTCCAGCTGGAAAGGGGACTGTTAGCATGATTTTGATGGGCATTTGGTGTCCAGACAAGGTCAAACCCACCACATTTAAACTGATAAAAGTTGTGGAGAGATCAGAATTCTTGTTGGTTTGATTTTTTTTTTATTTTCTATAGAATGGTGATGTAAACTTTTTAACAGTATGGTATTCTAAAGTGGCACTGTAAGCTTGTTAATTTTACTACTAGGAATGGATTTGAGACAACTCTTAAAAAGTCAGCTGGGAAAACTGCGTAAGTCCTTCAGTACTTCACAGCTGCCTCTCACTTAATGGTCTAGCATGTGTTTGCATAGGTTTACAATTATTTTAGCTAAAGGAAGCAATTGTATCTCGCAGTAAGTAAATACCTTGAGACAGATAAGCAGAAATTGTCCAGAACATTTTCCAAAAGTGAATAGACAGTGAGGGAATTGGGAAGTGGAAAATGAGTGACTTTTCATTAGTTTTTGTCTTCTGTATGTAATATCTCCATTTTTTCAAATGCCTGAGGGCACTGGTGGTAGGTACCCAGCCTGTGACAGTGTGCAGGTGAGTGAGCAGCTTTGGTTTGTGCTTAGGGATGCTTGACTAAACTCGTTATTAACTGCCAGCACTGGGTAAGAAGTGGCCAGAGCAAATGGTGATGGTGATCATGCCATTAACAGGAATTATCATTAATTAAGGTATACAAACTTGAAACAGTCTGTGTCGTACATTTGAAACAAAACACTGCCTACTTGTTTCTTGCATTGTAAGAAAGGTCCTAGTAGTAACACTCAATGTTAAAAAAAACAAAACCCCAAGAAAACAGCCAAACACAGAAACAACAGCCCTACCCTGCAGAAGGCCCAAGCTCCTGTGCTATTTTCACCCTCAGGCAGAGGGCAGGCTGTGCTACCTGATCACTCTCATGGGCCAGGGGAAGGTGTGGTGCTCGCTGAGAAATTGTGTTCTCACTTAGTGCATTGGTGAACAATAAAATGTTTGATGTTACTGCGAGTTTGGTGGGGTTTCTCCTGCTGTGACTACTGTAGTTAAGCAAAACGTGCTTAGGCTTCTGACAGCCCTTGCAGCTGGACAGGGTGCACTGAGAGCATCAGGCAGGGGGGTGGTTGGTACTAGTTCAGGTGAGTAAGAAATGAAAAAGCAAAGGGCTCTTAAAAAAACAACAGCCATACATTATGGTACTCCAAAATAACCAAAATAATGTTTTGCGTATGACAGATGTAGATAGGGTGCAGCCCATGGGGGAAGAGGAGAAGAGTCCTGTGAAGCAAAGGAATGACTTGGGGAGATGGGTGGAGGGCTGGAATGTGCTAGCATGGCTTGATATATGATGGCTGAGGCACCTTTGTTTGGAAGTGTTTATTCCACTGTTTTTCAAGGGATTGTGCAGAACCATTGGTCTGAAATATTGAATGTAAATAATACAAAATAGTAAGCTAATTCAACTTTAATCTTCCAACTAAAGTTGTTCATAGGTTGACAGCTTTGCTGTGTGAGATCTGGGACACATTTATTTATTTTGTCTTGTACAAACCAACATTGTTACTGGCTCTGAGTCATCTCATAGGGCATGGTCAAGCCCTTGGAGTGTAAATATTTCTTTAAAAATACCAAAGAGCAACTGCCACTCTAATGTTTCATTAGCTCAAATCAGCTGTCAGTTTAAGAGTAATACAGAAGCTGCTTGTTCCAAGGTGACAGAAAGCAGAGCTTGTAGTTTCCCTGTCAGAGGAGGCCCTCAGGTGCTTGAATGGGTTTTGCAAGAAGAGATTGCTGTGTGATTCGGGGCCCCCACAGTCATTCTCTTATCTGAAGATACACCAGTGCCTGAATTTCTGAGCTGTTGGCATAGAGCTTGATTCTCTTTGTTAGGGGAAACACAGTGTTGTGTAACAATGCTGAGCTGTAGTTGCAAAAGAGGAAATGGAAGTAAACTCTTGGGACTTGAGCTCTGTTTGAACCTAAGTCAGTAAGAAAAGGGATGGAGAAAATGCTGGTGGATTCTGGTAGAAAGCAGCTTTTTTAGGTGCTGCTCTCCCAGTTCTGAAACCACGAGACAGAGCCAATTGAGGTCCTGTTTCAAAAGGCAGGGATACAGACCGGGAAGTTTTGTGAGGAAGGATGCCCAGGGTGAAGAGCTAGGAAAGTTGAGTAGTTAATTTGGTGACTGGCTGGCTAAATGCCTGGGATGGAGATTTTAGTGCTGGTTTGCTGTCATGCTTCACATCCCTTTTGTCCTACCAGCTTTGGATGGTTTTTGCTGAGATGATTCCCCTGCCAGTCCACTGTTTGGAGGGGTGATCAGGTGCTTACCTGCAACTGGGCTCTTAAAACAGTACAAACTGCTCACAGGCCTGCAAAAAAAGCTGTTGCTGCTTTTAGTTGCCACATGAGACACTGTGGTTTAATAGTTTTAGTGGAAATGGCCCAGGGCATAGGCACAGGGGGTATGTTATTAATTAAAATTGTTTGTAATTGAAGAAGGATTTATGAGTGAGAGTAATAGCAGTCAGAGATTAAGAACAAACACTGCTGTGGGTGTGGGCCCATGCTGCAGGCACCATGGAGGAGATGTTTAATACCTTTGCAGTTCTTCATCCTCAAGATGCAGTTTTTCCTACCATGCTTAAGTCATTAATGTGGCTCTGCTAATGTTAGAGATCAACTGGAAGTTTGGCTTCACAGCTGGAATGCTGCTTGCTTCAGGGGAATGAGTCTTTGATGTGTGGGTGGTTTTGCATCTGACAGAGAAGACAGAACCCACTTTGCTCTCAAGCCACGTCACACTTTGAGCCCATTCCTAGAATAATTCCTAGAGAATTAGCAAGTGTTGGGTGATTCTTAATATAAAGCATTATGATAGAGTGTAGAGTTTCCTTTACAAACTTGTGTTCTGTCTGCAATGCAATGCTTTTTTCTTCAGAGTCAAGTGTGCCCTCACCAAAAAATTCAAACCACAGGTGATTCTGATGATCTGGTAGTTGAAACTATTTTGATGGCTGTTTGTGTTAGGTGCAGCTCCTATTTAAATGTGGAGTGGCTTAGCTCACATCTGCAGGTTTTGCCCAGCATCCCTGAGACTTGGGTAGACACCACAGCCTGTGTTTAATAGAGATTCCTCTGTGGCCTTAATGCTTAGGGGCTTAAGGTCCCAGTTTTACTTAGTGAAAACTGGACCTTGGGTTTTATATTTGAGTTATAATGGCCTCTTTCTAAATGATATGATCACTAAACCAGCTCTTTCATTCATATATAGCATTAAGCCAGTTCCTTTATTCCTATCTAACATTTATTTCTAACCTGTTACAGTTCTGCAAACAGCAGCAAGTCACTCAGTGTGTGGAGTGACTTGCTGCTGTTCTCCCTCTTCACCTTTCCTTAGTAGGTGCTTTCCATGAAAGCAAATATTCCCTGTAGTGAGATATCTCTTGTGATCCTAGTTAAGATAAGGTTGAACTTTGTAGGGTGAGATGAGGCTTTTATAACACTTGGTAGGTATTTTGCTTTCCTACCTGTGTATTTTCAGAATTGTTTGTTCTATCAGCTCTGATACTTAAGGCATGAAAACAGTGATTTCAGAGGAAAAAATTTCCAGTTTTATAGACAATTCCTGTATCAATTATCTATTTTTCATGGGCCTTTGGGAGGAGTAATTAACAACATCAAAAGAGCAGCATTTTTCTGTGTTGTCAGATACTTACTAGGTTCAGAACCTAGTGGTTCAGTGGTCAAATGGTGGTTTGAACTCTGGTCAAATGTGGTTTTATTTTAGCATATTACAGGACTCGAGAACATGTAAGTACACTGAGTAGCACTGGCAGTGGGACGAGGGTGCTTCCATTTCTCCAGCCCTAAAAGAAAACTACATTGAGCCTTTAGTTCAGGAAATCTTAGAGATCCCCTCAGGAATATGTGATGGATGCAGCTCTTCAAGATGCCTGCCCATGCCAAAATTCTGTGTTTGCTTTATAGCAAGCTTATGCAAGGGATTCATTGGGAAGGAGAGCTGAGTGGCTTGTGAACTTTCTACCTCAGGTCAGCTGTGCTCTAACTGCACGGCCCAAATTGCTATTTGATGGGATAAATGATTTTTGTGTGCTTTTTATGGACTTTGTTCAAAAAGTGAAGAAGTAATTCATCTCAGCAGGTAATTCTGCAAAGCACCAGAACTAATTTGCTACAGCTCTATTCAGTTACAGATGAAGCAATGGAGTAATGTGTCTGATTACATAAGCATCAGCTCAGTTGATCATATCTGTGTGTGGATATAATACATGAACTGATTGACCAGTAAAGCAGACAAGAGTAATTTATTTTGTGTTGTCTTCTTGATTTGTGATGAGACAGTTTTCCTTCAGTCCAAACTTGGCAGTTTGCTCATCTCAGAGATTCAGGTACTGACTGATTGACCAGTAAGAGGAATCGATGTATTTGTAGAAGCCAGTGTGCTCCAGATTCCTGTGAAAAGCAGGTGAGGCTTTGCATTGTAAGGGAAGTTTCCTTGCCTGCAGTCCTGGCTTTTGGAGAATTAACAAGGCTGGTCCTGAATCAGATGATAATTGAAATGCAGAAAATGAGGTATTGGAGGTAGCTGTGCCAGAAGTGCTGTGGTTTGGGTGGGTAAGAAGACTTACCCATCAGTAACAGGATGTCAGCTGACTCTTCTTTTTCTCATTTGCATTCCTAGCACTGGGAATTCAGTATAAAGCCATCATTTACTCTTAACAGTCTTAGAAAAACACAATCTGTCTGTAATATTTCCTCAGGAAAAAATTCTGTTTTAAACTAGGCTTTTGAGACTTGGTACAAATTTAAGCTGCTTTAGTCAAAAAAAGAGCTTTTGGATAAAGCTGTTGTTGTTGATGGATTTTTCCTCTCCAGAATACACTGCATATGCCTTTTGTGCTAAAAACAAAGGTGAATATCACAGAATATTGTATGTGGCACATTGTACAGTATCCAGATACCACTTGCCTTGCATGTGCTGCCTGCTCTTGCAGCTGTTTCCAAAGAACAAGGTAGGATCCAGCTGCACTCCATCTTTATGAGCACACAGGAGAGCTGGTCTCTGTCCTGAAGAAGCCACCACACAGCAAGATCAGTCTGGCTAAAGGGATTGCCAACAAACACAGCAAATGTGTCCAGGTGGAAGTGTTTAGTGCAGTTAGCACAGGGTAACTCCTGGAGTTATTGGACCTGGCCTTGGAGCTATGGCACATCCACCCTTGGAGAGGTAAAGAGATTCACTTTGCTGGCTGTGGCAGATCACAGGGTCAGAACTACAGGGCAGGTGGGGGAAGGGATTGGAACGTGAATTTTCTTCCCACTGCTCTGCCAGCAATATCTGCTATTCACTACCACCCATCCACAGGGATATTCTAGGGATTTTTTCTGGTTAGAACTTGAATCAGTGGATACCTGGACTTTTACCTAATTTTGCATAGCTTGACGCTGTCTTCAAGGTCTGCAAACATTGTAACCCATGCTTTCCTTTCTTGTCAGTTCTTCTGAATATTCCATTAAATCCCTGTTTCAGTACTTTTTTGCCTTTGTTCAGCTGGCTTTAGACTTTTCTGGGTTTCTTTCAGGTATACCTTTTCTCTGTCTCATCATTTCCTTCCACATCTAAAAACTTAAATTAATAAAAAAGGCTTGTTGAAATTTGCACACCACTGGAGGATGGTGCTGCACTTGAACTGTGCCATTCCATTATCTTTTCAATGGTGTTAGTGCTGGGCTTTTGTCCTGCTTCACACTCAAGAGCACATCCCTTCATTTTGCCCCAAGGTTCAGCTGGGAATGAGTTCAGTGCTCAGGATGAAGGATATGCATATGGTGCTATCCAGGGTAAGTCTTAGCATGAGATGGGAAAAACACAGCAGTGAGCAAATGATAAAGGAATTAAACTAATATACAGTCCCTATTTTATCATGTATGCCTTGGGGTATGTGCATGTCTTAGTCTTAGCTCTAAGCAGTGCATTGTTTGGGAAAGTACATTCAAGCATGACTAATCTGCGTTTGTCTCCCTCTCCCAAAACATTGTTTCATTTGAAATGTTTTATTTCTCTGTATTTAAAGAATATTCTTTCATAATGCAAAAGCTATTTTTCATTTTTCTAGAACAATTGGCTGAAGTGTTTCTATTAATCTTTCTATTATTTAAGCACTTATATCTGCAATACACAATAGAAACGAATTTATTTTGTTTGAGACAAGCTTGCTTTTTATCCTACAGAAACAATGACTCATGAGATTCATCCAACCCTCATCTATATTCCTCCCCCAACTAAGTTAAATGTGAGTTTTGTGTTTGTATTAAAAGACAGCCTGTGTGTACCTCACCAGGGAGCTTGTTTGAACATGGAGCTCACAAGAGGAAAATTCCTTGCCACAGTAAAACTGCTTCATTGGGCATTAAGGAGCTTTGCAAAGTTTGCTCCTTAAGAAAACAGCATTAGATTTAATTCATTGCTCACACTTACAGTGATCCTAGTCTGGTGTGCACTTCACCAGGATCCAGAAGGTTTGTGGTTCTGATTCATGAAGGGACTACAGAAGGCAGAGATCTGTGATGCTTTGTCTTTGGGCCTGTTCATCCTGCACATGGAGAGCATCAGAATGTATAAGATTCTACACTGGTCTAGGATAAAAGCACCCTCTATTTTCATTCTGAAACAGTCCTGCAAATGGTTGTGGTGGTCTAAATAAGAAGGGAATGTGAAGGATGGGTGCAGGTGTTTGCAGTCAGTGTAGCTGCTGAAGCCCCATGAGGTGAGGAGATACCCTTAGCTGGAGCTGACTCCACATTAATGCAGAGAAACTTGTTTAAAGCTAAAATGAGGTATGGGCTTGCAACTCCATGGTGTGGATGGACCACAGGGGTTTAGCTGGGAGGAAATAGACCCTGATCAGTACAGTTCACTGCATGAAAAATAGTGAATTTCTCTGCAAAGCTGTGGGTTTTGCATTGGGCTTTTTTAACTGAGCAAAGTCTTCTGGGCATCCAAGTACTTCTTTTTGGTAAACCTGGAGAGGATTGCAAAAGAAGCTTTCCAGAAAGAAATTTATATCCTGTACATTACCTTGTTCCTGTTTGGACACTGCTCACAAAACACTGCCTTGCAGATATTGGGATAACTGGTACTTAACTAAGAAAAGACTCATGAGATTGATTTTCTAGGAGCAATAAAAACTTCACACATAATTAATCTCCTCCCTTCATCTTTCCCTAGGGATGGCCTGTATTTGCAGAGGCTGCACAATAGACATGTCTATTCCCTTTGCCAGCCAGAGCTAAAGGCCTCTTTCTGTTTAACTCTAAGACCAGACTATCTATGGAGTCCTGTTAAAAGGATTTTTGAGATTTTGCAGCATTTCTGTTTTCCTGGAACTCCAAAGCAACTGTGCTTCTGTGAATGGAGTTCTTGATAGGTGAACATGCAAGTGCAAGTGACTTCTGATCTGTACAGCAAAGGGTTAAGAAAACATACATCTGCAAAACTGAAAGATGAAAGCAACCTAGACCATTAATTTCACATTTTCTTATGGAGAAAAACATTTTCAGCAGATACAGCATGTGGAAGGAAGAAGAACAACATCACCACTGGCAGAATTGGGAAGTTGAACTATGTGTTCAGAGATTGAAGGTTCTGGAGGGTAATTCATACTCCTGCCTTACAACTCAGTCAGAATTATGGTTGCAAGTGCAGTGAGCACCAGAAGCTTACATGAGAATTCTGCCAGAAATATGTTGGGCATCTCTATGAATAGGCAAGGAATGTCTTTAGTTTGACAGGTAACATTTACTTTCTCCCATCCCATCTCCAGACAAATGCAAGAGAAAAATACTGTGACTCACTGCAGGCCAGTAGGCCAAGAGAGATATTTACATTTCTCTGACAGAGTGGATTTCAGTTGGCTTTGATGGACATGGTTTCACGGGCACTTCAGCACTAGGACTGACCTAAGTGCAAGTCAGGCAGGGTTTTCTTTTGGGTGGATTTCTCTTGGCTGTTATTGGCAGCTTTCCTTAATTTGATTTTCATGAGTGATGTGTTGATTTGACATAGTCCTATGCATAAGCTGAATGTAAATTCCAAATTTAAGACTCCAAGGTAAACAAATTCCCAATGCAAAAGGCAGTCTCGAAGACTTCCAAAACCTTCTCATGATAAAAGTAATTTCAAAGTAAAAATCTATGTGCTGAAAAATATTTAATTTCACAGAAAAGTAATTTAAGCAGCATGTATTTTGCAGTTTAATGATTTCCATACAACACAGTATTAGTTTCCTTGTTCATTTGTAGGTGTCTGTTCATTAAGATCTTCAGAAAGTGTAGGGACTGTTTAAATGCTTTAGGGGATGAGTATATTTATTATGAGCTGATAATCCTTGTAACTTGTTACATTAAAATATAAATGGATTATATTTTGATGAGAAGCATGAAAGTGATTACTAAACTGTGGAAAGAAATGTGTTAGAACCCTAAATAGTGTAATAATCCTCTAAGGGGAAATTGCACCTCATTCATTTATAATGGTATTGTGATTGGCTTTGTTTTAGTCCAGCTTTTGAGTCAATGCTTCCATGAAATTCTCACGACTTGCCTTCCAAAATGACATCAAAGACAAAAGGAGAAAAACAGTCTTGACAAAACCAGGTCACTACATCAGCAAGAGCAGAGTGGGCTGAGCAGCTCTGCTTCCTAAATCAAAGCCTTGCTGCAGGAGCACCGCTGTGCTCCTGGTACTGTGTCACAAGCGCCCTTCGCTGCAGTGAGGGACCAAGAAGTGGCACAACTGCAGAAAAAAGGCTGAAGGCTTTGGCCAAAGCCTGGTGCCTTCTCCTCAGAGCGCTGCTATGCTGAAATGAGGATGTGGAGACCCTCAAGGTGTGGCTTTTAAGGGATGTCCTGGTTCCAGCTATACTTTGTAGCCAGGAATGCACAAGGAATGAGGGGGAGCAGCGAGCCCTTTGTGCCTAAATCAAGCAAAAATCACAGCAAGGGATCCGAGGTGTTCTGCCAGCCCTGTCCTTCCAGAGGTCCTTTCATAGTCTTGGCCAAACTCCCAGGTCTAAGGGTGTTCTAAAGGATACACATCTGGACTGTGAGGGAAACATACAGGCCAGATGCCCATCTCAGTCTGCCTTCAGAGCAAGGAACTGTCAAGAAACCATCATCTCCCTCTCCTCCTGTGTATCCCCAGAAGAGCTGTCCATCAAGGGACAGAGAGGGGGATTTGAACATGCACACAGGACCATGCAGGCTGCTTTGAAATTGCCATTTCATCAAAATAGCTCCATGTACAGTTTGGCTCTCTGCAGTGGTGGGGTGGGACCTAGAGTACACTCCAGAAAAGGACTCTCCTCCTGGATCCTGTGTGGCTGTATGCTCCAGGCTTTTTTTTTAAGGCCAATATAGTGCCTATAGCCAAAACTTAACGAGATAATTATAGCTGGTAGGGCTTGGTAATTAATGTCTAGTACAGCCTACTGTAACATGCTGCTGCTTTACATGTGTTTTGTGCAAAGTGGGAGTGCTGAGGCGTGCTCATTTGCTGCTGTCTGACAGGGAGAGGGTGGCAAATCCTACAGGAAGAAGGAAATGTGCTTCCCATCTTTTGGGGTTTTAATTAAATTAACTGCAGTGGCAGAAATGGCAAGGTGCCAGGGCTTCTCCTGTGACTGAGCAAGCACTTTGCAGAGAGGGAACCTGGGCACAGGAGGCTCACACAGGTGTCTGTGTTCACCAACAGCATCTGTTCTGGCTAACAAGCCTCACTCTGTGTTGCTGATTTACTTAATGAAGAAAAGGCCTTCACCTGTGTCTGTGACCATGTGGGTGCAAGGATTTGGTGTTTCCACCTGAGTAGCAGTAACAGCACACAGTCTCTGGCAGGTTTCACTAAAGCCATCCAACAGCACATGTAGCAAAAGCTAATGGAAACCACATGGCACAAGCCTTGCTCTTTCTATGCAATGCCTCAGAGAAGATTTAGCAGAAGCAAAGACCTGTTCTGGGGCTTGGAATCTCCTGCTGTGCAATGTCTCCTAATGGAGCTACTACTGCCTGCTGAAACCTGGAGTCTGCTCCTGCACTTGAGATCCAGAGTTCTCCTGGCTGCACCTTGTTGGCAGAGACATCCCAGTTTCCAGGTGATGTAGCTCACAGAGAGGTTCAGATCAGCTGCTTCTCCCCACACCCTTTCAGCCCTGCAAGGGCTGCAGGGGCACAGAGAGGAGGCACCTGGGCATTTGGGTCTGTGTCCCAGGGGAGCCTGTGAGTGTACAAAGCAAATGCCAAGCACAAGCTGGCATCTGCTCTGACCCAGCAGGTCATCCAGAGGAGGAAAAAGAGAAACTTACTTTTTTTTAGTATTAGGAAGACCTGCCTATCTTAATCTCCATGCAAAATAGATGACTTCTATCACCTGGGACTTCTCTGTGTAGGATTTTGAGCAGAGCAAGCTAATAATGACTGAGTCTCATTGGGGTTTAAAATGGTATTCTTGCTTCTCAGTGTAAATAGGAAGTGAGAGTGTAGCATGTAGGAGGTCTTTAATCTTCTAGATTTATTACCTTTTGTATTATTTTTTAAAGCTTTTTGTTTCATCTTGAGCACTGGCAGAGGCGAGCAGGTAACTGAAAGGACACACAGAGCATTTTAATGGGGCTTTTTCTTGAATTCATCTGAAGCCAAGCCCCCTCTGACCACAGCCCCACCCTCTCATCTGCATTTCGTAAGGGTATTACCGCTGTAATTAATAGGACTTGTATAACAGTACCTAATTAAACTCCGATCATATCGTGTAAATTTAACTTGATTATCATTAGCCTCAGTGAACTCTGCAGGAGATTAATCCCAGTGATTCACTCAGCACAGAGAGCAACAGCAGCAGCTCTGCGGAGGACCAAAGTATTGGTGAACAGCAATGCTCTGTGCCCCCAAAGCCTGCAAGGTAGGTCTGGGTACCGACAGCAGCACAGTGTCAGGGAGGGGGTGGGATGGGAGTCTCCCCATTTCCAAATTGCTTAAAAGCCCCTGGAATGCCAGCAGCCTTCTACGGCGCCGTTCTTCAAATCACTGAATAAGGAGTCTGTGAGAGGATTATGGCTTACATAAGAGTTTTATGTCTGTCCTAAAGCTACAGCCCCTCTGCATTTGTCCACTGCGTAGGGTGTCTGCCAGTGATTCATGGACACCAGAATGTTCTGAATGACTACGAGCCACATTTTGTTTAGGATTATTACACGTACAGGACCTGGTCCCAGTCCTCTGAAAGCTGATGAGGTTTAGTCTGAGGGAAGAGAGCAGAGGCAATAATGGTACATTCCTTTATATTAATTCCTGCATGTTAAAATGCTGTATACTTTGCTTCTGCACATTGTGCTGGAGAATTCTTTGGTAAAAAAAAAAACAAAAAAAACAAATAAGGCTTTTGGCAAAATAATGGGGGGTTTTCAGTTTGTTGTCCCGAAGTACAGGGCACGGGGTTTGTCCTGTCTTTGGCTGAACACATCTGTTTGTTTGCTGCTAATAATAGTTTAATCAATGGGGCTGATTCCTGCATATTCTCAGTCTGACAGTAGCCCAGAACACTCAGATGACAGCAAAAAAAAAGGTGTTTTGTATATGTCACTTTTTGATTCTTTTTTGTTGTTGTGCTGTTGTTGCTTAATTAAAGCAAAGAGAAAGTTTTACTCCTGTTTGCATGAATGGTCACATCAAACAGTACAGGAAAATCTAGGCCAAGCTGCTTTCAGTGGGCTAAGGAACATTATACCATTGCACCACTTCCTTTCATAGTAGCAATGCCTCTTAATAAACACCAGGCACCTTTTGAACTTTCTTTGAAACAGTTAGTTTTGCTTTCCACGAGTACCCTGTAGCCCACCTTGCCCCCCGGCTGGCTGTGGCCCAGCTGTTGTTGGGAGATGTGTCCGTGTGGGATGGGAAGGAGAGGGATGTGCGCGGGGTGCATCCTCGCTGCCTGCAGAAATGGTGCTGGTTATATAACGCCCGTGCTGGCTAACGAGGTGAAACTCTGTCAACTCTTCTGCACCAGCTTTCAGAGGGTTTGGGGCTGCTGGCTGGCTGAAGGGTAAGTCAGGGATGTGCTCCTCAGGGGGGGCTGTGTGTTGGGGTGCACACGCAGGTGTCAGTGTGTGCAGTGCTGAACAGGGGCTCACTGATGGCTGAGATGTCGGGGCAGGCAATGGTACCTCAAGCAAACACGGCCACTCAGCACCTTACCTGAAATAGATCCTTTTAGGGTATTGCTACTTTGTGAAACAGCTCTGTAATTTGTCTGTGCTGTTTGTCTGTTTTTGTCTAATGTGTCTCAAACACAATTAAAAATAAGCTGTGCTTAAGCCATAATGGCTTTCTTTTAATAGTGGTAATAATATTTTGTGAGAGAAGGCTGTGCTCAGGCAGCAAAATGCTTTCTATCAAATAATCCAGAATGCTGTTACTATTCAGAATGTAGCTTGCTGGGGCTTTGCTGTTGTTCTTTGCACTTGCTATTGTTTCTTGCACTTGCAGACTTGTACCTGTTTGCAGCACAGTTACTGTGTTTGCTTGTCCGAGTGCAGATGTTCATGTTGACTGATGAGTGCACGCTGGAAAATTGTGTCCATGAGTGCAGGATGTCCCTGTCTGTTGTAAGACTGGGACTGTAGGTCTGCATGTGCTTGCCACTGTCATGGAAGAGTTACTCGTGCGTAGCACTCTCACGGAGCCACTGTCAAATGTGCCTCTCAGAGCAGAAAGTCATCTTGGTTTGCAGCAAGATGAACAAAAGGAATGCCTGAGCTTTTCAGGGTAATATTGTGGAAGCTGTGCTTGCACTGTAAGTACTGTATGTGCTTCAAGTACCTGAGAGCTGCTGGGGGAACTGGTTCCCTTAGAGAGACGGAGGGGCTGTGCATGCACAGCACAGGCAGCTGTGAACTCAAAATATTCCAACAGCAAGAAACGGAGCCCAAATGAACCTAAATAAGCAAGGGATCTGAATTATTCACAAACAGAAATGCTTGTTCCTGAACAGTCAGGTGTCTGAATCCAGAGCAGCCTCAGGCCATGGGACTGGCATTGTGAGGGTGAGCGTTGTCCTAAAATGAACTGTGCAACAGAAAAATCGGTTGGTGTGAGATACAGGCTCGTATTCTCCTGGGACTAAGAATCTCTTGTACTCAATTTTTAGACTCTTTTTGTTACCATCTAAAAGGCACTTGATGTCACAATTCCTGTCACTTTGGCTTTTGCATTTGTTCCTTGCAATATTCAGCTGGAATAGCAGCCTGCCAGGGCCCACATCCTATATCCTATTTCAATTTGTTCTCTTTCTCTTGCTGTGCTTGAGTCCAGTGGTCCCACACATCTGGCTGGTCCCTGACTGGTTGTGTGGCCTTTGTGTGAGAAGGTCAGTGTAAACATGGGGGCTTAGCCTGAGGGCAGTCTCTCACTCCAGACTCCAGGGAGCTGCACAAGGACTGGTTGCCACGCTGGACCTCTGGGGTCATGGGTAATCAGACACGTGGTGGCCACTTCTTTTGCATCTCCCCATTTTTAGGGCTTCTGGTGTGTTGCTAAAGTTTTGCAGGGAGCAGCTCCTCGATGTTTTGTACCCCCACCCAGGCACCTGGGAGAGGGGCAGCCGGGGCTGTTGGCCACAGTGTCCAGGACTCAGACCCTAGGAGGGGAAATGAGCTGAAGAAATCTCATCTTGGTGGCAGGTGTGGCATATAACCATCTTTGCACCAGGGGAGGTGGCTTCTCTGTGCTGCAGAAGCACCCTGTCACTTGGGAGCTCAGTGGTTCCCCCAGCACAGCGAAGACAGCGATGGGGAGAGGCCAAACAATGCTGCAAGCTCCCAAGCACTGTGTGCTTCAGTGAAGATAGGCAGATTGCCATAAGTGCTCATAGGTAGATAAATATCACATAGCTACATCGTTTTTCATACATGATCACTGAGGTGCTGGTGGCTTTGTAACTTTTGCAGCCCCATAGCTGAGCCTGCAAGGTCCCAGTTGCTGCCTACAGATGGTAAGCCTTGCCCTAGATATCAAGCAGACTTCTCTGTGCACACACCTGTGTTTAATTACCATTATGAAATGGCAATAAAAAAATCTAAAATGTCATTACAACATGTCCAGTGGTATGGGGCTGGGATTTGCAGTCCAACTGCAAGCCTCCTGTTGGTGAAACTGCTCCAAGTTTGTCTGAACTCTACCACTGGACAGTTGTCATCCTCTGTGAGCTGCTCTCTAAGCAGGCTGATGGGGCTTGTTGTGTTTGTCACTGACTTGCCAGGATATGTTGGTGTCAGCACCTCTCCTAAGTCTTTCCTATGGTGGAAATTCTGCTTGGTTAAAACTCTCATCAGCTGGATGGCTCAGCAAGAGCAGTGCTTTACCCAAGGAGTAACTTCTTTCTTCAAGGAGAGTTATTTTGATGTAGACAAGGGTCATTAGGACTGCACTGACTCCCTGATTCTGGTACCTATTCTGAGGATGGGTGCTGCTTCCACCTTACCAATGTAAAGCCATTCAATGCACTTTGCAGTGAAATGACTCTCTGGTGCTTATAAACCTCTCAGGGTATTAAAATGGCCTTAAACCCTATTGTGTTTCTTGCTTTAGCTTGGAGCTGGCCCAGAGCTGGGTTTGACTGTCAACTCAGTCACTGCCAGTTTAAGTTGGGATGGGGTGATGGATCCCTGCCCTCTCCCAGTCCTGTTCCCCTGCTGCCTTTGGTGCAGGCTGAGCCCTGAGAGTTTAGCTCCAAGCTGCAGCCAGTGACAGTCTCCACAGGAAAACCTCAGCAGCAGGATCAGAGCCATGTTTCTCAAACTGACAAGGAAAATAAAGGCTTTTATTCTGTGGGGAGGAAAGGACAAGACTTATTTCAAACATTCTAATAAGCCCCTAAAGTAAATAACTAAATGTTCTTCCATTTCGGTGTAGCTCTTGGAAAATTTCCCAGGATGTCTTTAAAGAGCTCATTGTAAAATAGTGGGATGTTCTTTTCCCACAGGTATATGTTAAAACAAAAACATTTCACTTGGAATTATTACAGAAATACCTGGTCTTGGGATTACTGTGAGGAGCTTTGGGAAATCATTCACCTGGGCTGTGTTTTGTGGGAAGTGCTGCCACCGTGCAGGTCCATGGTTTGTATGGCAGGGGAGGCAGAGGTTCAGAAAGTGATCTTGCCTGCCTGGCTTTAAATGGGAAATTGTAGGGGTTCTTTTTCAGCAATGAAATTGGTTTTGTTCTTTAACTTTTTAACATAAAAAGGGAGGCTTTACTACAAATAGTATGGTTTGCAACAACCTCATGGACTACGCCAGTTTTTTTTTGTAGCTGAAGTATTTTGTTGAAGGAATCAACAGAGAATTACTTCCAAACTTGTTTTAACATTGTAACACAGACACCTGTACATAGGAAGCAGAGGTCTTCCTCATCCTTTGCATCCTTCTCTGTCTACCTGGAAGAGCAGTCTGGCCCTTACATGCTGCCACAGAGCATCCTGGGGAAAGTGCTGAGCCCTGTCAGGGAAAAGGAGATACTGATTCCTTGGGGAGCTGAGCCCAAGGCAGACCAATGAATTGCATTGTTTTCATTGACTCAGGTAACCTTTTTATTAGATTACCATTCCCTTCACAGACTCAGGGACCAGAGTAATAAAGGTAATGAAGGATGAGTAATAAAGGCAAGCACAGATGCTTATCTATCCTAGTCCCTCTGACATGCCAGTCCATTGAACCTGTTTGCTGTTTGGACCTCATCTTAGAATTCAATTTTGAATCTCCATAGGTCTGTGAATTGGGAACTCCCCTGCTCAAAGCCCTGCTTCAGCTGTATGGAAAATACTATGCCAGGCTGTATGGATATTAATAAGCTGATTTTGTTAGAGAATGGAGCACCATGTCTGAGCTCTTGTGGCAGGCAGGCTAATGATATTGGACAGCGACAACTGTCACTTTTGCTAAATCTGTCATATTGCGAGTAATCTACTTACAGCATGCAGTGAAGGTGGGCAGAAAGACAGGCTAATCCACCTTAGGACTCTACCCAAAGTGAAATTTGGAGTCTTCTTTTCTCAAGAACACAGTTATCCCTTGGAAACTGTTGTCTCAGAAGCACAGAGAAAGCTAAAAACCTAAACAGGCATCAATTTAGCTGAATAAACTCCATCTGTGTGTCTGCTGCAGGTCTTGTAGACCCTCATTCCTGAGCAATGATAAAACAGGACTTCTGAGGAACAGAAGTGACATGGAATTTGTCAGAAAACATGTCCTTGCACACTGCTTAGAAATGCAACACAGATTTGGAAGCAAATCTGATGATTTTCTTATATAGAAAAGGGGAATGAGACTTGGTCAACAGTACTCGACTCTCAGCAAGGCTTTCATGGGTGGGAGCTGTGGAAGTAGCACACAAGGAGGCTCTTGATTATCTCTTTCTGTTTCCAGTGCAGCCAGATGCCAATTCCTAATCTCGAGACCCCAGTGGGACCCCATCTGCAGCAGTGTGAGTGCAGTCCATGGGCTCTGCATGGCTCTGGGATGAGTTTGGAGAGGTGGGAAGGAGGTGCAGGCACCCACTTCTGCTAACACCTTCCTGCACCACCTCCTGCTGGTGTTCAGCCCTAGGTTGTTCTTCCCTGTTGCTGCATTGGACATGACTGCCTCTTCATACTTCTGTGTAGGAAAGCAGTGTATTCCTCCTAGGTTTCTCTCTTTTTACAAGTGAGACTTCACCCGTGCACATCATGTTTTTGTGAAACAATCCCCCATTTTGGCCTCATTTGGCCAAAGTGCGTAGCAGTTCCTTGAATTTGAGTAGATAAATAATCATGTTGATGGAGGTGCTGCTTAATATTAAACTAAGTCTGTTGCTGAATCAGGTCCTTGATCTTTGGCAACCTTTGTGCTACAGAAGTATTTATACGTGTAAACATTAAATTGTAAATGCAGTTTCTTCAGATAACACTGCAGCATATGGGGCACAGGGCTGAATTTTATGGGGCCATAAACCTCAATGCTAAACACTGGGAATTGTTTCCTCTTCACAGGCCTTTATATCCTCTTTTAACAACTGTTCCTCCATGGCTTTTAGTAGTTCTTAAAAATATCTTTGTTTCCCTAAAATTGTCCTGTCACCTATGCAGTGCTCCACAGGCAGAAGGTGTTTGCTGGCATCATTGTCTTTCCTGTGGCTGCATGAGAAGTTCCACATGAGATTGGAATACTGCATTGAGCTGGGACAGTAGATCATGCATAGGATTTGAAGGCTGTCAATTACAATATGCATTTTGCAATGATGAGACTGTACAAAATATGCTTGCAGTGAGCTTCAGGAGATCCCCAACTTTGTGGCTCCCCCCAAGGGGATCCACAAGAGTCAGGGGTAGAGAGATGCCTACATGACTTACAGTTTAAGAAATTCCAGCCTAGGAAAAAAAGACAGGAAAGTAGGTTTAAATGCTATCAGAAAAAGGAGATGGAAGATAAACTAAATGGCTTATTAAAATAGTTCAGTGGCAAGGCTCTAGGTTCAGTGTAGAATTCCTGGCTGTCAGCCCACCAATGCTAACAATAATCACAAGCCTCCAAGGTACAGAGCTCAGGTCCCTCCATTTCCTACAGTTCCAGGGAGCACGTGAGACTCATTGATGGCCATCACAGGCAGGAGGTTGTGCCACCAAGGAAAACAATTGTCTTGGGGTGACTGTATGATGCTGTATCCCCCATCATCTGTTTCATGCCCCTCTCCTTTTGGCACGGTCTCACACAGCTCCCCGTACTCGGCTCTGCAGGGAGGGAGTGTATGCTTGGCTTTTAGCTGGCCTCTTGTTTGTCAGCTGAGGCAAGGGGTTTCCTGGGACTGCATACAGCTTCTCCAGTAATTTCTGTGGCTTCTCCTGGAACTGTTCAGCTTAGCTCTGGTCCGAAACACCAGACCTTACCGGGGTCCTGGCGGGGCAGGCTGCAGGGGCTCCGCACCTTGGGAGAAGCCAAGCAGGACTCTTAATGTCCACCAGCTTTCTCCACAGCAAGAAGGTTTTAATATCTAACATTGTTTATTCATTTTCCCATGCCTGCGTGCCCTCTGTGTGTTAAATAAAAAGTTTTTTTTCATTTTCCTCCAAGAAATTCTTTTGTTTGGTGAGTGAGTTCCGAAACCTGCCTTTTTTTTAGAGGAGACGTTCATTTCAGAACGTTTCCTCCTAACTTGTCTCAAACTGAGACAAATTCATGAGTAGCTGGTTTAAGACTAAAGAAGGCAGTTCCGTCTTCTGCTCCCTGCAGTCTCTGCTGCGTTGGCACAGTAGTGGCAAAGTAGTTGAAAGCTGATCTTTATAAAATGTCTCTCCAAGCATTAGCTTGCAACCATGCAAGCCTGATTTTTCACGCAGAGGAGGTTGGGAGCAGCAGAAGTGCCTTTTCAAAGGTGAGTTTTTCTTGAGCTGGTCATGAAATTGCACCCTGAGGGCTGCTGAATCAGGTTGCTTGTAAAAGTCAAGAGCATTTTGATGTACAAGATGTTTATGTTCCTCTTGAAGTGTTATAATGAGGATAGAGTGATAGCATCAGGGAAACGGGGTCACAGAGCGGAGCCCTGGGAAAGTGCATGCCTGGCTTCTCTGGTGCTTACCTGGGGATGTGTTTTGGTTACCAGCTGCTAAACACAGTAAACCTGGAGCTGCAGTATCATTCTACTGAATGTCAAAAAGTTTGTTGTGCCTTACTGGAGAGTACATCACTGTAGCTTTAATCAGATGTAATACAGAGGCTGTTGAAAAGCACAGCTCTGTTACCATCACAGTACTTTTATTTCATTTTACCTTTAGGAGGAAGTATTTGTTGAAATTGAGTTTTAGTTCCCAAAGATGAAGATCTTTCTAGCTGGAATGGTATCTATGAGTACATGAAACTTTTTTGAGTATAGAAAAATGTTTTCTGGAAGGGTTATACATTTGGTTTGTGTGATCTCTGCAGTCTTCGCCACCATAGAATTGAGGGAGAGTTTTTGGATGGTTTTAAAAATTACTTAGGAAGTGATGGAAAGTCTAAGGTTTTGAACACTCTTTAGATGATGCTTTGGTGTGAGGCCTATGAGGATGAGAATGCTGCACTGCCACTGGAAAGATCCAATGAGGCATTTATGCCTGAAAAAACACTCCCCAAATTAGCCCACCTACCAAACAGGGGCTCCACCTTGAAGGCATTGTTGGGTAGCCCATGAAAAATGCTGGAGAGTACCCCAAACAAGTGATTTCTTGGAAACTTGACCCTTTTCAGGCATTTCAGTTTGGATGTCCTGAACCACTTGTCAGAAGTTTAATAGTATTTATCTCAAGTTCATCTGGTCATGGGTGTTGGGGTTTTTTGAGGAATTTAGTTTTAAATAACAGTTCCCCTGTCTAGATCTTTATCATTGTTAGAAGGTATCTCACTCTGCATGCGAGTTATTGCTGGCTCTCACAGGCATGGCTGTTTTACACAAGTCAGGATTTTTTCCTGGGAGCTGAACAGGAAGGCATTGCTACCCCTGGCACGTTATGGGGACAGTTCTGCAGCCTGGCTTCGTCCTGCTCACTTACCTGTGAGTTCTCATTGGACTCTACCAGAGGGTATTTCTGCAGTTCTCCCAATCTGACATCCTCCACGTCAGGCTAAAGCTGTTAATTTTATTTGGGGTGGTTTTGTTTGGTTGGCTTTGGAGAGGAGATCTGGGGTGGGTTGGATCTTTTTGAGCTGGGCACTGGGGTTAAGGCTTCTTCCTAAAGGTGCTAACCAAGGGAACTGAGCCATGTTAGAAATAACACAGGTACCATTTGCAATCCTGCTTCTGGTGAAGGATAACTACTGGAATATAAAACCTGTGATTGAATTTTTCAGTTGTACAGCAGCATTTGTTGAACAGGGATGAACCTAGGCATGAGTTTAATTTCACTACAGCACTTGCTGAATAAGGGTCTAAGTTAATAAAATCAAGTAATAGCTGGTGCCAGAACTGCCTTCAGCTATGTAGGAAATTCAAGGCTATATTTCTCAGACCCACAAGCCCATTGCACTGCAATGCCAGGAGGAAAAATTCACTTTGCATTCACCAAAGCTTAAATTTGGTGGTTGTGATGGATCTGCTTTGCAGTAACAATGCACTGGGTGGCAGTGCTGTTGGAACAGAAGCTACCATTGGCGTTTGGAAACAGCTCTTGTATGGAAGGAAAAAACAGGCTATTAAGACATTTTTCTGTGAAATAGCTCCAGATAAAGCACTGAGCACACAGCAGTGTGTAGGAGAAGAAAAATGTGCATTAAGTCTTCTTTATCTGTTGCATGAGTAATCAAAACTTATGTAAATATGCCTTCTTATAAATTTATTCTTATAGAGGAAGTAATGGCAATGCCTCTGTCTTTCAGATGTAGGTATGGAGTACAGATAAGTAGCATTGCATGTCCATTATCCCTGGGATCATGGAAGAAAAGAAATCACCTAAAAGCAATTCCCCATGACTGTTACTTGGAAACTTTAACAAAGTCCCAGATCCTCTAATCCAGGATGGTAATGCTTTCAAGTCTGTATTGAAAGACAGGTATGAGAGTATGAATAACCTGTCAGTTCAAGATGATCTTTCTTTTTTTTTTTTTTTAACTGGTACGTTCTGCATGTGCTTCAGTAGGGAGATGATGTGAAGGTTAAGAGGCTTTGCTCTAGTATAGTTGCAATTTTCTTGAAATGTATCTGAACTGGCCAGTGAGAAAAAGATCTCAGATTATGTTGATTCAAATTCCGAAAAGGGCTGTGACAGCCTGCCAGCATGAGTCATGTTTTTTGGGAGTGTTTCTGCTTCCTAGGCTGTTCCCCAATAGAAGACACTTCTCTTTTGGACAACTTTCAGCCTTGAGCAATCAGTCCATCTGCTTTAAAGATAAATATATGTATATTAATAATGAGAGGAATACTAACAAATTGACATTTCATGGGATTTTAGGGATGAACCTCTGTCTGCTAAAGTCAGGGGCAGCTTTGCCATTAACAAGTCTATTTGGTCACTGCATAGTCTAACAGTGCAGTTGCCTTTATAGACTAGAGTTATCTACAGGCATTCTCTAAATGTCATACAACTTTTGACTGGGGGTTCCTTGTGCATTATTTTGTGAGTTATTAGGGTTTGGAAACTAGATTTTAGAAATCTACCCATATGTGGAGTACTTTAGAAATTCACCTAAAGATAAATGAGTAACAGACTTGATATTCCTAGGTTTCCAGTGCCTGGATTTTGAGAGCTGCAGTCTTTTAAAGGGCTGGTGTCTTCAAAGAAAATAGGATTTTTTTGCTGTGATGTACATTGAGCTTTGGAGATGGTTTTGTATTTGGACCATCCTTTCTACCACTGACATACCCTTGTGCTACAACCTATAAATCACCCAGGAAAGGTATGAGGTCTTTGATGGTGTACCAAAGTCCTCTGGTGCCATAGAGCTCTGCTGCCACAGAGCCTGGCATCGGACCTGTGGGTTTTATCCAGCTGTCTCCTGCCTGCTGTGTTTGCCTGATGTTTGGATTCTGTGTAAGTTGACTCAGAGGATCCTGGAGTTTCAGCTCTGGAGTCCAGGAGAGCAGAAAGGATGCTCTTGGCTCCAGTGCCCTAACTGGCTTGTCCTTTGTCTAGGATAGCACAAATTACTCTTTCCAAGCAAATATTTACTAAGTAAACAGCGGGGGAGAGTTCGTATACAATTTGTTGCCATTACGTCAATAAAGATTTATTCTGTTGTGTGTTTTAGAAGTTTAATTAACATGAACTTTGCAATATGTGCTGGAAAGTAAATAACAGGCACATTTACTTGGCAGAAGAGTAATGCTTCTTTAGAGAAAGTTGTGAAAGCTTTTCCTAGTGCGTGCAGCTCTGTTCACTGGTACCATGCAGGCCATTCCTCAGTGCACACACTTCTTAAATCCCCTGAGTGTCAGGCTTAGGGGAGACTGAAGTGCTGCACAGGTCTCACAGTGAGCCTTTGCACAGGGAATGAGTTTTATCCCACTATCTGAACACCATGCAAACAAGCAGTGAGACCTGAGACTGAAGAAGATTATCTACTCCATCAGTTTGGCTGTTGTGCAGAGCTGTTTATGGAAAACATATCACATGCACAGGCTGATGCTACTTTGAGGATTTTATCATGTTAGTGATCAAAAATATCCAACATGAGCAGAACCCACACAACTGAGCTGTTTTCATTTGGAAGGACTTGTTGGCTGAGGACTTGGCTGTCCACTGAATTATAAATCCCAGCCAGCAACATTTTACAGTAGAGTCCTGATATAACCTTTAGCAGAGAGCCACAGATGGAACCAGGTGAGAAGGTTACTGTGCTTTTGATGCTGTCTGCCCTGTAATCGCCCCCATAACCGATGTGTCAAATCCTAGAAGTGATGCATCATTCTCTGATGTCTCATCCATTGCCTGGTTCTGGGGCCTTGCAGATTATTTACATGTGAGGTTTCCACTGGGGATTCCAAGGTACAGGCTATCAGTGGTGAAAAGTCACTGCCAGCAATGGGAGCTCTAGTTAGAAGAAATCACACCTCACTGTAGCTGTCAGCCCTGTGAACACTCTCTGTGAACTTTTAGTTATCTGACCAAGGAACCCTCAGTAGATTCCCTGGAATTGCCTGCATGCTCAGGGCCAGGTAGAGGTGTACATGTCTTCAGGACTTGGGCTCAGCTGGAAAGGAGAAAAGTCCTGTCCTGGGAGAAGTCTCTCCAACATTATTGTATCCTGGGCTTGCAGACAAGGTCTCTTCTTATTAGACTGCATCCCCCAGTCCACTGGAAATGTTCTCATGCTTCTTCTGGTCCTTTTGATGTAACATCTCACATCTGGGATAATGATGTCTTTGAACTCCCTTTTTTCCAAGAAAACTTCCATCATTTCATAAGCAGCTAAAATGTGCATAGGCACTAGCTTCACTATTAGCATAGCATTTACCCCAGGCTTGGCAAGGAACAGATTTCTTGGTCATGGTCAGCCCTCTTTGGCTGAACTGAACACAACAGCCAAACTTCTCTTACTTTTCTCAATGCTTCTATTAGTGTGTAACTGACCTTTCCCCTGCTTCATTCCTATTCCTCTTCCTGTTTTGTTCTTCAGATATTCATTTAAATTGTGTTTGATGCAAGTTAAATTCTATAGAAACGCTGTTGATTGCTCTTCTGTTCAGATTTGCCCACTCTGTTATTCCTAGGCATCAGATTGATAAAAAAGTTTCTAACACCCTGAGGCAATGACTATTTTTCCAGGTTGACATTGTGGAAGAGTAGAGTAGAAGTATATTTATTCCAAGGCTGTGCAAGAATAGTCACAGTGTTTATTAATTGTCCCTCATCTCCCCATACATTATTATTGCTCTGCCCCTGTGACTAGGTTGTTGCTGGTTGGTTTGTTTGTAGCCATCCCCTGCACTTTGATAGAGAAATTGCAGAGGGTGATAGTTTTTTCTCTGGACCTCTTTAAAACTCTTCTTTCATCTGCCTCCTGCTTTTGCTCTGCCTATTGAAATTTCATGTATTCTGGGGGGCTGGCAGTCCAGATGTTTTCATGACAATGGGGTCTTTATCATCAGGATTTCATAATTAAGCAATTATTTTTTTTACAATACAGTCATTCTGAGATTTTTGTGTAATAAGCAGTTAGATACTATAATTTGCTAGAAATGCCTTTTTTGTGTAAGTATGGGTTAGAATAGATTTTAATTTTACAATTTCAGAGACCTAAATTAGACATTGTAGTAAAGAAAAATTACTTCTTATGTCTATTAGAACATTTACGTTTGTGTTGTGCTTATGCCAGCCAGAGTAAAATAGTTCCATGTTTTTAATCTTTGGTTAAGTTAAAACTGCTGGTAGAAGAGATGGTGGGAAAATGGATTGTGATGATGCAGAAAATGTAGCTACAATTTTTAAGATACAGCAGTGCCCTGTCCCCTCCTGCTCTGCAATGGGAATCCAAGTGTCAATAGAAATAAAATCATAGTCATTTTGAGCCAGCTGGAAGGTGGAATAACTTCAAGACACTTCGTTCTGATTATTTCAACCACTTCTTTTTGCATGCAGCTGGAATATTCAACCAAAAGTAATTTCATTTCTACCTCTTCCTATTTTGTGCATGTGTGTTTCAGCTGAGAGATGCAGTGGAAGCAATTGCCTGCAAAAATGGGCATATTTTGGTAAAGAATCATTTCCCATCATTTCCCTAAAGAGCTCCCTTTAAAATGTCTCTCACTCTGTCTTACCACTCTTATTTCTTTTCCCTGATGTGCAGTAAAATATTCATCCTTTCAAATGTTAAGCCTGAGTTTAGTATTAGTTTATGTTTTACTTCTTAATGGCAAGTGTTAAACACTGATTTCTAAGGAAGTTCACAGTGGCAGACAGAGTTGCAAAGGACAATGGATGAGTATGATTTCAGTTTTTTCTTTGTAGTAGAAAACTGCCTGAAAACTTTATTCCTAGTCCATCTCCATTTGTGTTTTGATGGGAAAACTCCTGATGGCTTTAGGCAAACAAAATGCTTTGAAGATGCAGATGTTTTGCTGAACTTAAGCAATTGTTAAGCTTAACTCTTAAGCTTAACCATTTCTTAAGCAGGGACTGTCTGAGGATGACAAGTGCCACAGGTTTCTTCTCTGCAGGCTGGCAACACTGTCCAGGTGCATTTCAACCAGTGATGCCACTCCTGTCACGAAAAAAGAAAGAAGACAATGTATGTATAAGTTGCAGGGGAAAATCCCAAGTAGCACATGAGTTGTCCTGGAGAAAAGGGATGCTGCACATCCTTGAGAACATATCTTTTTGTGCCATATTTAGCATTCCCCAAAATTCTCTACTAACTCAGCACAGGTAAAAAAGTATGTGAGCATGGGGTCAGCTTTGCTGATTGAAGGAAAGATTGTGATGGGGGAGAAATCTGGGAAGGGGAAGATAGATGCCATCCCAGAAGTGGTGGGTGTTGATGTCTGCCCTGTTGAAAGGAGAACAGGTATAGAGAGCAGTTTTGGATGGTCACAGGGGTCTTCAAGTCTTTTCTGCCTTTAAAAACTAAGCTGTGTGCTGTCAGTGCTCTCGTCAGTCAGACTGAGGGAGTGGGAATGAAAACAGCTAAAGCAGCAGTGCAGGGGTAAAACAGGGGTCCTTCATGAAGGGTGCCCTTGGACAGTTTCTTTGCCTGTGACTCTGAAGCTGATGGTGGCCCTAGTGCTGTGGACAGAATTTAAGGCTGCTCCGCGTGTCAGCACTGATGAACTCCAAGGTCCAAACTGCTGCATGGAACATGTGTGTTCAGGTGGTGGCTGTGAATCACTTGAGGTTAGAAACCACTCACTCTGTGCCTTCCTGTCTAAACTAAACAGATCTTTGTGGTCAGCACGAAGTAAATGATGACCACGTCTCGTCTCACTCTTTCCATCCAGACCCACTGTTTGCCTCTGAGAAGTTAAGTAAGAGGTGACGTCGCAGTCTGAGCTAGGGATGGCTTTCATGTTACGTGGTGCTCAAAAAGTAGGTTACTGGGTCAGGAACAGCAAGTTCTGACTGTTTGCCAGCTCGGCCCTTTTTTTTTTCCCTGTGATGTTTGTACTGCTGTGACCTGCCACGCTGAAATGAGTCTAAAATGAGCAGGAGCAGTGCTTCAGACCAGGGCTTGATTGAACTCGTGCTTCTGTACCTGCATCCCATTATCAGTCTGCAGGATGCTTGCTGTATGGGGGCTCCCTCTTTGAAGAGAAAAGTAAAGCTAATTGGAATCCAGTGGCTAGCAAAAAAGACAGTCATTTTAAATGATTAGCTTGAAGCCAAAAAACTTTCAAAACTCATTGAAGAGTGAGGACATGTGGGCTCATAAATTCAGTACTAGGAGAATTTACTCCCAGATGCAGGATTGTGTTGGAGAAGATCCCTTGGGACATCCGGAAAATTTGAATCTAGCTCACAACAGTGAATCTTGGGATGACTGAGTTTTGATTCTGGTTGTGATCAGTTTGAAATACCTCTGGCTGTTTGCGCTGCTTTGTCCGAAACTGGTTAGTCCCTCCCTCACCCCGCCCCTCCCCACCTCCCCCCCCTCTCCGAGTTCTGTCCTTTTAAGCCTCCACAAAGCCCGAGCTCAAGACCTGCTGCAGGACATGGGGACAGAGGGCAGCTGCTGCCAGGAGTCCCTGCAAGGGAGTGGAGTGCCAGGCTGAGAGTGGGAAACCTGACAGAGAATCCAGCGTCCTTCCCAGTCAGAGCACAGGAGGAGGATAAAGGTTGGACTCGGTGATCTTGGAGGTCTAAAGGCCTGGAGCTGCAACCTAAGCACTGCTCTGATTTTGTATTTCTGTGGCTGCCGAGGTGAAGCTGACTCAGGCTGCACGTGGGTTGTACCTGTCCCAAGTATGGGACCCCAGAGCCCCTCCTGTGCTGGGTGGTGGCAGCCTGGAGCAGATCCTTCATCCCACTGCTGCCATAAGCTCCATCACTCCACGAGTGGAGCATGAAGGCAGCAGCAGTGGCTCCTTTGTTTGCAGGGCTGGCACGAGCCCTTTCTGGTCCTGGTCACATCCAGCTGCCATTAACACCAGCTGCACACAGCTGCACTGCCCCAGCCTTGCAGCTGGACATACAATGTTATATCCAAAGGGAATTTCCTTTGGGTTGGAGGCAAGTTTTCCTCTTGCTCAGTGCTTTTCTGCCCAGATTTCTAGAGCATGATACTGCAGCTCTCCTCCCCCTGGAAGTGCAAAGAGTGGGGTACACAAGGAATGGGTGGCCTGGCTTCAAATATTTTAATAATCTCACCAATGAAAGTATTACTCAAAGCAAAGCCTCAAGATGTGTTCAGTGGCTTGCTGCCAAAGCTGACTTCAGAGGAAACTGTGGGCCACTCAGTCAAGTGATTCAGGCTTTCAGTGCTCCTGAAAATTCATCTAGAAGAAATTAAAGTTAAGAAGAAAAAAAAAGCAGGATTCAAAGAGAGATTGCACCTCACAAAATCTCTGTCTTGAACCACAGAGAGCTTTCTACTGCCAGACCAGATGTAGCAGGACAGAGAAAGAACAGCATTGATTAATGCTCATTGCTGTGTTAAAATGGCATCTAATCACTGTGCATCAGCAGCACTCCCAGAAAATGGTCCATGCAGCCTGCAAAAGCCACCCTCAGCACTCTGGTTTACACAACCTCTTTGTGTTCCTTGCCCACAACTTGAAAATATCTGCAACTGGAGGGAAACTGTTGCTCAGAGATGGGCGAGGTGGGTAATGCAGCTAATAAACACACACATCTCCGTATTTTAAAGCAAGGATCAGTTCATCTCCTTACTTTTTAATGAAATGCAGTCAGACTGCAGTATCTCACAGAAGACCTGTTATTTATGAGACTATCAACCTCTCAGAGCTGCAAAGGTTCCCCACTGGTGATGGCTCAGCAGGGCCCTGGTTATCACTGCTGACTTACAGTTCCCTCTCTGCTGGCAATCAGTTCAGCCACTACCACAGAATATATGTCAAACCTCACCCCAAAGACCCCAGTCCTGCTAGGTGCCAACTGTTTGGTGTGGGAAGCAGCATTACAAGAGGCAGGAAGGAAGTGAACATCTCACCCCCTGTGTGCCCCCTCTTTCTTAGAAGGCTGGGTCAGGTTCTTAGCTGATAAAAGTAGACATGGCTTTGTTGCCTTCAGTGGAGCTGTGCTGATGTGTGCTGGTGCAGAATATGGCCAGGTGTCTGTTTAGAAGCTAAAGGTTTAAGGAGAGGTGTGCATTTAAAACACAAATCCTTGCTGGACTTGCTTCTTAGGGGGTTGTGTTGATATTAAATTGTTCTGGAAGTTGACCTGTCTGGAAATCCATACCTTTCTCAGGTGTGCCATCCTTGGTGGGTTGGCAGGCACTGCACAGCTCGATCCTGCCTCTCCCTCCCTGGTGCAGGGCTAGCACAGGAAGTGATGATCTCTTGGTTAGAGAGAGCTGCCACATCACATGTGCTCACTTCTGCTTCTGCCCTTGCACTGCTTTGGGGTGTGATCTGATGCAAAGCCTGTAGCTGTGCCTGGCCTTGATTCCACTCTCTGGAAAACAATGATGACAGCACTATCTGAATGCTTTTACATATCCTTTTTTTTTTTTTTTTTTTTTTGGGCATAAAGTGACACAAATCTGTGTCTGCTCTTCATTCCCTGCTGCACAAATAGCTTTCCAGCCCAGCTTTGTCACTTCAACAGCCGAAGCATTAAAGCAAGAATAAAGCCTGATATTTGGCTTCTGTTTGGAACTCACAAGCCATTATTACAGCAATGGAATGCCCTAGTAATACTCTGCTTCCAGTCAAAGATCTGATAGAACTAGATGATCTTTAAGGTTCCTTCCAGCCCAAACTGTTCTATGATTCCATGATACTCTCCATGTACAGGATTCTGATCTGTGAATATATAGTTACACTTAATAAGATGTAACAGTTGCTCAGAGGACTGATAATAGGATACAGAGTCCTTTATCTCTGTTTCATGTGTTGAAATCCAGACCAGGCCATTAGCAATTAAAAGGTCTTACCATCTGATATCTGTCCAGTGACTTGTGTAAAAGGAGCCTCAGCTCAGCAGTCAGTGCACAAACTCTTCAGGTTTTAGATTGCTGCATTTTTTTCTCTCTTTTCTTTTTTTCTTTTGAAGGGAGGAAAGCGTCTTTTTCAATCCCATCCCTGCCTTCTTTAGCACCATGACCAGCTGTTTGTAGGCAGGCAAGCAGCCAGGCAGACATGGGGCTGTGGTGTTTTCCCTCCCTAAGGGTGGTTTTCCAAACCAAAGCTGAAGTATGTTAGACCAAGACCCCTGGGAGAGCAGCCAGCACTGGCTCTGCTCACACTGAGTTTGTTTTGGGACTAAATACACAGTTGCTTTTTCTTAACATCTTAATACAGGAGCTATTTAGACATACAAAAATAATAGCTCATAAAGTAAGATTCATGGGTTTCCTCTCTTTCTGTCTGTATGAAAAATACACCAAATATTTATTTTCAAGAGTATTTGAAAAATGGAAAAGAAAGATGAAAACCGTTACTTATTGCTGCATTTTCATTCAGACACAGACATGCTTGTATTCCATTAATTTAGGGTGAGACTTTATATTATATATTTATATCTTTCCCATTTATTTATACCTGCTAAGATTATTTTTTCCATCTGAAAATGAACGACAAGTGTGAAAGATTCCATAGTTACCATTCATTGTAACAAGTGTTGTGGGAAAGGAGGTGTTTTCTTTTTCTGTCCTCAAAACAAGGCCATGCTAGTGTTCATACACAGATGTTTGTGTTTGAGAGAGTTTTATAGCAGGAAAGGCCATTGTTACAATGGCTGGCCAAGCACAGAATTTAAATTGTCTGTGAGCTGAACCCAGGTCTGTGCCTTCCAGCTGGGGTTTGAGCAGTCCCCTCTAAGTGAGGGGAGCTGGGGCTCCTCAGGGGCTGGGCACACATCGTGGTGCCCATGTGTGACCAAGGGAAACTGGCTGGTTCCTCTGCCACCTTCCTTCACCCCACTGGGAGCACCAAGGAGGATTCATGGCTGCCCTTCCCTGCAGGATTCAGAGCCTGGCACTGAGCTCCCCAGACCACAGCCAGCCAGGAGCCAGCCTCTGCCATGGTCCACACCAGCTCCAGGGGAAGGTCCCACCTCCCCTGCCTTCAGGCTCTTGTGAAACATCACCGGTTTTGGAGGATAATGGAAAGCAGAGGAAAGGACACAACTGAGCCCTAATTGCCTGGAATATTTTAGCAAAGACTGCCACTTCCAAGATGCTCTTGAGCCATGTCTTTCTTGGTGGAGATCTGAGTCTTGGAAGATTCTTTCCTGTGGGAAATATTGCAGTGACAGGACATTGCTCCTCTTTCCTCTGATCTGAAAAGTGCACCTACTCCCAAATACAGGTCCTAAGGAACACTTGCCAAATGGCATGCTGTCGCCCTGATTTTTTTAAGTTTTCTAAAACTTTTTGATGTTTATATTTTTGTACAAAACTTTCTCACACACTTTATATAAATAACTTATTATTTTCATTCTTTTATAAAAGACAAGCAACCTGATAGACTATTAAGTTGCCCAGTGACATTGAGGAGGTGACACTGTCACCCTCCAATGACACTGGCATTTCAGAAAGATATAAAAATAGAGTCAAAAATTTTAATAAACAATTTTTCATTTGTCTTAAAAAGAACTGCTCTGCATCATTTATACTGTGTCCTACAGTGACAGCATGCCAGAGCAGCAGGGGTAGGAATCTCCCACTTCCCTTTTCTCAGTATCTCCGAGAGCTTTGAATTCTTTCCTCAGAGTTTACCCTTCTTGGACAACCACTGACATATCCATCAGCACAGCCTTTACCTCGTGGGAAGGAGATGCAGACTCAGTGAGCCAGGTTGCTGGCTGATGTGCATTGCTGCTGGTCTGCTGCTGGTGCTTCCCCCCAATTGAAATCATGGCACAGCAGTCCCTGCAGTGGTCCAGTAAGCTCCACAATTATTTAGGTGTTACCTTTTAGTCATCCCAGATCTAAAATTTTGGCCCAGAACCTTTAGTTTCATGAAAACCAAGCAGGAGAACTGAGAAATCCCATTCCCATGCATTTATAATACATTGTGATGTTCCAAAAATTGGCAAGTGTTTTCTTTCTGTTTTAGTAAGGAGGACCCCTGTTATACCAAGAGAAGGCTGGTAGTACAACCTCCCTAAGCTTGTAGAAGGCAGTTTGTAACAAATTCCTTCAGGTCATCTCTTTATGTAAGTTCTGACCTGGTGCACCTGCCTGAGCTCCCAGATCCAGGTGGAAAGATTAGCTCATGTGCAGAGCACAGTGACTGCTGGAGCTATGTGAGCTGCTCTCACGTGAAGAAACCCTGCCCTACATTAGACTCCCAGAAGGAATCATGGACTCACTTGGAAACTTTTGCAGAAATCAAGGTTTGATCCAGCCTCGCTTAGCAAGCTCAATGGTGGCCACACCAAATCTGTGCTGCTTCTATGCCCAGCACCTCCCTTACCTCTGCCCAGCACTGGTCCTGTTCTGCCTCTCTGTCTGTTCCCCAGGACTCTGCATTTGGTGTAGCTAAACTCTTTAAAGGAGCTAAGTTGAACCTGATCCAAATATCCCAGGCAGACCCCAGTTCTGTTGCCTCCATCACCATGGCATGGCTAATCCCAGACCCTGAGGTGATGCTGAGTGATGCTCCTGGAGACAGGAATGGTGCTGATGGACCAGGGGTGTCAGTAGTCTCACTATGTCCATCCATCCTCTCTGGTGTTTGAAATGCAGGTCAGCTAACACCTAGAATACCTGTCTGTGACATGGGAGGTGGTTTGCAGAATTTACATGAGGATATGATTAATATATCTGCAGGGAAAATTCCTCACCGAATATTTTTGTTTCAGATTTTGGAACCTGCCAAAGGAGAGGAAAAGGAGAATCTCCTCTTGAATGAGCCAGAGATTTGAATTTTCCTCCTTTGTGGGTTTGCTATCCACCCATCCATACTCTTCTTAGACTGTTCTTGTGTTTTTCCCTTTTTGTATTGAGCAGTCTGAGCTGATGATGGACAGAGATGCCATTAAGATAAGCACATGTACTGTACACAGCAGGATCACAAGTATCCTCTTGAACGCCCTTAATAAAATGTTCAGCTCTTCTGAAGGGCAAGGAAGGCTGTGATATAGATCAAATCCTCAGATCAGCTCTTGGCATGCTCACTTCTCAGCAGCTTCCCAGGTGCTCAGTGGTGCTACTCCAGGTGAATTAAGTGGACAAAGTCAAGCTTGAGCATTAGCCACATTTTTTTAATTGCAGCAAAATATGGTGGGTTTGTGTTTTCGTTTTTTGTTATGAATAGGAACTGATAGAGGCAAATTAATTCTAGAGTAGGCTTTTTGCATTTTTTTGGCCACCACAGGGAGTAATTAACCTTGTAAATACTAGACTCCGAAAAGTCTTTAGAGCTCACAGCAGGCTATCTTCATGCCTGTTGCTTCTGGCTATTTAATTGTCCCCTGTGAAGCACCACCTTAGGTAGGTCGGCTGGGAATTGGGAAAATCAGCCATTTTCAGGGAGAGTTTGAGCATGGTTGCAGCACTTAGTGACCTTGCCCTCAGATTTGCCAAAGACCACAGTGAAGGAGTAGTGGACAAGGGAGCACAGTGAGCCCTGAACAGCCTCTTCCCTGGGCTGTGTGGCAACAAATTGGTTTTATCTTTATTTCACCTGAAATTACAGAAATAATTCTCTTTTCTACTCCTTGTTCTCACCCCTTTCCTCTTTGTGTTACCTGATAGCAAGGTTTGGAATGGGGCTGGCATTGCAGGACCTATGTCCAAGGGGGGCTGCCCAGCTCTGGGGGCTGCTTTTGGAGCTGCAGCTGAGCTGATGTGCAGCAGCTCAGGGCTCTGACTGCTTCTGGGATTTGATGGCTGAGGAAGGGGCACTAATTCCAGCTCCACATCTGAATCCCAACAGGAATAATTGCACAATACCCACCTGTAGAGCCCCCTGTGATTTTGGTGGGCTCTCCTGCCCTAGGGCAGTGTGTCCTGCACCCTGCTGCCTTTTGCCCTGGGCTTGGCTGGGCTTACCCTAGGGACATGTGGTTGTCCATCCACCCCGATTTTTCATTGCCCTCTGGGTCTCCCTCAGATGAAAGGCTCTGCTTCAGTCCTTTAGGGCTTTATTTCATTCCTCTGTGGCTTGGGGCTTTTTGCAGGCAGGGGTTACTTAACTACCCACATCCTCTCAAAATAGAAATTCACAGCCCCGCAGTACTTAGACACATTTTCATTAGTGTATACAGGGAGCTTTCTTCCATTTATCCCAATCTATTAATAACAGCTCCAAACCTTTGGTTTGCCCAGGCATTTATGAAAATTCACTTTTTCCAGACAGGGTATTTCTGTACTCTGAGATCAGAGGTGCCATCCTGTTCAAATGCTTGGTGAAGGAGAGAGGGTACATGGCTCACTCACCCAGTTCTTTCTTTCCTGTAATCTGCTCTTTCCCAAGGAGTATAAAAATATATGTCTTTTACTTTTCCTTTAACTAAGAGCTGACCACAGAGTAGGGGACAGAGAGAAAAATTTGGATACACATGAAAGTGTAGGAAATGGCAGGGAGATAGAAAAAATAGCAGAGAGACGAAAAAGGTGGAAAGAAGGTGCCTTTTTGTTGTGAAGGGATTATCTGAGAGTCAGCTTTTCAGATGCTTTTTAAATAAGGCATTCTCCTGGAAAATACAGATCCTGATCGATTCCAAAAGCCTCAGGGATTTCTGAGGTCAGAGCTCCCCTGGGAAAGGGGACAAATTAAACTGAACAGCAGTGCCATTTGCAAATGGACTTATTACTTTTCAGGGAGAAATGCAACCTAAAGATTTCATAAAGTTCAACTTGAAGTTTCAAGTAAAATGTTCTTTTGTTATTTGCCCCATGAATAAGGAGAGATTCTTCAAGGGTGGATAAAGAGTCTTGCCTTGGATGGTTAATTCAAGGAGAAATGCATGAATGATGCAGGGAGAAACAGCTGTGCAGGGGGTGTGATTCACATGGCCCCTTCTGCTGCACACTGGTGAGGGGCTGTTCTGAGCATCCTGCAGCCCCACAGTGCCTGTGGGTCATTTGTCCCTTTTGCCTTTCCATGAGGTTCAAGCCCTGAGCAGGGAAGTTTTTCATTTCCCTGTTGTTTCACTGACACTTTCACAGAATCAGAGCGGTTTGGGTTCTAGGATCACCTTGTTCCAACCCCCCAGCCATGGACAGGCCCACCTTCCACTAGACCAGGCTGCTCAGGGTCTCATCCAACCTGGCCTTGAACACCTCGAGGGATGGGGCAGCCACAGCTTTTCTGGGCAACTTGTTCCAGTGCCTCACCACCCTCACAGGGAAGAAATTCTTCCAATATCCAATCTAACCCTGCTCTTCTTCAGTTTAAAGCCATTCCCCCTTGCCCAGTCTCTCCATGCCCTTTTCAAAAGTTCCTGTTCAGCTCTCTTGTATGGTGCTATGTTTCCTATCACTTGCCATAACCCAGCCCTGAGATGTTTGCAGGCTGTGAGGTTCCTCCCCTCCCTTTCTGGCCTTTATTTCTTTACTCAAAGCTGGAAAAGTTTAATTGACACATGGGCTGATTACTGACAATCCAAGAAAAAGCTGCCCTATCCATTTGTCTCAGGGTCACAGTTTGGCCCCTGATCTGGCTCAGCACTCCCACTGCTTATTTGCATTTTTCTGTACATGGTTTTTCCATTTCCACACATTAATCTTTGTTAAGACTCTACCCCATGCTGAACAGAGGAGGTGTAGGTGGCTTGATGCAGGTTTAATTTTGGGGTTTTTCTACTCTTTAATTTCTGCAGTCCATTGAACAGGAGCAGAGCTTAAGTTACATAAATATTAAGTATATTATTTTTGATGGAAAGTGCACCTGCTTAGCCTAACCCTCCCTAGCCTAACCCTAACTACTTGCATAGTGCTAAAGAACATTTCACCTTTATTTTCAGGTGTAGCAGTTGGTTGTGCTGAGGAAGGGATGGCACTACTTCTTTGCTATGGAAATCACCTCAGGCTGCTTGGTTCATCTCACTTGGTTCCCCTGAAGATAATTATAGGAGATCCTTTGAAAGTCCTTTCTCCTTGGCACTCATTTAAACAGCCTTCATGCCACCAGAGATGAACTTCAGCACCTGCTACAGACTTTGTGTTTCAGTCTTTTAATGGAGATACTTTGGGTACTCATGATCTGTATGTGAACACCTAAATTAGCATATAGGCTATGTGCTTTGAGTGTATTTCATATCTTTGTTACTGAGCAGGGGAGTAAGAGGATGCAGCCCTGGGCTGATGATCCTCTCAGGCTTGGCACAGCAGATGCCCAAAGCCTCACTGCACTCTGATCTGAGCCAGTGCCCCAGGGAGGATCCCTTTGCAGGCTTCCCTGGGTCATCTCTGCCAGGTGCCCACAGACTAAAGAGGAGACTACCACTTATACCTTCCCACTGGGGGATGGATTTTCTCCTCCATTTCAAACCCAAGTGGCCTGGCCACATGCTGCTCACCAGCTGGAGCAGTTTCAGAGACAGACCCAGTCTTGGGAATGCTGCTGAAACTCCTTGTGAGAACTTACAGAACAGAGTTTAAATTTCCTCAGGCACTTTTTCACTTGCCTGGTTGCAGGTTTCTCCCTGTGGTGGTGCTGTGGCAGTGATGTTGTTCTTGCAGGAGGCAGCTGCTCAGGGCTGTTCTTTGCAGTGCTCTGGTGTGGAACCCCCCCAGCCCCACTCCCTGCTCACTGAGCTGCCACTGGCAATTGGGACTGTTCCATTATATTTTTAAAAGCTGGATAGAGGCCTGATTTATAAAACACAAATCTGTCACACTGACAATGTCAATTTTTAATATGCTCAAGCTTTGAAATCATCTGGTTTGACTTTTTCCAAAGTTTTCTTTTGGCAGCTCAATTGCAGTGCTCCCTACTGTGACTGACTTATGGGGAAGTGAGGACATAATGTACTTACAAGTGTAAATGGTGTATGTTTATTCCCCTGAATAGAGTAAGTGGCAAACCCAGAGGCTGAATAAGTTCATCAGCTATGTACTTGTAACTTTCTTTACACCAATTATGATGAAGTTCTGTACTTTCATGTCAGTTTTGACAAATAATAATAGTGTGTAGTCATGTAGCTTTTATAGTAACTGCAGAGAGTGAGGGTACTTATCCCAGCTCTGAAATACAGAGCTCATTAAAATGGGATTGAAGGCATTTAATATCAATTGTTGTCTTTTCTATTTGTATTCAAAATGACCAGCTTCATTATATGGGGAAAATTCAAAATAGTTCTGCTGAAATCACAAAGCCCAAATTTACACCCTCAGAAAAAATCAGTCTCCCCTATGTGTTCTCGGAAAACTTGAGTTTCTTGTTTCTAGATGAGGTTTTTTTACATTATTTCAGAAGAATTTTTTTACAAATACAGAAAAAGAGAGAGAGGGAAGGAGAGTTCCTCTTTCCTACCTCATAACCCCAAGAGACTGAGCAGGTGGGGCCCGGAGTTGGACACAGCCCAGAGTACCTGGGATGGGTCAGGATGCAGAGAGATGTGGGGACTGGACCCTGGCATGGCCCAAGGTCACAGTGGAAGCCCCAGTGCTGGCTTGATCAGTCCTTCTATGCTTCTCATCCATCCATCTAAGCCAGCACAGTGTCCTGCCCACTGCTGCCATCTCCAGCTCTGCAGAGAGCTTTCATGAGAAACCAGCTGTGTTTTAGCCACTGCCTGCTCCTCTGGCCACTGCAGGGCTGCTCTGGCTCCATCCCATCTTCCATCCCAACAGAACACATTTGTTCTGTTGTGGCACAGTCTCTGTCAGCTTGAACTCTGCTTGTACCCTTTCCCTTCTGAGCTGAGAGATCCATGTTTTGGCACATCCTCTTGAACAGCTTCGGCCAAGCATGAAGGGAGGCATGGTGCTGCTCTGCAGTGCTGCAGTGCTGAGGGACTCGTGGCAGCAGCCGTGACCCTGCAGGTTCCCATCCAGCTGGGTGTGCATCAACTGTTCAAAATCCCTTTTGCTGAGCACTGGAGTCTGTCTGCTGCTGGGGGATGCTGAACTGGGACACAATGAACTTCAGTCCTTCTCAGTTAGTTTGCAACTGGTCACTGAGATTTGCACTCCCTTCTGGCAGTTTGCAGGAGGTTGTTTTTTCACTTAGTGACCAGTTTATTGTTTGGTTTTGGTTTCAGTGATGAAGGTCTCACATAGGTCTGGTTATAAGAAGTCATCAGGCTCAGGGCTGTATTTTCCCTTCTGCCCTGCCATGAACACAGAAAAGGTGGTGCCAGGGCACAGAGAACACTGACTCCACAAAGTGCATCCTCCTCCCATTCCCTGACCTGTCCCAGCTACTCTGTGCAAGAGCAGGATAGGATTTACTGGGTGCAAGTGGCTGGCACAAGGGACTAGATCTGTGAGAGGGACATTCCTCTGAATTTCCCAGCACGAGATTTAACCCTGAGCCCAGCAGTGATATAACTCCAGTCCTTGCAACTCTCCCATTGCTGGAAGAAATCAGAGTTATGGTTATAATGAAAGGCTCCTGACCTTGGAGTCAATGCTGGCAGAGTTCAGGTGTCCCTCCAAAGGCTGCTCTCAGGGCTGGCTGCCTGCTGTCAGCAGGATGCCACTCATCCAGCCCTCAGATGGATTAACCAAAAAAATAATAATAGAAAAGGCTTCTAGAGCCTTCACAGGTGCAGTCCCAAGGGTGCTGGAGGTGACACAGGGATGCTCAGGAATGGCTTCTCCTCCCATTTACAACTCCATTGGACATGGGGGTTGGTTGTTACTATTGGCAGCTGGGAAAAATCTGCTGAATCTCACTTGAGGCTTTTTTCATCTTCATGGTTGCAGCTAATATGCACTTTTGGCACTGTATAACTCACTGAGAATTTGATTAACAGAAGACATGCTTTGCTGCCAGACCATTAGAGGGAAACAAAAATTAAGATGTTACCAGTGTACTCTTTTCTGGTCTCTATGACAGTGAATACCTGGGCTATGCTGAAGTCCAGACTGTTTAATTCTTTTACCTCCCTGCCTGAAGACCTGTCCCCACTCTGAAAAGACAGCCCAGAAGAGGGACACAAATTGTCCTTCTGCCTGCTGAAGCCCAGCAACAGTCTTGTCCTCTTTGTACCTTTGAGAGGTATAAAGGTCTGCATGCAAACTCCTTTGAAATTACTGGGCTTTAAAGTTCATAATTAGGAATTCAATTCTTTCCTCACTTTGTTATTTATGTTATGTTTTCCTCACTTTTTAATTTATGTTATGTGAACATAGAGAATTGCAGTTAAAAACATATCTTAAACACCAAAAATCAAATAAATGTAACCCAAGAAGGAAAGGTCACAGCTGGGGCTGAATCAAGTCCCCTTTCCCTTTCCCAGTTGCATTTTTAAGTCACCAACAAAATACTAGGCTATTCATTAGTCAGATGGCTTCTCTTTTTCTAGGAAGGCAATGCAGGAAAATAAAATGTTTCTTCCTTTTCCAAATTACAGAAGAAAAACATGCTGCTTTTATACAAGCTGACAAGTAAAGTTTTGCAAGGCTGCTACTGCTCAAAAAGGGTACTCCCAGCTTTGGCCATATATCTATATCTATATCTATAGATAGATATGTTTTATGTTCATTAGCATTTAAACACACAAGTGCAATACGCATTTCGAAATAAAATGCATCATCAAAGAACAATTTCCTGCCCATTGTGGAGGGTCTGTGAAGATAATGAAATAAACCCACTTGCAATTGCTGTTTTGCAGCAAGTGCTGGTACATTTTTTAAGCTACTGACAAGCCTGTTAAATAACTGGCCATCTTTTAAGCTCAGGCACCCTGGAGTGTAGGAGGCGAATAATTCTCAGGGGGGATTTAACACAGTTATGTAAAATAATCTGAAGCCATCCTAGTTGCTCCAGAAAGATTATAATTAAGCATGGGGTTGTTTTTTAAATGTCTGCTATCATCAGTTGATTCTCCCTTGCAACAAAGCAAAACAAAAGTCTTTTTCTCATTTGTTTGAGAAGCGGTTTCTGTTCCTCTCCTGAAGAGGAAAATTATTCGGACATGTTGCTGAATGCTCTGCTGTCAGTCTGGGTATTTATGTCACAGAATATCTTTTGAATAGTAATTTTTAACATCTGATTAATCTTCCATTCCATTTGAGCAGAGAAGCACCATCATGCTGGGCTAGATCCAGAAGGGTCTCAGCACTCGCTAGCCGGTGTTGTCCTCTGTAAGGGCTTGCAAGCAAAATTCCCAGGGTTGGTGTTCAGCCTTGCCAGTCAGGAGCCTGGCAGCTGCTTAGTTTAAAGTTGGGGAAGCAGATTTTTTTTCCATAAGAGCCTATAACAAGTAGATTTTACAGGAATCCTCTGGTATCCCAACATGTACCTAGGACATACACAGAGAGCAACCCCTGTGCCCTCGTGCTGTGTCCCTGTGCAGGGTGAGGAGGGGACCCCTGGACCAAGCTGTACCTTGTGCATTTTGTTACCTTCTGGTTTAACTAATTTCTCTCCTGTGTCCCCTCCTGTGTCTTCTGCCTCCTTGTTCACATCACCCTGCCCTCCACATTACAAGTCTTTACATCCTGGATAAAACAGCTTTTGAATTAACCTGGACACGTCATGTTTTAAAGAGAAAATCCATCTCCATGCCAGCTGGTTGGGCTGGGAGTTTGGCTATTCGTGCCACTGCATCAGCTGCCACCTGTGCCACACATCTGAGAAGGAAACCCTCAGCTTGTGTTTGATAAGCTCCTAGCCAAGGCAGATAAGCCACTGTGCTGCTGACAGTCTCCCACAGCTGCATGGTTTAACCTCAGTGGCCAGAGTGGAGGCAGGATTGTGGAAGTTATTAACTGGTACCCATTTTTTTTAATGATGCTGTCATTTTTTTATTTCCGTATAACTAAAGCAGAACTTCTCATGGATGACTGTGTTTAGGGTCATTTGGGTGCCCTGCAATATGTTCACATATTTTCCACTGCTGAATGAAAAGGAGAAAATGAATGTGATACTTGTTGTGGGTGTCTGTCTTGCTTGCGGATGGTCCGGATTTCTGCACAGCTCCTTTTCTGTTTCAGATTCCACTATTGATTAGAGTGGTTGGTTTTCTAATTAAAAGAATTCCCAAGTCTAACAATCGACTTGGACAGTAAATGTGCTGGGTTATTAAAGATAAGAGGCTTAAGTCAGGAAATATCGTACCCTCTCTCACAAAAGAGGTCAGTGTAACTCGAGCAAAAGAGTGTCCTAAAAATCAGAAAACAAGCAAAGGAAACGAGAAAGTAGGAGCCAGGCAAATGCTGCTTATGTAATCACAGCAAAGCAAGTAGGACAGAGGAGAGAGCAGGCAGCCAAGCTCAGCTTTCACCTGCCTGCTGCTCAGGGCAAGGCACCACTGCATGTGTGGCTGGAGTTCCTTCTAAAAGGGGCTGATCTCCCCCAGAGAGCCTGCATGGCTACACACAGAGTGGATGTACTTGCCCAAGGTGAAGGGACAGTGATGGGAAAGTGTCTGTCTTTGGGATGAGCTTTCACAGGGCCTCAGTGTACAGCTGCTTGTGGTAGGTTCAAGGGGTGTTGGAGGCACATTTCAACCCCTTCTGTAAAATATTCCTTCTCAGCTCTTGACACACCTCCCCAAAATATTACAACAGCACAACCATTTCCAGAAAACAGAATTTTCTGCAATGAGGCTGAAGTCACTGGGCAGCCTCGCATACCTTGCCCAACAAACTGCTATGGCAAGAGAAGTTGCAGTGTTCATGCCTCTGAGTCAAAGCCTTTGAAGGAGCCTTTCTCCCTCCACTGTTTCTAGAAACAAGTCAGCACAATTAACTGGGAGTAAGCTTTGAGTTCTTAAATAATTCAGTTTGGTTGAGACGAATCCTGCCCTGGGGAGCCTGAATTCCTTGAGGTAATGCATGATTACCCTTGTTGGAAGTTACTCACTCCTCTGGCTGGGATAGGTCTTGTATATGGTTCTCAGTGTGTTGTGACAGTTGCGGGACTTGCAACATTTCATTTGTACACTCACATCCATCACCTGGGGACATGAAATTCCTGCTTACAGGGGTCAATAGACAGGTATTTGCTGCTGGGCAAACAGAAATGTGTGCAGTCAGCAATGATGATCCTAAGACCCAGCCTTGGCACTGGGGCTGTGATTTGTAGCTCTGCTTGGTCTCAGGCACGTGGAGGCACTGGGCCCCTTTGATGCTGAGCTAACAGGAGAGAGCAGCAGCCAGGACCCAGAGCAGTGTCAGTGCAGGATGGTGCTGGGGGATCCAGCAAACAATGGGGGAGGAGCAGGGTGACCAGGAGGTGTAGCCAGGGTGGCTCTGAAGGGTGTCTGGGCTTTAGTGATGCAGCTGCTTCTGAAACACTCTGTCACAGTGACAGCAGGGCTGCAAACAGGAAGGTTTTAGTAAACACACATCCATACATGTAAGAACCAAACATGGTTTTGGTCCTGCTCTTTTCACATCATTAACTGGTCTTTCTTTCCATTTTCCACCTCAATTTTTTCAATTTCCCTACGCTTTTAGAGAGCTTTACCTTACATCAGATGATTTTTCCCACTTTCTTGTATAAATTTTACCCTTGTCTCCAGTCCTGAAGTATTTATAGCTCAATGGCACACATAACCATTTGGTATACAGTAATTTCTCTTTGAATACTTTCCGTATTTCTCCTGTGTGCTTTTCCACCCACACATGTTCCATTGCCTTATCCCAAAGGATGTCTTTATTCCTCCTTTATGCTTCTGGTATCTATTGTTTTTTTCATGTCTTTCTTCTTGATGGGTTGAGTGTTTTTGCACATCACACAGCTTGAAAAAAATTTCCCTTCAGACTTTTTCATTGAACCAAATCTCACTCATCTGATATGCACACAGCCTGAAATTCAATCCTGAGTAAAAGAGCAATGTAGCTGCTGCCAAGAACCTATTTTTGAAGAATTTTTGTGACAAAGGCCTCAGATTGGCTTCTGCACAGGGAGTAACTTCACCCACAAGAGTCCCACTGGCCACAGTACTGTTGTGACCTTGAGGGTTGCAATTGTACCTCAATTTTCTTGTTGGCATTTTCTTTCCTATGGTATTTTTGCACCAAAGCAGAAAAATGATTTTTTTTTTAATGTTGACAAATTTTTTCTGGTGGGAAAGCAAGTGTGATGGTGATTCAAATTGTGCAGTTATTTTTTTCCTGTTTTTATTTAGCCCTGTAAGGTAATACATAGGGAATAGCTGCCTATGGCAAGCACGTGGGTGCAGGCTGATAGAGAATCATGCATCAAAAGACACAGATGGGAAGGCAAGCTCACATTGAAAGCAATGACTCTGGATGGGACTTTAGGAGTCACAGTTAAATAGTCACAGTGCATAAGTTAGAAGGACTACAGTCAGGCATATTAAGTGATATTACTTCTGTTCATACAAGCCTTCCTTTAATTCAAGAAGGATGATGAAAGTCTGCAGAGGAACAAGAGTGACAGAGGGATTGGAAAATGCATAGGTTGGTGAAGTGTCCACAACTTCCACCAGCTGTGCTTGCCAGAGAAAAGGCTTAGGGCTGATTTAACTGCAGCTTAGAAAATGCTAATATTTTCTAGAAGGAACATTTCTGAGTAGGGAGTCCTTCTGTTTAGCACATAAAGGCATTATGAGAGTCAGCGTGCGGAAGTTGGAGCTCTCAAATCAAAGCCATTGGCACAGATCATTGTGGCTCATCAGAGATCAGATCCTCCCGTGCAGGGCAGTTCCAAGTGCAGACAGACTTTTTAATGTGCTGGTGGCCAGCCCAAATGTGCTCCAGCCAGAGACACTGGCAGCACCTCCACATAAGGCCAGCAGAGAGTGGGCAGCAGCCACGGGCCACACGAGCACATCCCAATGTCTGTGTGTGCTCCAGCATGAGTTCAGGGAGGAGTTACTGCAGACATTGTATGTGCTGCATCAATGCCTACAGCCCTGATGAGATGGCCAAGGCAGATTTAGCTTGTAAGAGCAATAGTCTCTTTATAAAGAAATGCTGTAAGAAATATAACACTCTTTGGCCTTACTTTTCAAAGATAAAGAGTGCCAAGAATAAAGTTGACATTTCCTTAGCATTTCTGAAAATCAAACCATAACTAATTAACCCCCACATGCCATTTGGGCCTAATTATCTTTTCCCCACTTGATTTAAAAGAGGAAAAGAGAAACTTTGGACTTCTCAAAATTTTGCAGCAAGTTTGTGGTCAAAACTTGAAAGATCCTGAATTATCACCCCATCACTACTTTTTCCTCTTTTCTAATTGAATGAGCTTTTACCATCACCAGTGCAACCTACTGTACAGCATAGACCATGTAAGCTACAGGACAAACCCTAGGAATACCCCTGACTGCATTTCCATTCAGAGCTGGGATATGCCAGCCAGGAGCACATCCTGCCTTTAATTACACTGAAGAGGTCTTGGTGATGTGGTGTCCTACATCAATATTAGGAAGCTTGGGCATTGAATTGCTATAAATCAGGAGCTTTGCTGCTCTCACAACAAGCCCAGTGGGAGCCTGACTTTCTCAAAGAGCTTAATTAAAGAGTGCTTATTGTCAGCTCACCCCTGTAGCCCATTAGAGCTCCACAGAGATTTCTGTTCTCCAACATCATTGTGAAAAGTGGGACAGTCCTTGCTTCTGAGGAAGCTCTGTGTTCATAATCACTTCCTCACTTGTCAATACAGTCCTGGTGATCTTATAGTCATGTTGCAATTAGTTGGTGATAGTTGTGAACAGGGCATATCTGAATAACTGTTTATGGAGATCCTATTGGCCAGACAGTTATTCAACAGAGTCATAATTTTCCTTCTAGCTAGTACTTTCTCTGGCTGTATCTCAGTGTGCTTGAAAAAGCAAAACTAATGTGTGACATTTCCAAAAAGCAACCATTTTCCTTCTTCAGAAGCATGTACAACCCTGCCCTCTGAAGGACCCAGCCCCTTGTGATTCACAGAGAGAACACAAGTTCTCCTGTCATTAAGGCTCTCCAAAACATTACTTACTTTTGGCTTGAAATCCATGTCATGGTAGAGTTGCACTGTAGTTACATGAATTATTCAGTCTGTAACCTCTGCTGCTTGGTAGAACCAGCTCCAGTTTTTTCTGTGCATAGGGCTAGTGTACTTGGGCCCCCATTAGTCCCACCCACCTTCAGCAGGCTATTTGCATGTGCTTTATTATTGAAAAAGAGCTGCCATCAGACACCAGGGTGCACAGTCAGGGGAATGGGTGAGAAGAGAGGGGTCATGTTACACCACACATGGTGCAAGGCCTCTTGTGGGTCAGCTCCTTCCTGGGCTTGTCCCACCCGCTTCCCAAGCTGGGGCCATCAGGCACAGTCATCACCATGTGTGTCCCAGGAGTGCTGAGAAAGAGTTTTTAAATTTGATTCAGAATGGACACTTCCCCCCATTACACAGGCACAAAGAGCCTCCTCCCTGCATGCTGCACTTGGGCAGTGCTGCAGCCAGGCAGTCCAGGGATTGCACAACCCCTGGCTCTGCTGCCTAACCCACAGCCCAAAGGAGCTGAGAGGACACTTTGATTCAGGTTTGTCCATTACTAAGTATGATTTCCCAATGCATTTATGGAGCCATCCTACCTCCAGATTTCAGCCCGGAGAGGTCAGAGTTATTTGAAGGCTTCAAAAGAAATTTTGGACAGCAAAAAATGAGAGGAAATCTCATGGGTCTAGACTTTGCAAGTCCTTCTTAGAACTTTCACATCCTTCATGATTGCAGCTATAAATAGATCTAGTATTAATTAAATCCTGGCCAACTAAATGTGCCAGTATGATTAAGGAGCAAAGTGTAGGCTGTCATCCTGGCAATGGCTATTCCCAGTGCAAAACTGACTTTAACAGAGCCATCTGAGAGATGGAAAGCTTTTTTGCAGTGATACCACAAGAAAAATACTCCTCTGACTTGTGTTCTTTGTTATTACAGTCGTGTTTCAAACTTGCTGAGTTCTTGTGTCCTTCACTCTGTGCTAAGCAATCCCTAAATTGTTTTCATTATATTGTGTCATCATTGTCTTCCTGATGTCTGCTTCCCCACCCAGGAAGTGTTTACAGAATCCTCATGGAAGACAGGAGTTTATCCTAAAGAATAAATAGGTGGCCCTGGGAGGGAAGTTTTGCCTCTCAGTAAGTGATAAACCACTGAACCAGAAATTGAGATCTAAAAGTTAGAGTACACTACATGTCACAATAGTTCCTATGAATGCACACTCAAAGCTACACCTTCATCCCCACTTTAACCAGATTATCTATGATAGTAAGTAGGATAAAATTTTCTTCCTTATTTACTAAAATAATCCTGGCAAAGAAAATGTATTTTGCATGATCACTTCTCAGTCTGAAACACTTCTAAGCTAAATATATTCATCTAAGATATGTGCTTTGGGCATCTGTTTTCAAGCTGCACTCTCCCTGCAAGCAGCACAGAAGATGCTGTTCTTTGCCATCACTGTGTGTAGCATAGGTAGATGGAAGAGAATTCTGCCTGAAGATTTCTGTTGTCTTTTTGTTCAATCAGAGGATATAGCTCTACTTACTCCCATTTTAAAGTGCACATAAAATGCACCTGGCTGAAAACCTTGGTTATACCTTCCAATCTAATCTTAAGATACAACTCAGGCCCTGCAGTCCCAAAAAATAAAACCCAGTGCTCCAACACGCAGGGGAGCCTAAGAGAGAGACTGTCCTTCACAGCACACAGTTATCTCTCCCAGAAAAGAATTGATATTCACAAATGCTTATTTCCCTTTAAAATTTGCCTATTATTTGTTTTATGAAGACACAGAAGCAAAGATCCCTCCTATTACCATTCTAAGATTAAGTTCTCTCCCCACCAGACTTCATGATAGAAGAGACACCTCACCCTCTGGGAAGTGTAAGCAATACAATTTTTGTAGTAAAAATACTGCCTGCACTTATTTTTACAAGTGTCAGACTTATGCAAAGTTCATCTTTACTGGGCCACAGTGCATATTATTCCAAAACACTCTCCAAGGCAACTCTTTTCAGCTTTAGAGGTCGTGTTGAAATGAGCCACCATGACAAGGCTGAGTCCAACCCAGAGTTTTGTTCTGTGAAAAATTCCACATTTATTTCTATCATTTGCATCTGGGCTCTTGTTTGTTAGGTCGAGCAAAATGCTCATTTGCTTACACTTGTCTGAATGAGGAAAGGTCACAACACAGAGACATCAAGTCATAGGATCATTGAATCATGGAATAGTTTGGGTTGGAGAAGACTTTTAAAGGTCATCTCCTCCAACTCCCCTGTACTGAGCAGGGACATCTCCAACTAGATCAGTTTGCTCAGAGCCCTGTCCAACCTGACCTTGAATGTTCCTGGAGGCAGGGTATCTATCACCTCTCTGGGAAACCTGTCAGTGTTTCACTGCCCTTTTGGTAAAAAAACTGTAGTTTAAATCAGCACTTTTTAGTTTGAAGCCCTTAGTCCTTGTTCCATCACAACAGTCCCTGCTAAAAGGGCCATCCCTTTGTAGCTGTGAACAGCAGAAAAGCTACATAAAGGAGGAAATTATTCTTACAAGGATATAAATAAGCACTATCTGGGCTGCCTTGGCTCTGCCAGCCAGCCTCAGGATGAAGAATCTGTCCTGGATACCCACATTTCCAGCCCCCACCACACAGGATGCAAATGCTTTACATCTTCTTTCTGTTTACTGTGCAGGGTGTCAATGCTGCAGCCACTGTGGGTGGAAGCTGCACATCAAACCCTGCTTTGGGCTGGGCAGAGGAAAGCTTGCATTGCTCCTGGTAAAGGGGCAGCTTTTGAAATCCACTCTCTAGATGACTTGGAAAGACCCATGTTCAAAAGAATGGGCTCCACCTTCTGGTCCAGAAAAGCAGCCCAACAAAAAGCAAACAGATCATCTTTCATTCTTCTTATAATTCATTGATGGGCAGAAGCCACTACACTAAGGTCTCTGGGTGTGGAAATCTGAACAATAAAAAGCAAGCTATTGTCATAGAGAGCAGAAGTTCTCCCAGCTCCCTCTCTTCCCCAGCCTGTCAGCACAACCTTAGACTTATCTGGGTTGGGTCACAGCCAGCTTGCCCTCATTCAAGCCCTGATCCTGCCAAGACAGTAGGTAAGCTGATCAACTGCTCCAGCCAGCTCCAGCAGCCCAGACCTGAAATAGAAACATGCAGCTGAGTGTTGGCCATGCACAGGGGCATCTCCAGGCCTTCATGGAGGGAGGAGGAGGAGCTGTTCCTCAGAGATCATTTCACTGCTCCCTGGCCCCTGTGTGTTTTGATCAGTGATAGCAAAGTGCCTGATGTTCATGTGGACAATGGGTTTTGCCTGTGACTAGCAGGAAATTACAAATTGGTTCAGCACCTAAAACTGTAAGTCCTTCTTTTGGAGGAAACCTGTTGAAAAGTTGAGGTTTGCCCATCTTCACCAGCAGCTGTAATTCTAACCTGTACTGAATGTGAAGATTAAAAAAAAAACACCGAAAGCTGTAGTCTCACAGTCACTAATCTGTGATGAAAGCTGCTTTTTAAAAAGGACTTCTGTGAAATGAAGAAATGCTCTCCCAGCTCTTAGGGGCTGTGATGAAACCCTGAGATGTGCTGAGAAGTGCAGGAGCTGCATGAGACCATGTGCTGCATCTTCCCACCAGGAGGGCAGGAGCTGCAGGCCTGGATGAATCAGGAGAGCTTTTGGTCCCATCCAGGCACCAGCAGTGAGTCCCAGGCATACACAGGCAGGAACTAAAAAGCTTGGGCTTAATGGTGGCTGTGAAAACCTCCTTGTTCCCTCCTAACATAAAGGTCATGTTTTTAGTCTCTCTTCTCCTTTGGTCCCATCACTGAGGCCCCTGAGCTCTCAGCACTGTCACCAGATGCATTGAGCAGCTCCTGCAGTGCCCATGCAGCACCCACCTGGGAGCACCCAGAACCAGCAGGGTGGTGAGACACAGAGTGTGCTTGCTGAGGGGTTGTGAAAGGCACATGCAACAGGAACAGCCTGTTCCTTTCTCACCTTTATAGATGAAAGTGTAATCTAGAATGAAATACTGATTTTTAGTGAAAAAAATCACTGGGGCTTCTTACCACTTTAAGTATTTCAACCTGTCTGCAGCTTTTTTTGTACTAGTTCTCATACTTCAACCATTCTTAAGAGGCTTCTTCAATCTGATAAGACTTTGTTCACAAGAAGCTACCTTTTTATTTACTGAGGAGACAGCCAGAAGGGTTTCTGAGCAGATACAAATGCATGAAGAGTTAGGCAGAGACTCTGAGAACAGAGTCTTTTGTTGTGACAGAGTCTTGTATGACAGCATGACTGACGGACAGGTAACATTTAGTCAGCCACCTGCTTGGGGAGCTGGCATGGAGAACACTTCACCCAGCACTTTCTGAGGCATGGAAATCACACAGGCTGCTCCTGCCAGGGTTTATGGGTGCCCAAAAGTACCTCTCCTGTCATCTTTCCTCCTTAGTGCAAAGCTGGTCTGTCCAGGGAATACAAGTTGAAGAAAATACATGGAGCTGGTGGCAGCCATTATGTAAAAGGACTCTGTGTGGAGATGGAAAAAACCCTTCAGTCTGAACAAAGGCCTGAAGTCACTGTTCATTCTTTGCAAAATTTACCTCCCACGCGAGCAGGGAGGGTTAAAGACACCAATCAGGCAAAACTTTCTTGGCCATCAAGGCCACCATAACCAAGTGAAATATCCAGGTGATTTATAGGTCCTGTTGCTCATTCAGGGCTGCACATGAGCAGTGCTGCCTAAGATGCCATTAAAGGATGTTGGCTCCTTGCAGTACGTATTGGAGTCCATATATTAAGAAACAATTTAAAGTAAAATCCAAAAAAAAAAAATTGGAAAGGAAACTATTGCCTCCATATGCGAATGGAAATTAATTTAATTATGAAACATAACTTCTACGCAGCACTGCCAAAAGGGCAAACAACTGAGAACTTAACTAAAAGAAGAAAATTGTCAGTCTTTCAGCACATAACCATTTTGATCTGAACAGCAATAATTATGAAAATGGGCAGAAGACTGTTTCACTGATGATAAATCTGCAACATGTCAAGCAATATTTGAAGATTCATATTTAATTACTGTGACTACGCAAATTAAACGGTGGAAAAAAGTTGTCAGTGCTGTTTTTGAAAGTAGGGAAATGGATCCAAAGCCAAAAGCAACATCGTTAACGTCGGTAGCTCAAAGAGAGAGAGCTTCCCTCTAGGCTAAATCTTGTGATAAAGGAGAGATGTCACTTATTATGCACTTTTGAACGTGTCTGGCAAGGTTAAGAGGTAAATAGCCAGAATAATTATTGTCTGGGTTGGTAATAGTTTTCTCAGTCACATATTTACTCCAAGCACATTCTTGGTGTTCCAGGTTACTCATAACTCTTGATCACAATTTGTTGTTTTCTCTTTTTTTTTCCCTCCAGAAATTACTTTAAGGCAAATAATTTTAGAAAACTCCATGCTCCACTAGTGGACCATGGCACGGCAGGGCTTCAATGAGCTCTTAGGATAAAGTGAGTGCAGCCTGGCCACCAACACTGGTGGCATTTGCTCGCCCTGTGTCACTGGCCGTGCCTGTTGGGGAGCAGCACGAGGTGTGGCATGAGGAAGCCCATCTGCCAAAGGGCAGTGCAGGTTTGTAGGGTGCTTGGAGCTGCAGGTTGACCAGGATGAACTCAGCAAAGACAGTGTGTGCTTTATTTTAGTGTGCACAGCTCCTCTCTGTGAATGGGGAAAGGTGTTTTCAGAAGCATCTTCTGGAACAAAATGCTACAGGGAGTGCAATCCTTTCTCTGCAGTGCTCTGGCTGGCACAGCGAGTGCCCTCCATGCCCAAACTGCCTACAGTGTCCAGCAGTCATGCAGCCACCCAGGTGCACCCAAACCAGAGGTCAAGGAGATCACTGTGGCATGTAGTTCCTGTCTGATCAGAGGCACAGATGCCCTGGGCTCACTGAAGCTTTCCCCAGCAGCTGTTCTGCCCTGATGGTGCAGATTTTGGCTGCAGAGTTCATCCCACAGTGAGAGCCATGCTCCTGTCACTGGCCCAAGTGATGTGGGTACAAACATCAGTCCTGATCCTGCTGTTCTGTGGGGGCTTATGTGATTTTTTCTTCTTTTTTGCCTGAATTGCTCATCTGTAAAATAAACCGAGAAGTTTTTTGTAGAGATTACCTTTGCAAAGTGCTTTCAGATGTATTACTGAAAGGGGCATGTAAGAACCAAGTAATAAATAATATTAGACACAAGGAAATATGCCACTGTAGAGTGCAGATTAACCACTGTGCCTGAAAAACACACACTGAATTGCTCTCAAGGACACAGAATTTTGTAGGATGTATGAATGGGAGCGGTTGCTTTGGAAGATGCTCTGTGTGAAGTGGATTATGTGCCACATTCTGCTGCAGTTGTCATGGCAAGTATTCCCATTTTCCATGGCAACAGAACCATCAACTTTTTATGCAGTAAATAACTGCATAAAAAGCTACATTTAGTGACCAGGGCACAAGTTAATTCTCTCACCAGCATCCTTAAAGTCAGCCCTTGTATGGAGATGAAACACTCAAGTGTTTCTGAAATCAGGTGTTTCCTTCAGCTTGTGACAGGTTTCCTCTTCACAGTTTCATTATGATTCAGCCACCAGTTGCTGTGCTAGTGACACTATCTGTGCTGGGTATGTGGTACTGCATGGTGTCTGAATTCACTGAAGGAGATGATGACAGGGCAGCAAACCCACAGAGAGTGCTGCTTTTGTAGTGCTCTGTGCCAGTGCTGTCTGATGCAGGTCACCCAAAGTGCTGCTGCTGAAAGGACTGAAGCTCCAGAAGAAACAATGCACTTTTAAAAATTCCCTTTTGCAGTCTCTTGCTCGTGTTTTCCCTCAGCTGAAATTATTTATTCTGCAAACTAGCACCACCACCAGGGTTAAGGGCAGGCATATGTGTTAAATGGACATGGGAAGGATGAAAACTCTGGGAAATTAGATGTCACTATGACAGCAATGATGGTCCAAAGAAGGACAGCCTTTTGTTTTATTGAAACAAAGTTTGTTGTAAGCTAGCATTTTCCTAAAAGTGGTTTCCAATGCTCTGAGAACCCTCAGGCTCTGTTCTGCAGAACTATATTGTTTGCATACTGTGCTGAAATTTAAAAAAAAAAAAAAAAGCACAAACAAACAAAAACCAAACAAAACCAAAACCAAAACAAATTTTTAAAAAATCTGAAAAAAAAAAAAATCAGATCCACACCACAAGCCTCATCAGGTTCATCTGGCTGCCTGCAAATGCTGGGAAGGTGCTGCTTGGCTTGCCAGACAAGATGGATGCTTTCCTGGAATAAGAAGTGAGAGGGGATTTCTTAATGAGGAGAGAACCTGAAACTGTTTCTAAGACAGTCAGGGGTGCAATGAAGGTTTGTGGTCAGGGTGAGAAGTGTGGCAGTACATGACTGCCCTCATGATCACCTCCATATCTGGGCCAAGTAAAGAGCTAAGTCCAAGGACCAAAAATGCAGTCCATTTTTCACAGGTCTTACTTCTGCAAAACACTTCCTGAGTTTCATGAAAACATGCTCACTAGATAGCTCCCCTCTCCAATCACAAGTCCTGGCCAAAACTGATCTTGATATTCCCATTTAGATGAGGAAATTCCAACTGTCTCATATAGTAATTTTCTATAGACACACTAAAATGCCTTTACTTAGAGCTGCATAATGAACCTGATTTCCCCAGGGAAAATCAGAGCCAGAGGTTCATTTCCTCTTATTAGGGATGACTTTTTGCAACTCTGCTTATAGACAAAATCTGTCACATAATACTGGTTTCCAGTACCATAATCAATTCACTGATGGTGTTCAGCACCTCCACTGTGCCCAGAAAAACCATGTGCTTTTCTGTGAGTAGAGAGTACAGTAACATCCCACGCAGTTCTGAATATTTTTTGGCACATTTCAGTATCATTTTGTGGTAAAACAGTGATAAAATCTCATAGACTTGCAATTCAATTTGCTTTTGTTTAGGTATGAGCAGAGTGGCACAGCCTCAGCAGCACGAGGCTTTCTGTCCATCCTCTCTCTGGGCAAAATCTCTGTTGAATATCAGTCCACCTGTTTTATGCATTCAGGAAATTATTTAGAAATTTTCAGTGTTTTTAAAGAAAGGCAGAAGGAAAACAGTGGAAATTACCCAAGAACCCTGTTGGCTTTGGTGCAGGGATGAAGGTCACATATTTTCTTTGCTGTGTATCCTAAAATACCATTAAGGAAGGTGTTTGGGGAGCTCTGCCCTGGGGCTTGTACTTCAGGCTTCTGTCCTTCCCAGTGTCTGGGTTGTGTTGTCAGTGGTCCCTAGAGACCATCAGGCTGCTTAGTTCTTCTAAAGAACCACTGGCACAGCTTATGCCTAAAAAGCCACTGCTAGACATTTACAATTTAAACTATGTCAAACTATGCCTGCCCTTTCCACAGTGGTTGTTTGAGGTGAGTGAGCTTGCATGGTGTCAGGTACATATACAGATATACACAGATATATTTGTATTGTTTTTTCAGTGATTCCCAATTAGGGTGTGGTAGAAGTGTCAACCCCACTGTCTTCTCCACTCAAATGCCCTCTGCTTTCTGCTGCATCCTTATCCATCTTAAATAATCTTGATTTTAATGTCTTCTTGTACAGAGCTGGGAAAGGGCCACGCAGGTCACTTGGTCATGAAAAGGAAGATTTTGCTTTCCTTACAAAGTGAAATCAGCAGTGGCTTCTCTCAGCACCCCGTTGCAGGTGGTTCTGCAGAGGGAAGGTTTTCCCACCAGCAAGGCTGCACGGGGAGCAAGTGGGGCCTCTGGAACTGCCTGCAAGGCACAGCCACCCTAATGCCACTTTCTGACCCAGTTACCCACTTTTGGGAGGAGATTAGGATATAGCTGGGAGCCCTCTGGCCATAGCCCAGTCCAGACACAACAGAGGAGGAGAATGACAGTAGCTGTGAGAAAGAGGGGGAGGTATGGACAGAGGCAGCTCCTGTACCAGCACAGCCTTCCCAACAAGGGTGTCCTTTGTCACCCACAGGTACAACCTGGGTGTCTGGTCAGACCCTGGGTTGCAGTAGGAAGTCCAGGTGACATGGGGAACTTTCCATCTGGCACATTTGGCCAGAAGCCCATTGGGTTTTATCTTGGAGTCAGCAGTTGCTGCTCTAATCCAATATGTTGAAAACTGTAAGCTTATAATGTTACCTTTGCATGTGCCCTGAATAAAGGCCCAAGAAGAAAAGTGGAAACCTTCAGTGCAAGAAATAGTTGACCTACACATTTCCCAACTGCTGTGTATGGGATCAAGTAACTAAGAATGGACAGGTACCAGAGAGAAGCTTTAAAGCGTTGTCACCTCGTATGAATAAATTTCAGCATAAGTATTAATAGGAAATATCAGTGTTTATCAATGTGGATTTAATGTGCTAAGTAGTAACCACTGATTTATTAGGAAGGATGCACTTGCAGATGATGGACAGTAATTCTGCACTTTGTCTGTTCTTCCTCTGTGCTTCATCCAAGGGCAATACTGCAGCTGCTGCTGTTGCCTGGTGCTCCCTCTGCTCATTTGTCCTCTGCCTGCTGAATTCACTGGGATTTGTGCCTTTAACATAATTATTATTAAGTTTCTATTTTATGTCCCTGTTCAAGAGGCTCCTTGGTAGCTGATTATACTAATCAGAGGTGACTTAACCCATATTTAAATGCTGCAGTCTGAATTTGTCTTCAGCACAGTCTCCAGAAGATATGAACCAAGCATCAAAGAAAATTAATTCATAGGTACATTATCCTGTGGGATCAAGCTAAAATGTGGTCAAAGAGCTTTGGCTTTAGCTTCTATGCTCTCATGTAAGGATATGGGCAGGAGAAGGCAGCCATGCTCTTGTTTGTGCAAGTTTCCCCCATCCCTTCTTTGAGTTAGGCAGAATAACAGATCACAAGACTACTTATCAGAGAATATTTTACTGCAGTTAAGACAGAACATTTTTTTCCTTTACAAAAATAATTATTATTTTTGGAAGTATGATCCGCCAAATGAAAAGTATTCTTTAATCTTTTTCTGGGCCAAAAATATTACTTGGGCACTTCTCAACTTTTCAAATAAATGCTTTCATTTATCTGGCCAAGGTATTACTCCAGCACAAGGCAATACAGGGCCTTAAATACACACAAAATTTGGGTAGTACTGTTGCCTCTAAAAGAACCCTCCTAAACCATTTTCTACAAAACAAGGTCCTGGATGATGGAAATGAAAATATTCTGGTTGGTTTTCAAAAGCTTAGGTAGAATTTCGTCCTAAATGGTGATGAAGTCATTCATGTATGTTCATAATCCTTTGAAGCAGTTGCATAAATATTCCAAGTGGCCCTCAAAGATGCTGTGTAGGACAGTGAGTAGCTCGTTTCAGCCCACAGGAATGCAAGATCTTATGCTAGGGGAGAAATCCTGTTCACACTGGAGAAATTGTGTTTTTGTTTTAATGGCATTTCTGTTCCTTTTTCTGAACTTAATTGAGAATGGGATTTTACCCATCTCTTCACATGATTCTGGCTCAAACCTGAATTCTAGCTTTGAGCCTTTTTAAACAGGGAAAATTAAGGTGAAACTAAATAAACCCAGCGACTAGATCCATCTCCAGGTGGAGAAGGACTCTAACATCCTTCCTGAAGCAGAGGTGTGCTCTCAGCAAACAGTCCCTGCAGTGCCAGCAGTGCTGCAGGTACTGGGGAGCAGCTGTGCCACCTGATTGCACTGCTCCTACAGGTGGGCAGCGCTGGGCCTTCCTCCTCCCACGGCAAACACAGGGGATGTTTGAGGTGAGGAGAAGGTCATAAGGCCACAGAAGGGAAAATGCTTTATTTCCAGGAACTTCCAGTGAAACTTCAGACTTGACAAAGATAAGGCTCGATAAGGAATTTCAGGGACAGAGTTCACACGGGTAAACTCTCAGGCAGTATATTTTTATGTTGCAAGTAAGTGAGACTAAAATATTCCATAAACTTTCACTGTATTCTTTGCATTAAATCCAATAATTAGTTATTCATCTCCCAGCTTTGATTTTGTTAAATAACCAATACCCTAATTCGGAGGCAAGAATTTAATCCATAGAAAATTCTGTCCTGGGAGAAGATCAAAATGAGTCCCGTGGTGTTAAGCACACACCTACAGCACTTGATCTTGGAAAAAAAAAATTAGGTGCATGTTTCAATCAGCCTATCCCTTCTTACTGGTTCCCATGCATTAACCTAAGCCTCTGTCAGAGCATTTTTGGTGCCAGGATGAAGGACCTGTGGAGATGCCCACAGTGGGAGAGCAGGGCTCTGAAAAGGTAGCAAGCAAAGAGGTGAGAACCCCAGCGGGCTGTGATGGCAATGCCTCCTCATTCCTCTGCATCTACCAACGCTGCAGGAAGAGATTGAAAGTCTCTTGGGCGACATAAATACGCACGATAAGCGCGTACAGAAAACACAAAGGTGAAATGGCCCTGCTTATCAGGCACAATTAAAATGAATAGAGGATGACTAATAAAGAGGCAGTTTAAAATCTTTACATGACACAGTGTCAAGGCAACAGTGTTGTGCAATAGCACTGACACAATTAACTCTGTGTCCCTGCCTTGGGCAGAGCCGGGATCGGGGCTCCCGCCGGCCTCGCCCGCACCCTCCCATGGCGAGCGCTGGGTGGGCGCTGCCGCTCCCGATCTCCGCTCGGTGCCGCATCCCGGAGCCACCGCGGGACCCGCGCGGAAACAGCCGCTCCGGACCAAGGCAAGGCTGCTTTTTCCTCTTTGTCATCTCTGCTCCTCTCTTTCCTTTTCGTTTGCGTGATCCCGAGCTCACGGTTACTACTGTGCGAAAAGGGAAAAACATCACGTTGAATTTCTGGGCGCACTCTGGAGGGAGACACGGCTGAGGCGCCTGATCCTGAACCGGGGCTGGTTGTTGACTTAGCACCGAGGAATGCAAGCATTTCCTGGGTAGGAATTTTTGCAGCGTGTAATTTACAAGCTAGTTTGGACAGCCCTTTGCTCGGGATGATAGATGGTGAATGGGAGTGTGATCTTCCAAAATACAGCTCAAGGTATCCTTCTAGTTCTTCATTTAATTACGTTGCTCCTTGGTGGTGCCTGTCAGGCTGCAGGATCTCCCAGTCCACTGGGTGAGTGCAGCAGGGCAGGCTGGGTTTTATACACACACATATAATATGTATATACATGTATGTACATATTTATATATATACAGAGATGCTATATAAATATATACACTTCTATTCACGCACAAGAACATACATAAAAACATACGCAAGCATATTTATAAGAGCCACAAAGATAATTTTATTTATTTGATGTTCTTATTTTCTGGCCAAAACCAGCTCTCTCTTGGTTTTATTGCTGCTGGCATGTCTTTGCAATGCAGCACTGTGAAAAACTAACAATATAAACAAATTTGAGGCCATGCCAACCATCGCTGAGCACAGCCAAAGCTGCCCAACACCACAACTTGCTGAACAATGTGTGAATTTTGCAGTGGCAAAAATGTCTGTTTCCCTGTTCTTTCTTAACTTTTGGAAAGATCTTGGTGGAAAGTGTGTTATTCTAAATGAGATAATTAAAGTAATTGATATGAACACCCCTCACCATTGCTGCAGGAGGAGGGGCCCCTGTATTTGCCCAGTCTGCTAGCTCTGCCTGCCAGGGGCTGCAGGGGAGTTGACTGGAACACTTCAAATAAAACATGATTTCTGGTCAGCAAATAATGGGTTTTTATGAAGTAAAGTGGCACTTCTGAACAGTTTGCTTTATTAGAAGGCAGTGTTGATGCTGTTTCCTCTGCCTCTCAGGCTTGTGGGATGGGGGGTGGCCATGGAAGTGTCCCAGCAGTGCCAGCACCCCTGGCCAGCTGCTAGCACAACTCAGGGCAATGGCTGTGGCACTTGTACCCTGAGGGGAAACCTACCACAGCCTCCTGGGGCCACATCCTGCCTGCCTGTGCTTCCCACCCATCCGTCTGTGGGTGCTCAATCTTAAAGTGCCTCAGTCACAGAGTTTGATGTCCTCATCATTCCTCATCTACTTCCCCAAATGTGTATCTGCATGCCATGTAGGGAGGCAGTGACATCCCGTCGGTGATGGTCACTGCTGTGCCAGGGCTGCACTGCAGGCTGCAGAGGCACACCTTAACCCGAGTAAAAGTGGAGAGAAACTCTGCATTTGATATCTGCTGGTATCTTGGCTGAAAGTGAGCAGGAAGGATTTTTGCCACATGAATGAGGGAAGGGGTGCTGTGTTTCACATGATGAGGCCGCGTGCCTCAAAAACCCACTCTAAGTGAGAAAAAGAGATTTGCCACTTGTGACAGGCAGCACAACCAAGCTATTTTCTTTGCCTCCAATAGGAAAGTAAATAAGAAATATTAACTGCGTGCAAAGGTGCCCTTTTACTTGTCCTCATCAATAACAGCTGATGTTCCTCAGGGTTATTGCTGTAACACCACTTCCCTTTCCTCACTGGCATCAGGTTCATATTAAAAACCTCATAGTCTCATAGGCAAATCTTGTGTCCACTGTCCCATTTGTGGTTCTGCTTTGGTCCCCTGTGCTGTGCTTTGGGGCACTGGCACGTGTGGGGATGGGGCCATGCAGGCTGCCTGTGTGCCTGCCCCTTTCCTCCTGCAGAACGAGGGCTGGGAGAGGAACAGGAATTTTGGCTGAGCAAAGAAAGCCAGCGGTGAGGATGCCAGCTGTGGCAAAGGGCTACTAGGCAGTAACGTGCTCCCACAGGGAGCAGATCTCCCAGCATTGCATAGGTGAAGGAGCAGCTTTCCAAGAGGAGTTGAAGTGGAGAGGGGAAAAAAGGACCCCAAAAAATTAAGTTGTTGCTAAGGGAGTGCACTTAGTTTTGGAAGCTGCTTGGAGTAGCCCGGGGCCGGAGTTAGGGACCCAGCGATGTTCTCCCAAGTCGTCCCAACTGTGGCGTCAACCAGTGGCTTCCCACCGCAGCGCCTTGGGGAGAGAGAGGAAGAGCCTTCAGAACAGTCTTAATGCCTTGGTACCTACTGCTTCCACATACAAGAGGAGCATAAACCAAACTCTGGCGCTGGGCAGGACCACATGGCACGACTGAGCAGCGGCCCCAGCCCGACTGTCCGGCGGCACCGGGGCAGCGCAGGCGGGACCCGCTGCTCCTGCCCCGGCTGCGGCTCCGCGCCCGGGCTGTATTGGCGGGCAGGGGAAAGGAGCTGCCCGCTGTCCTTGGAGAGGAGGGTGAACAGTTACACTGGAGAAAGGGAATTTAAAAAAACCAAAAAAACCTATGAGGAAGGAAGCGGCAAATGCTGAATGGGTGACTCACGGTACGGGATGACTAATCCCGTCAGGGCACAGCTCGTGCTGCGCAGGGAACCGGTGCCGCGGCCCGGCGGGGAGCGCAGAACGGCTGCGGGGTCCGTCGGGG
>WBNO01026708.1:145497-232817 GCA_013400575.1 Peucedramus taeniatus | reverse complement strand
GCGCCGGGGCTGGGCATGGCACTGAGAGCCGCTCCGGGACGCGCATCTTCCTAGGCGGTACGTGCGGCCCGGGGCCGCGAGCCCTGCCGGGGTGAGGAGGGAGGGAAGGAGGGAAGGAAGGAGGGAGGGAGGGAGGAAGGGAGGAAGGGTCCCCGCACTTGCAGCCCGTGGGGAGCGGGGGCAGCCCGCGGGAAGCCCCCGGTGCAGGGCCGGTACGCGGCACTCGCCGCTCCGCCCTGCCTTCGTCGGACACTGCCGGGACGGTCCCAGGTAAGTTCTGAAAAGGAAAACTGACAGCCGCAAGTCCTTTGATTTTTTTGCTTTAAAAATCTGTGTAGCGTCGAGACGGGCACAGGACGCAGCGCGGGGTGTCCGGGGGTCTCTCGCTGTAGAGGGCGGGCGGGAAGGGGACTCCGGGACCGGGATGCAGGAGCGCGGTGCATCCCGAAGCCGGGCACCGGCATCCCCGTCCCTCAGCGCCCGCGGACCTCGGCGCACGGAGCCGCCACGGGCTGAGCGCAGCTGAGAGCTGCGGTGATTTGGGATTGAGGGAAACCGATTTTCTGGAGATTGAAATGGGTCTGATCGCAGGCTTATCGTTCTGTCTTGAAGTTCGTCGTTCAAGGAATGTGTTTAAAATACTGTGGAGAAAAACCTCCGAGATTAGTCTTGCATCTAAAGATAGCATCTAAAATCCAGGTTGAAAAGTCATTCTTCCCTCATTCTTCCCTCATTCTTCCCACCAGGGTTGTTGTGTCATTTGATTTTACAGAATGTTTACATTATAAGTGGGGAATTAAGAAAGCTTTGAAGGTCTCTCACATGTTTCAGCCATGGATTTGTGAATGATAGCTCCGCGCCTTGGTCCTTAGTGGCAGAAATTGTGAAGTGATTGCTCTGGGTAGCTCGCACTGGAAGCACAGGTCGGAGCTGAGCCCTGTGTGATTCATCAGTGAGGTGTCGCACGCGGTTTGCAGAGCTGTAGTCCTTTGGGAAGTGCCACAGTCCCCGAAGGCAGGGGGCAGGTCCCTGCTCAGTGCATTTTGGAGAAGTCCAGCACATCAGTCCCTTTTTGGGGACAGAACTGGCACTCAAGTGCCAACTACCCCTGATCCTTGGATGAAGTTGTCCCCTTCAGCAGGGGAGTGGCTCTGGAAATAATGCCCCTGAAACGAAAGCTGTTAAAATGCCCCATGCCTTACCTGCCTGGGCAGGGTAGGGTTATTTATTAGATGAAGTTTATTTCGCTGTGTGCAGTGAAAGCTGTGGTGCTGATTTCACTAGAGGGATTAGATGTTCTGGTGTATACATGAGAAAATCTTAGGAGTCACTTCTTCATTTTTGAGCAGAATTCCGGTGCTCCCCTGTCCTTATTTTGCTGGATCACTGCTGGCTAATCCTTAGCTCTGGAAATGGGAATTTGGCTTAAAGAGACAGCTAGCTCTTCATGGGTTTGATATGTAGGCTTCACAGTCCTCACAGATCTAAGGATGTTGTTTGAAGCTGCAGACACTTTCAAGAGTATGCAGTGTGCAGCCCTGGTACTGAATGTCTGACTGTGGTGTTTTGGTCGGGAATTTGTGTAATTTTTATAAACTTCCTAGGCTGCAATCCCTTACCCTAATTATTCGGTCAGAAAAATACATTTGTATTTTGGATTTTTAGAAACTGTATTTAAAAACAAACAAAAAAATAATTGGATCATTCTCCTGTAATGTGCTAATTGGAGTAAGCCAGCGTGTCAGTGCTGCACCAGGGAGGACCAGAACAACTGCACTTGGGACTCTGCAGCTGATGGAGCCCTGACAAATGCAGCAGGCACTAATGAGGACAGGAAGCTCCAGGAAAAGACAAAAGTTGAAATCTTTGTGGAAGACAGGCATTTGTATCTCTTGGGCTAAACATGTGTAGCATCAAATCTTTCTAATTTTTCTGGAAGAGGTAATAGGAAAAGTGAAAATGGCTTTAGGAGTGGTTGCTTGCTGCTCACTTATCCTGATCATTCCAAGATGTGGATTACAGTTACTTGATTTAGAGGAAAAAGTAAAATTGGTTTGAAATGTTTATAAACTGCAAACTTCAGTAAGATATGTGAAGGTTCCTGGGTTTTAGCCACTGAGACTATATCTGTATTAAATTATTTTCCTGGTTTAAGACATACATCAAGTACACAAAAATAGCTCAGAGTTAAAGATTAAAATTAGCAAATGAGTAGTTCATAATTAAAGTCTCATGATAGAGGAAGTGGCATTACATTGCGGAGATACTGATGTCAAATCCAACTCCTGCTCATTAGTAGTATCAAAATATTGGTAGGATGTCTTTACAGTTTGAAGCCAGAGCTTGTCTATGCACAGAATTTGCTTTGTTTTGTCCTAAATCACTCAACCTCCCAAGATTCACGTGTACAAAGGTTTTAATGCCAACATAGATCATTCTTTCAAGACTTTCATGGGGAAATAAGCTATGTGCCTGTATCATAACTGAATTTGGGCTTGTACTGGAACAATTACAGATCCTAGTGAAGTTAACATGGCTTTAAACAGAACTTACAGTAAAACTTACAAAAACCAAAATAGTATGAACCAGTGCTTTCTGGTATTATTGAAATGATAGATTTCTCTATCACTTCAGTTCCAAATCTCTGTTAGGGAATTCAGGCAGGTACAGCTGTATTTATTTGTTAGGACCTGGATGACACCCTTCTTTTGAGTGAGTCCTGGCTCAGCTGGGGCTTGCTCTGCTGCAGCAGCAGCTCTGTGCCCACCAGGATGGGCTCGTGGTCAGCTTTCCTGGCTGTGGCTCCACCAGCTCTGTCCCATCCTCAGCCCAGGCTGAGGCCATTCTGGTTTTTTGCCTTGTTTCACTGCTACTTTGGTGTGACCAAAAGTATATGGCCTATATTCCCTGTGGCCCATAAGCTGAAGGAGCAATGTCCCTGTAGAAAAGTCTTGCAAGACTCTATTTATTGTTCCTCCAGTCTCACTTAAGCCCAGATTTAAGGGAGATTGAGGTGGTGGCAGGCCCCAACAAAAGTTCTATGCACAGCTGGGCTTGCTGGCTGCACATCTGCCCAGCCTCAGAATCACTAGATTCAGTCAAACCACAAAGGTGTGTGCAATTAATGAGACTTTGACCTATTTCATATTTCTTTATTGTCTTTGGCCTTGTCTACTTGGGGAAATTATGCCAATTTAGTTTAAGTATGTTTTTAAAGTGATTTGATTAACCTGATGTGACCTTGTGTAAGGACATTCTTATTTTGGTTCAAATGAGCTTATTTGGGTTCAACCAAAACCTGCACTTAGTCAATTTGCACAGAACTGAAATTAGACATGCCTAAACTGGAAGGGGAACTGATGTCTCTAAATAATGACACAACTTTCTCATGAAAGCAGAACCTTCTGTAGAATCTGGAACAGAGTGTAATTACTGACAAATCTGCAGGCAAGTGAAAGCTATTCATAGCAAAGGTTTCAAAAAAACCCAGGGAAAACAGGCAAAACTTAAATATCTTGGTGAGACAAATGAAGAGGTGCCAATAATCCCAGTCCTGGAATACTGAAAGCAGTGGCACGAGGCTTGCATAGCTTGCAGCAAGGCTCTCCCGTGGCTCTTCAGATGCAGAAGAGGGCAAGCATTTGTATCCTTTACAGGGAGTCCCTAGAGAGTCAGAAAATAAAAAAGCAGTGCAGGAAGTGTTAGGCCAGCTGGTTTGAACACAACAGTACCCAGCGTCTTGTGACGTATTTTGTAGGAAAGAATAATTAGGCATGGAAATAATGAGGAAGCAGGCTAAATTACAACAAGATTTTATCAAAGATGGATTGTGCTAGACCCATCTAACATCTTTTTCATATAACAGATTATTTATATGGGGTAGGGGAGGGTAGGAATGTCATTTATCTAAAGCCAAGCGTGTGATACCATGCCCCACAGGATGTTATGGCTTAAAATGAAGATGGTTCAAGACAAGAATTGAAAGGTAGAAAAGAACCTGGCCAAAGAGAAGACGCAACCATTACATGCAAATAAAGTTGTCTGAATGGAAAGAGGTGTTCAGAGAAAGTCATCAGGATGGAGGGAGCTTGGTGGTGTTGCTCCCTTGGGACCAGGCTTGGGCCTGTTGAATGGATCCATTCTGACCTGTGTGCAGGCTCTGGGTGTGTGCCCAGGAGCTGTGTGGGATGACAAAAACTTGGGAGGTTTTGTCAGTACAGAGGAGGATCAGATTATCACATGAAAGGTATTTAGATGACTTTGTTGATTAGGAGTGATAGACATAAAATGGCATTTAATAGTGCTGAGTGCAAAGTCAAGTGAATTCGTAAGCCTGGAGACCAGTAACAAGAATTTCCAGTGTGAAATAGGAGCTCATCAGTTGTCCATGACAGAAGGGAGAGATGTGAATGCACTGGCTGCTCAGAAGATGCCTGGGAACAAGCACTGAGATACAGCTGGGAAGGGTACCACTGGCATCCTTGGATACCAAAAGAAAATAATAAAAGAAATTCAAGGAAATGTGATGATGATCATTGTGCAGATCATCATACAGGCTGTCAATACAAGAGCTCCACGTTGCTTTTGGAGTGGTTTATGACATTTTGCATAGTTCCAGACATCCCATCAAGACAATGTTTAATTACAGCAGTAGGAGGGCTAAAGATGTGCTTACACAAACAGACCATCTGCTGTACCAAGTGAGGTTAAAGAACATCACCTGTTTAGCTCTGGCCAGGTGAACCAGTGAAGGGACAGGCTACATTGGGGTATTTTACACACAATTGGCACTATATAGCAAGAGGGCAGAAAAAATAAGCTAAAAGATAGCATCTGCCCTAGGTCAAATTTTCTAAATTGGTCATGAATAAATTTGGGTGGGGAATTAGAGGAAAGCTTGTAGCTACCCAAGGATTGAAGTTGCATAAGACTCTTTCAATTAGGGTAGTTTTGAGATAGATCTTGATAATCTTATGAAAGAGGTTATACAATTAAATTAGAGAGTTCCTGGAGATAGAAAATTACATTTGCAGAGTTAGATCTTTGCTCTGCAGTGTAGTCATATTTTTAATGTATGCTTGAAAGGAGAATGGATCTTGTTTGTTTACACTTTTAACCCCACGTATCAAGTCTTCTGCTGTTTTCTTGGGAGATGAGGCAAGAAATATTATTCTCTGTTGCTGCAGGTTTGAATCTTTTTTCTCCCACATCTGAGTTCCTCTCAAGCACTAGACATTGAAAAGGTACAGTGCAGACTCCTTGTAGCATTAGACAGGCACAATTGCCTTCAGATTTTTCTGGCATACTCCCTGCTTCAACCTGTTCATCAGATTTTGGGCCAGAGATATTTTTCCTTCAGACTGTGTTGCCAATAACCACATTACACTTCATGGTGTATTTTCTGGGATCTCTTGCTCGTGTAAATGAACTCTGTGGGGCTCCATGGACTTGCAATACTGGCAGGGATCTTCACCTGCCCTTTGCTGTGTCACTGAACAGTTTAATCTTACATACTTCTTATGTGAATCATAAGTTTATTGTATGGTGTGAGGATGTGTTCTCGGGCTTCTGGTGCCTCTTGGCAGGTTGAAGAGATGTTGTTGTTTTCCAGCATTGTTTTCCAAGACTGGAGTGCTGGGTTGGTGTTCCCTTTTAACCTGATATTCCTAAAGTAAGTTGGGAACCTGGACTTAGTATCAGCTCTGCTCTGGTGCTGACCAGAGCAAAATTCTCTAAATCATACAGGATAAAATCTAGAAGGAAGAAGTGACTGCTGACCATTAGTGATGAATTAGTAACTTTAAAGACGCAGTGTGGGTAGTGTAAAGTTGAATATATGATGTCCATCTTATTACAAGAAAGAGAGAAGGAAGTGGATAAAACAAGACAGAAATGAAGCAGGCAAGGAAGAAGGAAAACAGCTCAAGTTAGCCTGCAGCAGAGATCGCCTACCTGCCAGTCTGCCTGTGAAGGGAAATTGAAATATTGAAAAACGTCAGCACCCGTGAGGGTAACACTGAGGTGGTAGAGGAGGAAGTGTGTTAACCAAACTCCATGGAGCTGTTGAAATGCATTGAATCATTTGACTGACTTGTATTCTTAGGCAAACACAATTATACAATTGATTAATTTGTCGACATTCCTTTAGTGCACAATGCTATGGTAACAGAGAGGCTCGCTAAACATTGCCGTGGAGAACACTGCAAAACATCTTTGTTTGGGAGACAGGGAGGGGGCAGAGCCAGACCTTGGAGCTCGGACTTTGGAGGACTGAAGCACACACACAAACACACACACAAACACACACACCTGTGATTGGAATTGGGCTCCTGTTGCAGGTGGTGGAAGGTGAGCATCGGGCGGTTTGTGTGCCACACACATGTTCTGGGTGTGATCAGAGAGGTGGCCCTGGCTAACAACTGCCTTCAGCACCCTGGCTACCTGATCTTTGCAGAGCTGACAGACTGGGGCGACTGTACCACCCTCCTGCTGGATCCCTGTCACCTGGTGTGACAGCAGGCAGGGACAACAAAGAATTTGGTCTTTCTTGCACCACTGTCCCATGGCATGCAGGGCTCTGCCACCCAGCACATCACCTTCCATCAGCTTCTGGGACCTCAGTTCTTCAGGGCTGCTCTGCAGGGGCCTGTTGCATGAAATAGAAATGTGTTTTCACTTTTACACCGAGTTCCCAGGTTTTGGCTGGCTGCTGTGGGGTACCTGCACTGTTCTCTGTGCCCTGGCTCTGGGCAGAGGCTTCACCCCTCTTTATCCAAAGGCAGCATCATGGCTCAGCATAGACCTGCACTGGGCCTCTGTACAGACCTGCACTGGGCCTCTGTCTCCCCAAGATTGTGGAATATTCTGAGTTGGAAGGATCATCGAGGTGTTCCCCCTCACCTATAAGTAAACGTGAGGTGCTTTGTTGAGTGTCAGTTATGGGCAGATTGACTGATTGACTAATAGATAAATGCAGAGATATTTGGAGGTGTGTTTATTCTTGTTTACAGAGTGCCCAAGCCTAGGCAAGATTTTCGAGTATGTAGCAATGGCAGGAATCATATCCATAAAAATGCTAATCTCCTCTCTTGCTTCATCTGTTCAGCCTACAAACATATGCATGCACACATGCTTAAAAGAAATTAATAAGGTTTGTTGGTTCTCTTCTGGGCTCAGCCTACTTTAATCTTGGTTTAATACAGAGCACAGTGTAGTGCATTGCTTCCTGACAATAAAGTTTTGATCATAAACAACATACTAAGTAAACCATTTTTTGGAGTAATTAGTGAGCAATAGATGAGCTGATAAGAGCTCCCATTGCTGATAGGTATTTTGCATAGATATGGCAGCATTATAGGAAGATTTTCAAGCCAATGCCGAAGCTTTATCTGGAGGGGATGAGATAAACCCCTGGCCCTGATGAAGACAAAGGTTGAACTTCCACCAGCTTCTTTGTGGGGACCACTCCCAAAGTATCAGGTGAAGAGAATTATGGATGTCCCTGGGAGTCAGTCCTTGGATTTAGGCTGTTCAAAGCTCTGCTGCACAGACTGCAAATAGGTGTTTATGTACAGAGGAGGATGCTGTGTGTTTGGTCCACTGTTGGCTTGTCACAGCAAAGGCAGCAATTAGGGAGGTTCTAATAGCTGGGGAGGGTTACACCCCTTGCTGAGGAAGTTTGACCATAAACCTGTTTGTCCTGTCTCTGAGCGCAATGTACACTGGCTCAATTTACAGTAACTTAAAAACATTCACTCTGATCAAACTGCTTCCAATCAAATTTTATTAAGTGATGTATTAAATGTGTGTGTCAAATGACTCACAGGAGACAAAAAGGTGGGACTTGGGTTGACTGTGCTGCTGATGTATATATTAAAGATGAGTATTAATAGTTTGTCTTTACTCTTGAATAATTGTAATGGCTTCCTTTTGGGGCAGGCTTTCCGTGGAAAGGGCACAGCAGGAAGTATTAATAAAACAAACTCTTTGTGCTAATCTTAACACCTACATTTTCTGTTTAATTTTGCTTATGCAGAGGGCTGAGCCTTCTCATTAGTGGAGACAATGTGTCAACATAGGAAAAGCGAGTTACTGTATTTTCTTTCCGTAATAAACTCTGGGGTTAACCTCCCACAGGCAGCAGTGATGTGGAGCGGTGTAATTGCACAGGGAGCTTAGGCTGGCCCTTGAGTGCCAGTCCTGGGACAGACAATTCTTATTGCTCATCTGCTGCAGCATGGGCTTCTGAGAAAGCACTTTCTTATCTGAGCCATCTTCCCATCTCATGGGGCTTGGCCTTTCAACAGCAAGACCTCCTGGTGTCTGTGTCTCACTGGGACTGCTGAAGTCCACTATTTGGGGAAGGTTGTACAACTCAGGAAGCCTTGCTGAAAATTATTTTGCATGGGGAAATTTTCTGCAGTTCTGTTTTTCAGCTTTCTGGAAATAATTCAGAGTATGGAAGGAGAGGCTCCCAGAAGAAGGTGGTTAGAAGGAAAGTGTGTGTGATTCTGCAATAGTCCTGGTGTATTGTCTGGAAAGGGCAAAAATCCATTGCCTAAAATGGGAGAAGAATAATTGCCAAAAAATGGACTAAAATTGCCACTAAGCCATTTGTAAACCTGAAATGGGGCTAAGTCAGAATTTTGTCTTATCCAGGATACATGTTTTGAATCTGGAGCTGACTTCCTTATATTGGATATATTCATAGTTAAAAGGGCAAGGAGTGTTCAAATGGAGTCTGAAGTGTTGGAATGATGAATTTGTTGGTAGTACACTGTTGTGACTAGAGCAGAATTTCTGTTTTCACTTGGGGCATGAAAAAAGACTAATGCCAACAAAAACAACTTCTATGTTGTGATTTTTTTTGAAGGAAAGCATGTGAATATTAATAAATGATCCAGCTGGGATAGCATCTTTCTTTAAAATCATCCTTAGAGATAGTGTATTATATTAACAAACATTAATTTAGTTGTACAGTAAGTAAAATCTTATAAATATAAATCATGTACTTATTTCAAAAGTTGCAGTGCAGAGGAAATTTTTCTGGGATTTTCTGATATAGTCTGGTTTGAATTGTTTGAATAAGAAGAGATATTGGTGAATAAATCAGATAATGGGCTGCTTTACATAGAAGGCATAATGCCTATTTATGATGTATAGAAGTCCTAAGAGAGATGAATTGCCAGTTTAATCTTCTTTGGATTGTGTTTGAAATCTACTTTTATGCAGCATTTCTGACTGCTTTAGAGATTACTCCTCAGACACTTCCGTAGACTCCATTTCTATTTGAATTACAGCTCTGCAAGGTCATCTGCAGGCAAATGTTCATTTATTTCACTTGGTTTTTAGTCCCTTGACCTTGAGGTAATCCTTGATAGTGTTGCCAGAAGTTTTCTTCTGGCCTAGTTGCTCTGGTCAGAACTTAGGAAGCCCAGTTATTACCAGAAGGAGTAATAGAGACCAACTCTTCTGTCATTGGTGTCTTTGGCACAATGTGGCTGAGCTTTGCAGTAGACCTGAGAAGGATGAAGATTTCTCCCTTGCTCTTGCAGAAATAAGGAGCATATTGAGATAAATATTTCCTTTTCCTGCTGTTTATGGAAGGTTCTTTTGATAAATTTCCTGTGGAGAAGAGGATTGCTGGATGAATTAGATTAACTGAACATTAGATTTCTCTCTCTTGTGGTGTGTTGGCATTGACTCTTTACCCATGAAACAGCTTTTATTTGAGAAAAAAAATTGGAATTGATTTTTGTCTTTCCTGACATGAACATCATGCTTTATGAGGGTATAATGTCAATCAGCTTTATTAGCAGCTGATTTTTCTCACAACCTTGCATCACTTGCAGCAGCTTCCATCAAAGGGCCCTGATGGGGAAACATTGGTGAAAGGATGACATGCATGGCTGGAGTGTGGAGGAGCAGGATTGCTACTCTGCATAGAGGAAGCAAGCACATCTGGGAGACATTAAAAACTTCTGACGGGGATAGGAAGATAATTCTCAAGATAATTCTGCATGGAGCTCTGCTCTAGCTTCTGTCTCTTGCCAGGCTTCCCAAGCCCTGGGTCACAGGGTTAGAGAAAACTGTGGGCTGATTGTGTCATCCTTCAAATGCAGGTGCAGCAGAGCTTCCCCACTGCAGTACACCACCAGACCCAGAGAGTCTGTCATCACCCTCCTATTGAGGATGACGGTTTCCAAAACATTAACATTCATGTCAGGTCTAGATAGGGATCAGCAGAGGCTTAAATCATTGTCAGGAACAGATGTGAGATACCTAATCAGTTATTTCCTAAGGAAAATGAGTTTGATTGCATGAATAGTTGTAAATATTTCATTCAGCAGTTCAGCTACTACAGCAATGGTAAACAAGCTTCTGAGGCTGAGGAGAAGCATTTTGTGGCACTGTGCTTGATTTCTTATTCATTTTAACTTCAGGGTAGAAGAAATAAGTTTAGGTACTTTGGATTACATTTTGTGACAGCACTGGTCGTAACCAGGGGCTCCCTTTGAAGACAGCCAAAGAGAATCATTGAAAGGTTTGGGTTGGAAGGGGCCTTAAAGAGCATCTGATTCAAACCCCTCTGCCATGGCAGGGACACCTTCCACCAGACCAGGCTGCTCAGGGCCACACCAAACCTGGCCTTGAACACCCCCAGGGATGGGTACCCACAGCCTCTCTGGGCAAACTGTGCCAGGGCTTCACCACCCTCACAGTGAAGGATTCCCTCCTAACATCTAATCTAAATCCAATCTCATTTCGTTTAAAACCATTCCCCCTTGTCCTATAAATATCTACCTATGTAAAAAGTATCTCTCCCTCTTTTTTATAAGCTCCCTTTAGTCTTTGAATGCCACAGTGAGGTCTCCCCAGAGGCCTCTCTCTGTCAGGCTGAAGAACCCCAGCTCTCTCAGCCTGTCTCCATAGCAGAGGTGCCCCAGCCCTCTCATCATTTTTGTGGCCCCTTCCCTGGACTTCCTGCAGCTGGTCCACATCTTCCTTGTGCTGAAGACCCCAGAGCTGGATGGACAGCTCCAGGTGGGCTCTCATGGGGGCAGAGGAGAGGGGCAGAAGCAGCATTCTTAACATCCCTAACCCTGATAGGCATGGCCAGCTCAGTCCCAGTTTAGTGTGCAGCACTTGTCCTCAGGATGAGCACAAAGCTGCAGATTCTGCCACCATGGAGATGTTCATGGCACCAGAGTAAATTCTGGCTTTGAGAGGAAGATGACAGCAGGAGCACCCATCCTCTGCCTCAGCTTTTGCAGGTGGTGTCAGGCTGGGGTGGTGAGCACAGCCCTTGTGTGGTGGCTGAGCCAGGATCAGGTGCTCTGTGCCCCTTTGGGCAGTGGCTGCCCCATATCTCTGCTGGCTCTTTGAAGCAATAATTAGGGACACAGCTTTAATTTCTTGTTTGTTTTGCACTTCTCACTTGTTAAAACCGAATTAAATTGGAAGCAACTGTGACATTAAATAGGGTGGGTGTATACCAGTTTCAAAGTAGATAGGAGTTTCACTACTGGTCTCTTGCAGAAAGGCTGCTGAGAGGAAGGAAAGGAAGGAGGAAGTTAGCTTTTCTCTCTGCCTAATTGAATGTTTCCCTTGTTTGAGTTTCTGTTAAACTACTGTGTGGTTTGCTAGTGATTTTTAGCAGATGTGCACGTAAGCAGTGCACTAAGGAAGGAGGCTGGGAGTACAGATGATGTTTACCTCTCAAACGTGGTGTGGAATTCTGAGGAAACTGGGGCTGCCAGCTAAAGGTCATGGGCATTTTTAACTTCTGCTGCTAGCTTCATGCTCCTGTGTAGATGTTTGTCGGGAATCTTGCTGGTCTTGGTGATCTTCTATAGTCACATTATCACAGAAATGAGCTCCATGTGTTTTTTATGCATGTACATTACAGTGTGATTCCTTTCATCAGCTGATTTTAATGTGGATTTTCTCAGCCAGCCTAATTTTGTTCTGTTGAATACAGTAACAGACATTATTAGTATATGGTTACACAATTTAAGGTGCTTTAGTCAGGACAGCCCTAGGTAAAAAACTCATGTTTACCCTAATTCTGTGTTGTGTATTTGTGTTGGAAAACACAAATATATCCTGCTGTTTTCACCCAAGAATTACACAGATGGTTAAAAATAGAGAATGTGCCAATGGATCTGACTGAACAGAGGGCCAAGCTCTGAATGCTATTTTCACTCTGTCCCAGGTGAAATATGTTCTCACACTGCAGCCTTTTCAGCTGGGCTAGTCTCTTACTTGAAAACCAGGGGCCAGAAGTGTCAAACATTCATATCCACCATCTTTGTGAGTCACACTGATGCAGCCAGGACTGCTCAGCAGGATGGCAGTGTCCACTGCTACTGCCATTAACTTACTTAAGCAGAGGAGAGTTATCCTTTGAGAGAGAGGGACCCATGTATTTCATTTAGTGGTCATACTGGAGTGTTGATTTTGACTGATCCTAGGAGGATTCATAGTACTGGACTATTGCAGATGTGAAATCAATCATATTTTAAAATATTTTGTGTGCTTGCACAATTGTAATAACCCATAGACAGAATTTAGATGACCAGAAAAACACATATGTCCTTAATATCAAGGATGCCCATCCTCAAGGAACGTGACCAGTTCTCTGTCCTGCATCCTCCCTCCACCCTGAGGAGGGGATTTTGTGAGAAATGCCCCTGTCCATGCTGCAGTGGGGACTAGGGCCCTGCAGCATGGTCAGAGCTGCTGAAGAAGCCAGAGCCTCTTTGAGGGCACAGCAGTAGAAATGTTGCTGTTTGATCCATTCCCCTTCCCCTGACCTCTGTGTTTAATCAAATCTTTTTTACATTAACATTATCTGGGAGGGACACATCTTTTCTGGTCTTCAATTGTTTAAAAAAAAAAAAAAAAACAGACAACTCCAAGAAAATCCCCAAAGTGAATTGGACATTCAGCCATGCTGAGTCATATTTTGTTATTATGACTGATTATCCAGCCAGCCATGCAAATAAACTGTAAGGGGGAAAAAAGGATGTGTGTGAATAGCTTATCTATGACAGAATGAGGCCTTGGGTCTTTGTGCATAATATGTGTAACAATAATGACCTAGTATGAAAGTGTTCCAGTGACTGACATATTTGCAGTCTAAAAAAGATAAGAAAGTAATGAGAGAGAGATCTGTGGATGTTTATATTCTCTTTTCTTCTTCGTAAAGAAAGTTTTACTTTCTAATTATATTTCTAGTGCATATCCATGGTACCATGCTGGATGATGAATATGATTGCAGTTAATTGTTTAAATATTCCTTTATTCCTGAAGCTTTCAAAACAAATAACCATCTTTTGAGGAGCTAGTTGAGAAATGATGTGGGCAAGATAGTGCAAAAGAGAATATTGGATGTGAAGTTAAAAGTGCCTCAGAGAAGAGACAGAGAAGCGTGTGGGGGTGTTTTAAAAAAAGGAGAAAATACTCCAGTTATATTATTACCAAGATCAGTTATATTATTAGCAATACCAGCATAAGCAGCAATAATTCTTTTTGAAAAAAAAACTTGTAAACTTCAATAGTTTATCCTTGGTGTACCAGAGAAGGAATTACAGTTGGGCCAACATCTTTTCTGTTGCAAAAGTGTTCTAGTGTTACTTAATGCAAATACTACAAATGAGTACAACTTTGTCCAAAATACATTTGCTGACTATATTTATCATCTGTCTTCTTCATGGTAAACAAGAAGAGACATCTGTGGAGAAGGTCTGGTAGCCACAGAAAATATTTTGCATCAAAGTGTCTAAGTGGTGCCATTATGAGCTATTCTCAGCTCAAAGAGCTGTTCTCTGGGGCAGCTGAGACACAGGTGGGTATTTGGTGTTGGTGCCCCTTTGTGACTGTATTATATATTTGTAATGCAAGGAGTGAAACACTGGATGGAAAGGGCCACTTCAAGACACCTGTGAGTGATTTTGGGAATTGTGAGTAATGTGGTAGGTTTTCTCACAATAATACTCAAGTCTAGCCCTTAATCATGCACTTGAAACAAGTGGGCTCAGGCCTTATGAAAGGTGTTTACTTACTCAGCTTTAAGGCACAGGCCAAGAAATAACTTGATCGGATTAGCCGAGTTTGAATAGGAGCAGCAGCAAATAGAACCAAATGAGTGTGAACGATGTTGCTGTGCTCTCTATTAGAAAAATAGCTGCCAGCTGCCATTGCAGAGAATAATCCTGCAAGATGCTGACACCTCCAGTCCACATTGCCCAAGGGAACTGGACCAGGCCACTTCAGGCGTGCAGCTCCCATTACTCACCTTAGCTGAACAATGTTTTTTCTCTGAAATCCTACTTTTCCCTGTTATATAAAGGCTGGCTCTTCTCTGCCTCTTGAAAGGTTCTTGATGCTTACAGGGGCTGAGTGCATTGCTGGTTATTCTCAGCTGCAAGATTACAGAGATGGCAGTGGTCAGGTCAGTGGGGCATGAACATGGCTCAGCTGGAGCGCAGATGTGAGCAGATCATTTAAGGAAAGCAGCTGAAATTCTGGGAGCCAAATGAGGATAAGACAAGTTTTGAAATCTAAGGGCTTTGTTTAAATGCCTTTTTACTTAGGTGCAGATTATACCTGGAATGCTCCAGAATTAAGCACACCAAGAGGGTAAGGAAGTTTATTATGCTTGAACTTGAATGCATGAAGCCAGAGATGCAAAATGAGGTCAGTTAGCTCAGCTGCAGTGAATCCTTTGATATTCATTTAATGGATAAGTAGATATAACTGAGCTTGCAGGGAAGACTTTGAATTTTAACTACTAAAGCTCTTTATAATTTTCTCACAGCTCTTTTACATAAACTGGACATTGAGAAGCCTTTCTTTAAGGAGAGGGTGGTCAAAAACTGAAACAGGCTTCCTAGAGAGGAACTGTCAATTCCCCAAGCCTGACAGCGTTTAGGAGGCATTTGGACAATATGCATTTGGACCACACTCTAACTTTTGGTCAGCCCTGAAGTGGTCAGGCAGCTGGACTAGCTGGTCATTGTAGGTTCTTTCCAATTGAAATATTCTGTTTTATCCTATTCTGGTGAGCAGTTAAACTGTACAGACAGGTAATGCTGTTCCACTTCTGCTGCAATACCACACAGGTCTCCTCAACTTTTTACCTCTTTTCTTCTGCCTCTGAACCAGAGGTGAGAGGTGGTCTGGCTCTGGGAGATCCATTGTTTTTGCAGTGTTTGGTTTGAGATACTGGTCAAAATGGAAAAGTTGAACTCTGGATAAGGAACTGGATTCTTCTCTGGTACAGGGAGTCTTTCAGTCTGGTTCAGACCTATCTAATCCTTTTGTCGTAGTATTTCCTTTTATTGAATAGCTTCCTTATGTATTGAGTTCCAGAAATTCCAGGTTGGTGATACACATGGGAAACAGATTGCAACAGAGGGCAGATTTAATTACTCAGGTCTAGAATTACTGAGGAAGAACATTCTTTCTTCATGTTGTTTGAAAAGGGAGAAGAATCTTCCCTTTTTTATTTATAGGAAAAAGTTTGAGATCAAATGACTCTGAGCTGCCCTTTCATTGGTCATGCAGTGATCACTTGAGAAAAAAAATAATGAACTGGGTTTTTCCCCCCCTTCTTCATTTGAAAATCAGGTCTTAGCAGTGCTGAGTGTTTAGGGGAGTTCTAAGACCATAGTCTTAGATGCTTCAGGAAGCTTATTTTAGGAGGGAGGACTTGACTGAATGCCAATAGACAGAGCTAATCATCAGGACATCTGGATTCACTTCTTAACTCTGCTGCATGACCTTGGGTCAATGATTTAGGTCGAGTTTTTCCAAAATGTTCAGTATTTGTAGGTGCTTATGCTTGATTTCAGCATTACTGAAAATTAGGCTGTAACTGCATTCACTGTTAAAAATTCAGCTTCCCAAAACTGGGACACTTGTAAAAAGGAGACAGAAGTAAAATGTGTGCCCCTGTTTCCTCATTTGTACAACGAGGATGGATAACTTTGTTTGTAGAGTGTGCTGAGACTTCCTGAGGTGAAAGCATTAGACAGGAGAAGGGATGGCAACAAGCTGCTTGCAAAGTGTCAGAAAAGTAGACATTGTTCAGTAGAAATCAAAGCACGCTAAATAAGAACCAAACTTCCAAGAGTTCACCAGCTGAAGGGCTCCCCAGACTGTGCAGAGGAGCAAGCAGATCTAAGGAAGTGCAGAAATGATGGGGCCAAAGGTTGCTGGCTGTCTGCAGACTGACTGTGCAGCATCCAGCCCATCCAGCTGCCTTCCCACCTGCTCCCAGCAGCAGCAGAGGAGCAGCTGAATTGCCCTTTCTGGAAGGGGATCCAGAGCCACGGGACTGATCACAGCCAGGGTGATGCAGGTGTAGCAAGCTGTGTGCTTCTAACAGCCTCTGATTTGTGTCACACACAGGCAGTCTAAGCATGCCAGAGAGGGGCAGACCTGTTGTGCAGGTGTGGAGCAGTTCTGCTAAACATCTGCTCAGACAGTGGAAGAGTCCTGGTAGCACCCAGCTCCTCTCCTGAGCAGGGCTGGGAGCTGCTGGACTCCTCCTGCTTTCAGGGGTGGTGAGTGCATCACTTCCATGGCTGCATCCTGGCTCCTGTTGACTGTGGCTGCTGTCAGCCTTTAAAATGAGCTGAAGCACCCTTACAGAGCCATGCCCAGGGAGTAATGCTTGAAGACAGAAGACACTTTTGAAAGAAAATCCTCCAGTCCACAAATAGCTCCTACCATCTGCTGGTCCTGCAGACTGGGAGTAGATGCATCATGAAGCCAAGTCATACACAGTGGTTTTGCCCCTCTGGAGCAGAGCACTTCTGCAGTGGGGTCCTGAAACTACCTAGGACCTTGTGACCCAGTTGAAGGCCCCTGCTTTTACTGTACAGAGCAAGCAGCCCCTCAGGCCTTACATTTTATTTTTGTAATATGAGTTCAGTCTCTAGCACAAGCAAACACAAAACACAAGTGCTCATCTCCTTATCTGTACCATCCTCGAGCATCTGAAGTGCATTTTATATTTGAGATAGAGAAAGGCAAAGAAGAAATAAAGCAAAAAATGTATTTTTTGAGGAGAAAAAGAGAACAGCTAAGGACATGAACACTACTATTGCCTCTTTCAATGAACTGGTAGTTGCTGGGAGTGTTCTCTTACTCAGAAAAGTAGAGGAGAAGGTATTTAGTTTAATTAGATCACTGGTTTTCTTTGCTGTCTAATGATTACATTTATTCTGTGCACAGGGAGAGCTCAAGGCATAAAGGCAGGCAGTTTAATGACACACAGACTTCATGTAGCTCTCTGCTTAGGATGAGTTTCACCCGTAGTAAATAGAAGAGGAATTACAAGAGAGATTTCAGGTTGGTGCCCCCAAACAGGCAGCTTTGACATGTTTGTCCTCGTACCTACCTTGTTGCCAAACCAAAATCCAAAACCAAAACAGGCCCCAATGACACCCCTCAGTTAATGCCACCAGTGCAGTTGATGTGAGCTGTGTCCTGTTGGTGGGAGTAATGCACAGCACCTGCCAGGGAGTCTGGTGATCCCTGCTCCAGCTGGCACTCCCTGAAAATGGAACAGGAGGGGTCAGGGTGCCCAGCACCAGCTTGGCAGGCAGTTCTGCAGAAGATAACACTGCCAGCAGAGTGCTGGATTCTTTTAAAACTGACCTTTGCTGGTTGGCTCTGATAGTGTTAAAACTCTTCTGAATGAAACCCTGAAACGAGCCGGAATTTCGACACCAGGTTTGTGATCAGATGGTGTAATTTTTTTCAGCTGGAGAATCAATAGCTTTGGGAGGAATTATTTTAGCTTGTTAAGTCCCTGTTTTCATTGCTGAAATGTATTGGGTTAACCTTCCCACACGCCCCACTCCTTTGTGATTTGCCAGAAAAGTGAATAAGATAGAAGTGACCTGAGGCAGGGGTAAGGGCTCTCTGCTCACCTCCCCTCCCATGCACCCAGCAGCAATGGTTACTTAACTCCCAAGATCAGGAGGTGAGTGCTGCAGGAGTCATCCTGAATGTCACCACTGCTTTCCTGGGTAGAAATTGCTCTTGGTATTTTTTTACAAATTGCTCTGAAATAAAATACGTGTTTATGTACTCACCCCCACACACGTGCATTTGCATCATTTGGATCAGCCAGAAACAGAAACAGAGCTTTAGGAGCTGGAAGTTTTGGAGAACAATTCTGTTCAAAAGACTTTTGGCCATTCACTTTCAATATTCTGCCTGGTATTTAGCTCTATGTACCTTTCTTGGAAGTAGTTCCCTGAAAACACACAATCTCAACTGCTGCTGAGGGATTGACTGTGAACAACTACCTTTGCTCTCATCCTACATGAGGGAGAGTCATGTTATTATTTGAGGATTATTTGGTCCTTTGTCTGAGTCAGGTATGGTAAAGAATTGTTTATAGGTTGGATGTCATCATTTCATGCTACAACACACATTTATTTACCTTTCTGTAATAACTGAATGGTAACAAATGAACACAGGTATCCACCCAAGACTGCAGAAGAAATATTATTTTGCTTGTGCTAAAAGTACAGTTTTGTATTTCTTAGGGTTGGGAATCAGTGTTCTGCTTTTTGCCATGTTTTGGGAATTTTAAGGAGCCATTAGACAAATTGGTAGAATTAATTAGATGCGTGTTCTTCTTGTTACAGAAACCCCAGAGACATTTTGAATAATATTCTACAATGTTGTATCTTTACCCTGCAAGGTTCAGCAATTTGCTGAACAGAGCAAACTTGGCCAGCTATTTTCTCCAGGATCTGACAAGAATCCTAGAGAACGAAGTGTTCCAGTAATCATCTTTTCTTTTCAAGTATCTGTTAGTTTTTAATCCTTTTCCGCCTTTCATTTTTCAGAAGCACCATACATTGGTTAAAAACAAAAAACAAAACAAGAAACAAAACAAAACAAAAACAAACCACCAAAAAAACCCCAACACACCACCATTGTTCCTGCCTGTATCTTTCATTTCACTTTTGTGCTGAATCACAGTGTTCCATTAGAGCCTTTTTTATGGGGTAATTGTTTTGTATAATCCATTTTCTTTGGACACTTTTTAGCTTCTGTCTGAAGCTGTTACTGCTGTAATGAATGTAGTCATAAATCTGTCACAGGTAACAAGCTAAATCTAGAGCTCAATAAACCAGGGGAGAGTATGCTGTAGATAAGTAAGTGCATTGAGATGCAGCAGTTACCACAGTAGCACAAAAAGTCCACTTCTGGCAGGTTAACAAAGGGGAAACACAGAATATTTGGTTCTCTACCCCACTGACCACCATCACCCATGTCCTAGCAAAAAAAGATGCTGTGAAAATACAGGTACAGTCATAGTACCCCCAAAGAGTTGCAGTGTGCTGCTGCTGTGGACAGGTGTGCTGTGCTGGAGCACACCCTCAGCCAGCCTGTGGATGCAGAGTGGTGTTTGTGTAAAGCTGGAGCTGCACAGCTCTGCCACTGACCTGAGGGAGATCCCAGTTCCTCCAGAGAGGGTCTAGAACTGGGATTGGGAGCTGTCAGGCAGGACAGGACCCAGTGCTCCTGGAGCTGGACATAGGAGTCCTTGGAGCCAAACCCATCAGATCCCCACCAGCCTGATTCCCCAGGCAGTGCCCCTAAGGAGAACCTGGCAGTCATGTGTGCCTCAGACATGGGCAAGCCAGGTTCCCATGGTGAAATGGCTGGGTGATTGTCAAAACTGAGATCATTGTACATTTTTTCTCTTTTGAGAAGAAAGTGAAGAATATGGAGAAGAAAAAGCAATGGAGAGATGAAGGCAGGTGATATAAAAAACAACAAAATTGAGAGAAAGCATATTCAAAAGAGATCCAATTCTCTGAATTGTGATCCAATGGGGCTAAGTGAGGGAAGGGCAGAAGAGAGTGAAGAACAACAGAAGGCAAGGCATGGCAAGGAAAGGAGAGGGTGAAGTAGAGGCAGAAAAAATTAAGCAAGCAGATCAAATAACACAGATATGCAACTCCTTTGCCACACCTGGTTTAGTCTTTGTGTTCCTGTGTGATGCCTTCATGCAGGGCTGTGACACAGAAGTGCTGAGGCCGTGCCCTGTGGGGTGCCCTGGCAGATGGGAATGCCACAGCTGTGCTGTGCTGAGCTGCTGCTCTTGCCCACTGCCTGTGACACTGGGGCAAACATCTGTGTGTGTGACAGGAGGGTGGCTGGGGGCACGGGGTGAGAGGCACAGCACTGGCAGTGGGGCTGGGGCTGCTGGGCATCAGCAGAGATGCTGATCCTTCCTGTGCTAAACAAACATAGGGACTCAGCCACAATGCTTGGTTTTTCAAATGAATACATAAGCATCTTATAGTTCAACCAGCACTTTACTGAAGAGGGTAAATTCTGCCTTTTAAAAATGAAATCAGCTGTTTTGCTGCCAACCACAGTCGTGCCCTACTGTTGCCTCAAGAATAATGAAACACTGGCATACTGACATGTAAATCATATTGCTGGAGAGTGTGTTATCTCTCTTATTTGTGACTGCTTCGTGCCACAAAGTGCTGCATCTTGTAATTGAGGGCTCTCTGATGAATTCATTGCATGCAAAGTCTGTGAAAGTTATTAGCACAGCACATTTCCATAATTAAAGTGTTTCCTGTGGTATAGATTTGAAGACTCCCTGACTGCTGTATGTTACTTTAATGCAAAATTCAGTGAAAACTCAAATACAAGCAGAACAAAGCTTCTATGCAGAGAAAATGTTTTTCATTAGACCAGTTGTTATAGCTGGGAAAAGCAATCAAATCATCTGGGTTCAGGGACACTTTTAGGTGATGGATGAAAGCTTTATTCATTGCTGATCACAAGTAAATGGGCAGTATCTCTCATGGAAATATTTTTGCCTTGCCATGAGTGACATAACCAAATAATTAAAATTTAACCAATAATGAAACGTTCATAGGAACTGCTGGTTTCAGGACACAAGTCTGACTGTTCCATTAAGAATTATGGAATTATTCTGGGTAATAATTCCATAATTCTTATTATTATCCTAAGGTAATGTTAATATTTTGATGGTTTGCAGCAAGTCAATAAATAAACATTTTTTTTACTCACAGGTTTGCAGTTTTAGATAGCTCCTGAAGTCAGACAGTTCTGCAAAACAGAAGATTCCCTCTGCCCTTCTCTCTTCAGTAAAAAATGTGCCAAAATATAGCAGATAGCATGGACTAATGCTTTCACTATTAGTTGTTGACTGCAAAGTCCATTTGTCTTGTTAAGGCTGTCATTTGGCTACATTACCCTTTCTGTAACCCTGGAAACAACTTCAAATACTGTGATATTTGAAAAGTCTGAAATATAATGTACCCTTAAAATGCTATGAGTGGTTTTTGAGACTCCATGTACAAAGGAAGAAAAAAATAATTTCCCTTTGCAGAGGGCATTAAACAGTGATGGATGTGCATTGCTTTCTGAGAAAGCTGGTCCTCACCTGTTGTGGGAAGAGAAGCAATGCCAGCAGCACTAACAAGTTTCCTCTTTACCTGCCCACAGAGTTCAGGAATCCCTCTCTCAAAGTGTTACAGAAGGGGATTTTCAGGAGGCAATAAATAAATTTTGATCCCTCTGGTTAATGCAGTTAAGGTCAAAGAGATTCTATCTGGATCTATTTAAAATACTCTTAACCTGCAGACATACTGCTGTCAGTAGTGCTAAGTGTCTTAACTGGCTGAGGAATGTATACAACCCTTATGAAACTATTCTTTAGTATTCTGGTTACTATATTTAGCTCTGTCTTATAACAAGACAAAAAGCACTTAGCTAAATGCAGTCCTTAATCCAGTTAAGATTATTTTGTCCTTAGGTGTCTTCTACTAAGACTTTTTCTTGCTCACCATCCTGCTGCATCATGCAAAAAGCTGCTCTCTGGGGTTGGGCCTGTGAATTCTTTTATGCCATTTCTTCTGTGAGCTCCTCCAAGTCTGGTGTTGGCTGAGGGCAGTGCTCACTTTCATTAGGAAGCCTCATCCCTCTGCCCCTGGCAGCCCACATGCAGCAGAGTGATAGCTCCTCCTGGAGACTGGAGAATCCAGGCTTCATTTCCCAGTTTAGGCTCAGTGAGAATTAGCTGTACTGTTGACACTCTTGGTGACCAAACAGCTTCCCTCAACTTGCTGCTATTCCAGCTGGGTGGGAGGGCAACCATTCTAATGAGGCAGAAAACCCTCCAGGCTTCCTGGGAGCTTTCAGTTGTTAGACAACCTCTGGGCAAAGTTTCCATAAAATACACTTTCCATAAAATAATGCTTTGCACTCCAAGCTTGAGAAAAATCCTTTTCTTTAGCTGAATTTTTGCATGGTCAAGTCTGCACACAAAGAACGTTCCCTGAAAAATTTTGATACATCTTTCTCTGTATCCACAAGCATTTTTTCATAATTCAACCCATTGCTTTGAAAAGACTTCTCTTTATACTTGTGTGTCTCTGAGCTTATCCTCAGTCACCAAATCTTCTGTAGGGGTCATTCTTCTAGAGAAGAAACAACTGTGTTATTTTGATAGAACAGCAATGAGGGATGAGCAGCAGGGATAAGAGCCTCAGCTCAATAGGGTAACATATAAGATCACAAGCTCCTTTTGAACTGGAATAATGACCGGGGTACCACTGCTGTGAGAACAGAGACACAGCAGATCCACTGAGTTTAAGTTTGCTGTGCAGGTGTTGTTTCCAGTTGCAGCTTCACTGGGCTGTGAGGAGTTACATGATATTTTCCCATGATTTTGTGTGTCCCATCAGTAGGAAGTATTAAGGGGAAGCCTTGAGTCCATTCACAGGTGGGTGGTTGTGGCTTGTGCTGACTTTGCTGATCATGTTTGTCTTGAAGGAGGTTTTGGTTGCAAGATTTGATAGATGAGGTCATACTTCTGGTTTTCACAGCACACCAGGTAAACTGTCACACTTTGGAAGAACTCCAGTTGATCCTCAGTGGCTCCAAGCCAGTAGGGCCATTCTGCCACCCTGCTGGGTCACACAGCTTTTTGGACATGAGAGGTCACATTGGCCTTCCCAGGTGGCTTCTGTGGCAGTAGGTGGTGCCCACAGAGCCAGGAGCCCAAGAACTTGGTCCAACTCCCATTGCTGGAGGCTTTGCTGAGCTTTCATTAGTCACACCTGAGCATGGTTCTAATTTGTGGTGGTAGACTTTTCTCAGCTTGAAAAGACTGCAGCTGTCTAGGCTAAGTCTTACCTGCAACTGTGTTTTAACTGGACTTGCTTTTCCTTCCAGGATTAATTTTTCTCCGTCCCTATTTACATGGTGATAAGAAGTGCTAATCCCACTCTGTCAGTCTGGACTGATGAATCTGAGGAATAGAACAGGTAATTTCTAATTTGGCTTGTAGCTTTTGGTGACTCAGGCAGTGAGAACCACTCCCTCTCTATGGAGTGCATTCATAACAAAAGAATTCATACAGTGTCTTCTGCCCAGGTCATCTGCAGGGAGGGAGATCCTTGCCCTGGGGCAGGGAAGGAAGGATAAAATTTTGTAGCTGTTGCTGTGAGCAGCATCCTTGACTTCCTGACAGTTGTGGGTGGTTCTGGTTTGTGTAATTTTTATAGCTACCACATTCTTTGAGCTTGGAGTAGTCTCTAAACAGAGAAAATCTTTTGGATGTACCTGTTGAAAAATGTTCCTTGAGTTCTGGGCAGCTTGGGGTGTTTTGCAGGGAAAGTGCTCACTGGAGCTGGGGGGGCAGATTGGTTCTGATGGTGGGGATGGGTGTGATTTCCTCTTTGCAGGTGTCTGAAGGGGTGCAGTCCAGCAGAACTGACCTGGGCAACGTGGTGTGGAGTGACAGCAGCTGCCTCACCTGCACCTCCCTGGCTCTCTGTCCCTCAGACTCAGCCCATCTGAGTCACAGAAAGCAAGTCACCAGTGAAGAAGTTACCCTTGTGTTGAATTTTCCATCATTTAATGGGGCTGGAGAGTACTGGGTCCTTGCTGGGAGTTGTTGCCAACTGTTCTCCTTCCCTGGTTAGTGCCAGGTGAGGATATTTTAGATTGAAGCCTTGGGTATGAATCCCAGGACACAGCTCAGATGATGTGGGAGAAGTCCAGCAGTGCAAGCAGCAGTCATTGGCTGCAGGATGCTCTGGATGAACCTGTCTATCATATAATCTCTTAGATATCCTGATAATATGCTGCTGTTGCCTAATACTAATCCTTCAGGGGATTAGCACAGTTTCTTTCTCCTATGTCTTTCCACTGGGAAAGAAATCTCAGATACATTTCAGGCAGGGCAGGCAGTGATTGAAATCAGCCAGTAACCTATCTGATTTCCCAGAACAGGACCAGCTGTGGTGCTGCCTGCTGCAGACACCAGGGCAGATTTCTCTCTCTTTTGCTCTTGCATTTGCCAGGAAGATGCTGATTCCTGTGCAGAGATGGGTGCTTCAGCAGGATTCCCTGTCCTGGCTCAGAGGGCAGGACAGAGGCAGGCTGAGGGGCTGCTAGCTTTTAGATCTTTCCCTTTAAAGTCATTGTAGGTGGATGTTTGGGCATGTAGCAGCAGTCTCACTTCTGCCTCAGTAGCTGACTGAACAAGCAAGGAAAGACATAGCAAGAATGGAATTTGGGAAAGGGAAGATTGAAACATCCAGAAGGTCTTTAAGTACAAACCACTACACTCCATGTTTTGATATTCTGAGCAAGATCAGGAAATATGTCTCAGTAAGTTCTCCTGTCTTTTCCTTGCAGAGCCCTGTGTTGTGTAAACGAACTGATGGATGAAGATGAGAAGGACAGGGCAAAGAGGTATGACAGCATGCACTCCTGGAGGAGAACTGTAAATGCTGTGTTGTCCTGTGCTTGACAATGAACTTGACCCCACTGATGTCAGAGGCAAAGCTCCCACACAGTTTACAGGCTGTGTAGAGCTGACCACAAGCAGCACAATTTTTAAGTCACCGTTCAGGCTTCTCACAGGGTTTGGCCACCCCTACAATGGGTTATCTGGCTGAGGGGTCCTTAAATTACACTGCTGTGCCCTCAGGATCTCCTGCTATCCCATGGCTATTTATTATCTTGCAGCAGGATTCCTGACCTGTGATTTTATTGGCATCAAGCAGTACTGCCCCAGCAGTCTCACTTTCCCTTAGCAGTCCTGCTTCAGCACAGGCCTGAGTCAGTCTCCTATCAGAGAAGCACTTGGCTCAGTTCTATTTAGTCATTGTACACTAGTGCCAAAACAGAGATGGCTGTGAACGTGAATGCTGGATCTGAGAACATCCAAATGCCAACCTGAGTATGAATGGAAATGCTTTCTGCATACCACCCTCAGTCTAGATCACAGGAAGTATGGATCATCATGGATACACTTGTAAAACAAATTAATTACTGCTGGAAGAGGTTGTATGAAAAGTGTTATCTCAGATATGAGCATTGGAAAGAACACTTTGGAAGAAACTAAATGGATTTGCTTTCTCCTTTATTGCTTTTAATGGAGGGTGAAAGCCTAATAAATATTCTTAATTTGTGAACTGAAAACTAGTTGTAGTTCTGCAGCCAGACTTAACATTCCCAGTTTCATGTATCACAGCAGTAGATGTTCAAGGCCACATGCAGGATTTTACTCTGCAGTTCAGTTGCCTCTGCACAGCACTGTCTCTTGACAAGCTCCTTTTGCAAGTGCAAATCAGAGAAGTCCTTCACATTTTGACATTTATATGTGTGTGTACTAACTGCAAAACAAAAGTTCATAAAAATTAAGTGAGCAAAACATGAACATGCATGAACATAATTTTCTCTTATGGAGGAATTTCTCCCATAACACCTTCACTATCACTGCTTTTGAAACAGTGGGACCTGCTGCTGAAATGTATGTAAGGATATGATCTTTCCCAAATTAACCCAAATATGTTACCTCCAGGTGTTTCCTACTGCTGGTGAGTTCAGTCTTGCTACAAGGCTCTAAGCACCAGCAAAATCTTTGTGTGCAGGCCCAATTTTAAACAAGCATTTCCAGCAGAGTTTAGATTCTTGTATTTAAAGTGTTTTGCTGGGGCAGGGTAGATCACCTCACCCTGGTTGTGCTGCAGGTCTTACATTCTGTTAGTGGCATTTATGTTTCTGTCGCCCAGGGCATCACGCAACAAATCTGAGAAGAAGAGGAGAGACCAGTTCAATGTCCTCATCAAAGAGCTTTGCACCATGCTGCAGGGCCATGGCCACCCCCTCAAGATGGACAAGTCCACAATACTGCAGAGGACCATTGACTTCCTACAGAAACAGAAAGGTACTGCAGGGTGCTGGCCCTGCACCTGCCCAGCAGCCACTTTCCTCCCAGCAAATGCAAACTGTTTTTCCCAAGCATCTCAGATGCCACCCAGAGAGGACATGAGCCTGAGTGAGGGGCAGAATAAGGCAGGAGGTGGGCTAGAGCTGAATACATTGCTGACCAGTTAAGCAGACAGATGTGAGAAGATGCAGTGCTGTGTGCTTTTTACTGTGGATACATCATTGCCCTCACTGGCCTCCACATCCCCTGGCCTGCTTTGTGCACTCTCAAACAGAAAAGCTGAGAAACAGTGCCTATTACAAAAGTCAGGGGAGAAGGGATTCTGTGCCATCTTCCCAGGTCTCCTGGATTAGGAGATGATAAGCCTGTCCTGCTGCCTGGGCACTCACAAGAGCAGCTTGTGAAACAGCTCCAGAATTGAAAGAAACAGCTCCAGAACTGCAGACACCCTTTGCTCACAAGGATGCTCTACTACTCTAAAGTTAGCCCATTGATCTTAATTTTTTAAGGTTATTTTCAGGCTACCTAAAATGTTTCCATTTCCCTTGATTTCTAATGCATTTGTGTCATGATGGCATGGAAAATGACTGTTGCATGCAAGAAGGCTTTGTGTGAAGAATGATATGAGGATGATTCCTCTAACAGCCTCTTTAAAGAAATCTAATGTTACTTGAAAATGAAAAAAAAATCCAAGTAGCATGAGTCATGTTGCTTTTTTGATATTTTCTCTTTAAGAAATCACAGCACAGACAGAAGCCTGTCAGATTAGACAAGACTGGAAGCCTTCATTTCTTAGCAACGAGGAGTTCACCCAGTTGATGTTAGAGGTAAGAAGAAATTAAATAGATTAGTGAGAAATAATCAGTTCAGTGGAGTAGTTCAGGGATATACAGTTCTTTTTCACCTGTAGGTCCCAGTGTTAATGATTTCTACTCTGCTGGCACATACAATACAAACCTGACAGAGACCAATGTTGTACTAAATGCTTTGCAGACACAATTAAAAATAAGATTGCTTCCCCTTCAAGATAAATGGCTTTTCATTTGGGAATCAGGACTGATTTGGCCTGGTGAGAGAGGCAAAAGAGAATTTCCTTTTCTCAGAAGAGCCGCTGTAGCTGACAGTTTTAGGAAAAACTTGAAAGGACCTGAAAAAAGCAGAGCAGCTCTGTTCCTCCCACACCCCATTAGGCAGGCAGCACTGCCTGTGCTGCCTCTGCAGCTGCTGCCTGTGCGCTGCTGTCCTCTGATGGGAGTGCTGCCTCTTCTGCTTGAATTGCCTTTAAGTGCATTCAGGAAAACAGCTCTTATACTCCCACCTCTAAAATGCTTTGCCAATCTAGAAACATCCCCCAAACCTACATTTCTCCCCTCGTAAGGATGTGGCTCTGGGTCTGTGCTGCACACTCCTCTGGCAGGGACATCTCCTGACAATCTCCTACCCTGCGTGGGCAGCTGCTGCTCTTTGCCCCACCAAAATAAGGGTGTATGCTGGGCTGAGCTGGGAGGTGCTGCTGTGTCTTAGTTATTCCTTTTCATCAGGATGTCATGACTCACCTCTCTGGAAAAGTCTGTTCATTCTTTCTGGGAATCTCTCTTGCCAAACAAGCTAGCTTGTTCCAGCTGAATCAAAACAAATCCCCCCCTTAGATTGGAAGTGGTGGGGGAGAGCAAGCCCTGTAATAACTGCTGGCTTGCCAGACTCTGGTAGACCATTGAACAGTTTGCTTAAAATCAGTGGGATTTTTCCAGAGAGGACTCAATTTGAGCAAAGGCAGAGTCTGGCAGTGAGGTGGGGGAGATGGTGAATGCTGCATCTTTGGCTCCCTGTAGCTAAGCTGCAGAGCAGCCTAACAGTGTCTTTAGAAGAGCTGGCTTTGTGCACAGTGCTGACCAGCTATTAAACCTCCCAGATCTTGATGTTAGAGAAGAATAAGGACAGATACTGCGTAAATGGTACAAGGAGATATTGTGAAGAATAGGAAGAACACAACATCCAAGGAGAAGAGCACAGGCAGTGACTTAAAACAGACAGAGAGCTTTAACTCTAGGACAGAAACCCATTGCAAATGAGAAAGGGGAAACAAAACAAGACTAAAAATTGTTCTGTCACTAGCCTTACAAATCAGTGTTTTAAGCAAAATAAATAAGGCTTTAGATCTTCTTCATGTTGTCCATAAACTGCTGAAAATACGTAATTGTATAATTTTTCTGTCTCTGCTTATCCATCCATCTATCCATCCACAATGCTGGATTTGCCATGATGATATCTGACATCTCCTTACGCACTGAGTTTGTTAACTATTGTGTATTGTGTAATTCAGAACACATAATGAAGTGATTGAAGTCAGCAGGATTGTGTGGGTGTTGAAATTCTAAGCATCACCGTCTCACTTCATGTTAAATAAATACTCACTGGGGGAAAAATACAAGTCAATTTCATAATAATGAGAATGAGAAAATGAGAATATAAAAAGAATGTTGAATTAGACAGCATGTGTAATTTTTATTTTTCCACATTGAACTGACATTTCTTTGATTAATTTCTGCTAGGTTTAAGCTTTTAGAAGCATCACTAAAGAATCAATTAGTCTAAAATATTTTAAGTTTTTCCATTGCATAATTCTGTTATGGTTTTTTTTCCCTTTCTTTTTCCTGCCTATTATCATTAGGCACTAGATGGCTTTCTCATTGCTCTCACCACTGATGGGATTATTATTTATGTATCTGATAGTGTTTCATCTCTGCTAGGACACTTACCGGTAAGTTCTGACCATGCAGTACCCTGAAGGCTCATTCCCCTCCTTAATGTAAATCAGACAATGCAGGGCTGGGGATTGGTTTTGTCCAAACAAAGAGGGAGCTGACTGTGGGTGGGAGGTCAACCAACAAACTCTTGTGGAGTTTCTCAAGTTCCTATGAATAACAGATTCTCTTCCAGGGCCTATGAGTTAGCTTAAAAAAAACCCAACTGTGCAAAATCACTGTACTCATAGCTCATCATTTGGCTGTCCATCTAAAGGTCTAGGAGGTGTTTGACCCACCCGGTTAATGGAAAATCTTATGATTGTGAAATCCATGCTGGAGCTCTTCTTAGATAATGTAAATATTATTTCAGAACTGAATCTATGCTCTTCAAATGACATTGGGTTTTTCTACTTTGAACCCATAGTCTTTAGTAACAAATGCATGGCCTCAGAGTTTTCTGGGAGAAGTTCTAGAAACCAGTTAGTTGTCAGGTGCAGAAATTTCAGTTTGGCCCCTCAAAAACATTTTTCTCTTTATCTAGTGCCAAGCATGAAGCACCAAGGATGCCCTATATGAGGGCAGATTTGAGCACACAGTTACCTGAATGTCATGTGTGCAAAGAACAAATTAGTGCTGACATTTTGGTAGAACCCCTTTAGTCAGGATGTGTGGGTTGATGGGCACTGAATCACTTGCAGGTCAAGCTGATTTTGCCAGATGTTCAGCCTAGAAGACAAATGGAGGATGTAGGGAGGAGCTCTCCTGTGTCATGCTTTCAAAGAAAAATGTTTCACTTCTGATCACATTATATTCCTGTGGTACCAGGGTTTCTTCTCCAGCCTGTATGTGTCTGAGCTGAAGGGCAGCCTCTGGGACTCATTCAACCTTTTGCAAATAGATAGTAATCCTGGGGTAAAATAGTCTAAGGGTTACATTCTGCCCTAGATCCATCTGCAGATTGACTGGGCTTCCTTGTCTTAGGCATCTGCACCAGACTGGCAGTGTCTGTGCTCTGCTGAGGGGTGAGAAGGCATGTGGTTGTGTCAGGCTGTACTGCTGAACATGACAAAGCATTCTTTTGTATCAGTCAGATTTGGTGGACCAAAATATATTAAACTTTCTGCCTGAAGGGGAGCAGAGCGAGGTGTACAAGCTCCTTTCTCCACATGTGCTCATGACAGATCCTGTTGCAGCTGATTTTCTAAATGGTAAGCTCTGCTCTTGTCTGTTGGTCAGAGAAGTTTGCCAAAAGTAAACAGCTCCCAGGGAAGTCTGCACAAAGCTCTCCAGCTGTTTTATGCTCTTGCCTGCCACTTCTGTTTTGCTGCATTTGTGGGTTTTAGTGCATCACATCTCTAATGTTCCTATGTGCTCCCAGTACTTGCTCTTTGCTTAGGATGGTCTTTGCTTTACCATCTGCTTTGCCCCTTGGATGGTAGATGCTTTTCCTCAGATGGTTTGCTAGACTAAGCCTGAGAAAGGAGTGAGGGCTCAAGGGAAAAAAAATTGGAGAAATCCCAATCAGTTTGGGCAGAGCTATCATTCCTTAGGAAGATTGCATGTCTCAGGACACAAGAGAAGCCCTAATGTAACTTGAGCAACAGCCTTCCTATCTGAACAGTCCATCTGGATCTGTACTGCTGGCTTGCAGAAAATGTCCCTTTCCTGCAGGGAATGTCCCAGGACCAGAGCAGGCAGCAGCATCTTCCCAACACCTGTGTTTCATTAAGCCTGTGCAGAGCTCCCACCCCTTTCCCAGTGGGTTTGGCAAGGCCACTGAGCAGCACTGGGCTCCCCTCCCTGCTGCCCCATAAGCACCAGTGGGAGCTGAGCAGCCTGAGGATGCTCTGAGGATGCTCTGCCTGGGGGTGGTCTCCCTCAGGCTGATAGCCATGTGGTCTAATCCATAGAGTTCACACTTGAGGCAGAAAACTGGGTTAGAGCTTGGCACAGTGCCCTCCACTGCTAATGGAGAGGGCTTAGGGTGAGTTCAGTGCCCTTTGGTCCTACTGAGCAGTGCCAGAGCAGAGTTCTGCAATACCATGTAACTGCTCTGCATGAAATCCTACATCCACAAAGTCAGGGGAAAATCCTGCTGACCAGTGCAGCCAGGGCTTCACACTCAGCTTACTGGGGTGACTGCAAAGACAGGAAAAAAAGGTGGGAATACATTTCCTTAAGCAGAAACGGATGATAATTGCTCCCAGTAGTTATATATTTACTTCTGGGTATGAGAAGCTTCCCAGCAGGGTATGCTCAGATACCACTTGGTAGATAAATTAGATATGTGAGCGAGCTAAAGTGCAGACTTTTAATAACATTGTCTGTGTCTCCCTTTCTTTCTCTCATTTCAGCAGAAAAACAAATAGAGTTTTGTTGCCATTTAGCAAGAGGCAGCTTAGATCCAAATGAACCCCTGATGTATGAATATGTGAAATTTGTAGTGGATTTTAAATATTTTACTCATGGTAAGTTACTGTTCCAGCCTACCTTTGTCCCTCTACCTCTCTCCTTTAAATTGTCTGATCTATAGCATCTTAAAGGTTCTGTTTCTGCTGAAAATGTCCCATAATTGTCAGGGATGGAATGAGCTGTGCATACATTGGATATATTTTTCATACAAAAGTAGTGGGGAGTCTATTGATCAGAAGAGTGCACTCTCCTGTATGTTGTGCCTAAAGCTGATACCAGACTGAAAATGCCTCTGCTTGACCCACTGCCAATTGTAAAGCAGCCTACTTATTCAAATAGCCAGTAAAATATGGTATTCTGTTTCACTTGTGGCAGTGAAATGACACTTTACAGAGGTTAAGTTCTCTGAGGTGCCTGTAAAATCCTGAATCTTGCAAATGTTGGCCTGGAGAAAGACTGACAAGGAGACTGCAGCTGCACACTGAGCTGCTCTGAGCTGTCTTACAAAGCTGCCCTGCAAGCCATGGGTAGGTGGTTACAGCTGTGTAACTTGGAGCCTAAAGGGTCATGCTTTAACATCAGCATGATCAGTGTGGCATCACCCTGTGGGTAGGAGGAGTTTGTTGCTTGGGTTTCTTCAGTCATTGTACCTGCCTTAACATGAGAAGAAACCTCTCCTTCCCCTTCTGTGGTCTTCACATACTCTTTGAGCATAATTCTCTCTCCCAGGATTTCTCCTGGGAAGCTGAAAGTCTGTGAGAAAGCAGAGAAGAAGAGAAAATTCTTCTCTCTCTTCTCATGTTGTTTGGCACATGTGGAATGTGTTATGGAGATTGTTTACCAGAAAGTGATTTGTTAATTGGACACTGGTGATGGTTGTTTATATTGATTGGCCAATTGGAATAAAGCTGTGTTGGACTGTCTGGAGACAGTTATGGGTTTTCTTTAGTATAGTATAGTATGTAATTTAGTATAGTGTTAGTGTAATATAGTATAGCTTAATAAAGCAATTGCTCAGCCTTCTGAAATCATTGGAGTCAGAGCACATTATTCCCTGGCTGGGGGATCACCTTTCTGCTATACTCTTCTTCTTAAATAAATTGTCTGGTTGTTCCTAGTGCCTACACCCTCCTGTAATGGCTTTGAGTCAGCTATTGCACGGGCTTTCAGGTCAGCCACGGAGGAGCAGATCTGCCTGGTAGCCACAGTTCGCCTGGTCACGCCGCAGTTCCTCAAGGTGAGCACGGGGTTAGTAGAGGAGACAGGAGTGGCAGTGGCTGGGAGATGGCATAAGTATGTATTTTGGAAAGGTAGGGGATGAAGCAGGAGCTGCTTTTGAGGAGAGGTGGTTTTGGGATGGGGTGTCTCAGAGGGGGCAGCCTGGGGAGCTCCAGGACAAGGTGACCAGCCACACCACTTGGGAATTTGTAGCCCTCAGAGGGGTGCAGCCACCACTCCTTTGTGTAAGGAAGCCATCTGCATCTTGAAACACTGAAAATGTGTGTCATGGCCTCTTCCTGCTGGTCTGTAAATGTCCCATGGCACTGGTGGCAGGGATAACTACCCTAGGTGCTGCTTGCTCACAAGGGCATTAGCCAGTTCAGTTAGAGGCTGGACCTGGAGCTGTCATCCATATTCAAATACCAGTATTTGCAAAAAGCTGGGGAATTTTGCCTAGAGAGTGCAAGATGAGACTCTTTGACTATTTATCCTAGCTCTGAAATTCAGCTCAGGGTAAACTATTCAGCCATTTTTCATCAGTTCATGCATCTATAAAACAAGTCTTACACATTCCTTAGAGGAAAATAAGACAAGTGCTTTAAAAGCACTGTCTTTTGCTGTGGTTTATTATATCAACAAGGTACATGCTAGGTTTTGGTAGCAGGCTCTTTTTGTCAGGTCATAGAATCAAAAGTCTGAATGTACCCACTCTTTTGCAGGAGCTCTGCAACGTTGAAGAGCCATGTGAAGAATTTACATCGAGGCATAGTTTAGAATGGAAGTTTTTATTCTTGGACCACAGGTAAGAGATTTGGGTTTAGTCACTGAAGAATAAATAAACTGTAGTTTAAAAATAGAAAACTTTGTATACCTATTGCTTGAGATCCCAAATGGAATAGTTCTAATTACATGCAACTTAGTAAGTAGCAGTACTCTGAACTTAGCTATTAGGCATCCTTAAATGCTTCACTATTTTCCATATTTTAGGCAAGTAAGAAACCATGGAAAATGTCTAGAAAAATGTTTATCTCCTAACCAAGATAATTAGTCATTGAAAGTGAGCAGTGTGGGTCCCAATACATTCCCCATATTGGTTTAGCTCCTCTGTTCTACAACTACAGCTTCCAGGAATCCTTCTAAATCTTTTGCTGTGTCAATAAACTTTTGACTTTTCACCTTGAGAAATGATAGCATTTCTAAAACAGAAGTAAAAAACAGTGGATTTTATTATCTAATTGTAGATTAGTTTTTGACAATGCAATATGTTGGGCTAGAATTCGGCTTGGTGAATGAAACAGACTGGAACCAGTTTATTAAGCTGCTTAATTTAGGATTAATTTTCTTCAAAAGAAGCTGGAGGCTTTTATTCACACTCTTACTTCTCTGTATTTGACATATGTGCATAAGCACATTGCAAAATCCTACCCTCTTCATTATCCCTCCCCTTTGTGAGCTATTCAGAGGTAGTCATTACTAAAACCAGAAGACTTGTAAATAAGGCTCTAAAGAAAAAATATTGGTGAGGAAAAAAATCTAAATACCATCTCCACATTTAGAGCAAGAAAGAGAGAGAGCAAATGAAAATGAGTAATAACTTTCATTTTTATAGAACACAAGGTGTGTGCCTCACATCATGCCTTGAAGCGTGGAGGAACTGACCCTGCAACACCCCTACAGTTTGTGTGTGGTTTGGAACAGTGAGATAATTATTAATTCAGATGAGATCTTGCTGGAGTGGCTTTTATCAGGCCTGCCTGATAATGCACATTTTTAGAATCAGCTGATTCATGTCAAGATTTGTAAAAGGCCCTAAGCCCCTCATGTCACTGATGAAGTGAGCTGCTTTTCCAGAGGGCTGTGTCCCAGCAGCTCCTATGAAAAAGGTGAGTAGGAGCTGCTTTGAAAGTTGTCAAAGAGTCTTTTGATGAATCTGGGTTATGACTCAGAGAGGAGTCTCTGTGCTGGGTGCCTGCAGACACCCCAGTCCCACTGATATCCCCAGAGAGGAAGCCATTGCCACTGAGAGGAAATTAAGATGATGCAGATGCTGAGGCAGGGTTTGTGACAGACCCAGATGCAAGCAGTGAGCTCAGACCCAAGAATGAGAAGGAGATTGTGGGAGTTGTCTCATTAAATCCCTGATCCAAGCTCTCTCCAGTACAATCTGCAGGACACTGGGAAATGTTGCTGTTTCTTGCTGATTTGCATCACCACAGGCTGCCTGACACTGAGGTGTGCCATCAGCAGGGGCAGAGGGTACCCAGCAGAAGCTGGAATCAGGACCTTTGCTGTCATGATCACAATTCAAATCAGAGTAAAGATAGATGCAATAAAAATATTCCATAGATCTGGATAAGCCTGAGAAAAATAGGAAAAATCTGTATTCTGGGTCTCTATGTAAATATGTGTAGAGGAAGAAAACCCCATCAACTTTGATAATGATCTGTTTCTCTTCTGCACTGTGGTACTGTTCTTATTTTCCCTTCATTTATTAAAAGACTGCACCCAAAAGGCTCTCTAAAGACTGTGCATTCCCATTTGCACAGCAAGTTGCAGATCTCAGGACTGGAACTTAAGCTAACAAGACACTTAAATTGTTCCACAAGGCATCTCCTTTTAAATGACAGATGAGGAGCATTTTGTGGTTGCTTTTTCTTATGAAGAGCTCTGGTGATATTCAGGAAAGCATAATACTTTCCTGATCAGCTTAAATGTTTATCTGATGTGCATCTGAAAGACACTATTGTCTTGAATATAAGCATGTCATTAAAAATAGGAGAAACAGTGATACATTCTGCCAAAGAGAGAGCAAGGACACTTTAATAAATACACATATTATCATCATTAACAGAAATCTGGGTCACATGAGGAAAAGGAACAGAGTGCTATGAAAAGTTACTTAAATAAATGAAGCTGTATTGTGACAGAGACCACTTTGTGCTCAGCACATTCTGTTCCAAGGGATTTGCTGTTAAGTGGAGGCCTGGTTCTCCCAGCTAAACCCTTGTGCTGAGACTCAGGAGCTCCTGCTCACACCTTGCTCCTCCTGGGACTGCTGTTAAGCAGATTGTCCTTCTCCCCCCATTTCTTGGTGCCCACAGCTGTGGGGAGGAGGGAGGTTATAGACCTGCCTGGGCTCTTTGTGGCTGAATAACCTATGCCCACTGTGTCTCTCAAAAGGAAAAATGTGGATCTGGGTGGCTCAGCCAAGAGAGAATTCCACATAGTAATAACCAAGAAACTCGGGATACATCAATCCTTGTGTAATACACTGAAATAATTTTTCCTCATAGTCTTGGCCACTTTATGGCCTTCTTCCTTAAGAGCACTCAGCTGACCAGGAGAGGGGCAGCAGGAGAGGCAGGTTTGATTGGCACCATTGCCTTCAGCTCCATTTTGAGTTATTCACCATTTTGCCTGGCAGGTGAACACTGTCAGCACATCCTGCAGCCACATTAGCACTCCTGCCTCACTGAGTGCTTGAGTTGGTGCAGGCAGGAGTGTGCCTGAGCACTGGGAGATGGAGAGTGACATGCTGGTACAGGGAGCACAGACAAAACCAGTGGTTTTCTCCCCACATTTCAGTGTTGTTTCATAATCATAAGCTATCAGGCTCTGGTGAAGGCTAAGATACCTGCTTTAAAAAAATCTCATGTTTTGCATAGAGAAAATGAAACTCTAGAATTTATAGCAGAATAGTGAGGTAAGTCATTGCAATGTGTCTATCTAAATACTTCATAAATTCCTCTCTACCAACCAAAGCACAGGCAGCCCTGAATCAGCCCCATGCCTATTGCTCTCTGTGCTACCAGCACAGAAAGTTTTGTTGGCTATAGTTTCCCAAGCTTCTCCATGGGAGCAATTACTTTTTCCCAAGCTGGTCCTGACACACACTGCAGCTTCCCACTTATTCTCTCTTCTCCAGTTACTACCCAGATGACACTTACATCCAACCTGCTGGATAATTTTACTCTAGCTCCAAGTTGTTATGTGCATAGCATATCAGCCATAGCATTTCTCAAGCTGTGTCTCACAAGCATCCTTAATGAATTGAGTCACTCACATATGTACATGCCTTTCTCTACACCCACATAATGAATAGGCTGGGAAACAGTAAACACACACCTTTTCATTTTCTCAATTTTTTACCTCTCCCTTGCTGTCGTTTTTTTTTTTTTTTTGTTTGTATATGAAAATGCATCACTGCCTATATGAAAATCCTCTCCAGATTTCCCTGCCAAGTGAATGAAGGTGTTTGCTGCTGGTATCACAGCTTACCTACCTGGATGTCAAAGTGTCAAGTTTTGTGCTCACTCCCTGCCCTTTGCTTCCTTTCTAGGGCTCCACCTATTATAGGATATTTACCCTTTGAGGTTCTGGGAACGTCAGGGTATGATTATTACCACGCAGATGACCTGGAGCTTCTTGCTAGGTGCCATGAACACTGTAAGTTGCCCTGCCTCTGCAATGTGTCTGTCTCTGATCTCTTTTGTCACTTGTGCAACACCTTTTACTGTCGTTGGAAAAGGCTTCTTCTTCAGGGACATGCAGGAACTCTCCCTTTCCATGACAGACTGTCACAGCTGACATTTACCTGGGAGGTTGGAATCTGCAGAATTCCCTCACATCAGGAGCTGTCAGCGCAGGTCTCCTAAATTGGCAGATACCTTGTTTGAGCACAGGTTGTCTCAGAGTGAAATGAGATTAAAAGACTGGGAGTCAGAACTATCCCCCCTCTGCCCTGTGAGTTTTGTTGATTTGTCACTGTTCGTGGGGTCATGCCATTCCCCTGGGCTCTGGAGTTAGCCAGGAGGCTCAGCTCACCAAAACACCTTTGGAGAGCATCATTTGGATCACCTACCTGTGCAATTAGGTGTTGTGAACCTCACTTACTCATTAGTAAAATGCTTCTGGAGACTCAGAATTATTTGACATACAAAAATACTGAACACAGTTTCCCTGTGGGTGTAGATGGCTCATGTTTGGTCAACCTGAAAGGAAAACAACAAAGCAGAAGAGTCAAGATCAGGCTAATGTGTGAACACCAAAGAAGGCCCATGAAGTTTATTTTCATGCAAGGAGAAATAGTGTGGCCTGTCAGAGCCAAGGCAGAAGGAGTGTGTGATTTCCATGGCAGTGGAGCCCATGGCTGAAGAACCATGTCCTGCTGAGGGCTGGAGCTAACCTGAGGAAGGGCAGTCTGCAGGTGTGGTCTACTCTTAATCAGTGTGTAGTTCCTACCAGATGTGAGATGCTTTATCCCCAGGACCCAGATTTTTCCATTTTATTTGGTGCATTTCAGACTGAGATACTGAGCCAGAGTTATGTGTGTCCCATGGTGGTTTTGCATTGCCAAGCACTGCAATGAAAAATAACTGCATAGTTTGTAAAATGCATCTAGGTAATCAGGTATCTTGCTAAGAAATGTTACTTACAGGTTTCTTGTTGGGGACACTGTCTGTCTCTCTGCTGTCTCCACTTGAGAGGAGAGTGTTTTGTTCAAAGGAAACAAGGACACCCCAGGGAGTGGAGCCAGTGGGATGCTGTAATTGCTCTGAGATGCAGAGCAGCACAATGCTGGGACCAAGAAACTCCACCAAGAAGACCCACAGCCCACTGGAGAAAAGCTGCAAACCACCCTCATCTCTACCACAAACCCTCTACCACTTACATATATGAGGAGCTGAGGGACCTAGAAGAGAATGGGGAAAAATACTTCTCTGCATGTCAAGTTTCCCTGCTCCACTTCCCTGCTGGCTGCTCTGCCCTGGCAAAGCCCTGGTGCAGCAGCTGCCAGGGGAGTGGGTTGCCTGGCTGAGCACATAGAGGAAACTGTGACAGGGGGACACACAAGTTGTGTCAAATGCAGCAAAAGTGTAGATGGGAATATTAACAGATTATTTTAACTGCTCTCAAGTGCAGTACTTCTTAGTGCTGTTTGCTTAAAAGACAGTTCAGATACAAGTGAGGTACTTAACCAGACAGTGGCCTTTTGATAAGGCATGTCCAGTTTGGTGTAGACACAAACTGTATTGAGAGTGGGTCAGATCATTCAGCAGAGAATCAATTTGATGATTTATATTCTACATCTCTATCACCCAGGCATTCCTCTTACCTATTAGAAGAATATTTGCACGGCACACCTGTAGGAAAGGATCTTTTCATTTTACTGCACAGGGAAACAAAGTAAAGTGCTGGCAAAGTGACTTAGAGAAGTTGCTTCAGGACATGTCTGCCAGGACTAGAAACTGAGGGATCCCCAGCATGTCATGTTAGCCAGAAAATCTCTGCTAAGTGCTTTATCTAAAGCCCATCACTGTTACTGGGATTGCTAAAGAAGTGAGTCCTGATATTTTTAACAAAATAGAGGTGTGCAGATGAGTAAAAAACCACTTGGGTTAGTGTGGCTTGCCAGGTTCCTGTTTGTCATGTTGAGACTTTGGGCAGACATCTCGTCTACTGTCGAGTGAAATGGGTTTGTTTAAACCATGTTTGTATTTTACTTTGCATTAATTGTGGGTACTTTAAGTGAGCATGTTTCATTTTGTACTCCCAGCAGTCTGGAACAATTAGTGTGGTTATTTAACACTCATATATAGTTCCCCTCACTATTTTCCAGTTGTATTACAGCACCTGAGATTTTTCTGGACATAGCCTGGTAATACATACCAGGTTGGAGTAGGCCGGGTCTGAGAAGAAAACTCCCAGTTAAAGCTCCACTATCTTGTTGGTTTGTACCATTATTAGATTCTTACTTCACATCTTCAGTCTTTGAAATGCATTCTCATGTACTTACAAAAGGCAAATAACTTGTTTAATTAATGTTATTTGTGCCTATTTCAGGGAGCCCATAAGTTATAAGAATGCAGCTAGTTATATAATTATGCCAGTTATAAGAGAAATCTCAAAATAGCAAAGGGCACTCCTGAAAGCCAGCAGGAATGACCCCAAACAAGAGCTGAGTACATGGTTATGTATCACCTGTCTTGTTTATAAAGCTCAAGAACCATTTTAGCACTGCCCCAGTCTGGGAGAGGGATGTGGGACTGAATGGTGATTAGATCACCTTTGCACCATAAAATCCCTGTTTGCTATAAATTGCTTTCTCTTTTTGTCAAACAGTGATGCAGTTTGGAAAAGGAAAATCCTGTTACTATCGGTTCCTGACCAAAGGGCAGCAGTGGATATGGCTGCAGACACACTACTACATCACCTACCACCAGTGGAACTCCAAGCCCGAGTTCATCGTTTGCACTCACCTGGTCGTTAGGTAGGAGCAAGCACCAAACTCTTCACAGGGTCTTATGTCTCAGTGTTCAGCCACTGCTTTTTCTAGTTCTGTTTCATGTTAACCAAATACTTGCTGTGCCTTCTGGCACACTAAAATGATGTGTAATCCCATGAAACTATTCTGATAGGGAATATGTGTTTTATTTATCTATTTAATTTTTTTTTTTTTGACAACTGAGCCAAAAGCCTGGAAGCCAGCTTTGGCCAAATCTATTGGTGTAATACATTTCCCCTTTTGTCTGTAGTGGTGACATGACCATAGAAAGAATTAAAGCTGTTGGGAATCAGACATCTTTCTGGGCATGAATGAGATCATATAACTCCTACAAAACCTTTTGATCAGAGCTTTAAATATTTATGACTTGAAGTTAGCTGCTGGCTTGCTGGCCTCCTTCCTCACCCAAATCCAGCCCTGGATCCCCCCCTAGTGGGAAGCTGCTTGTGCTGAGTTGCAGCCCGTGCTGGAAGGGAGTGCATGTGTAGGATGCTCTGTGAATGCACCTTCTGGAGGGGAATCTGCTGGATTACCACAGCCATCTCAAAAAAGACTATGTGAAGAGTGAGAATGTATTTTCTGAAGGGCTTGAAAAAATAGTGGCACACTGGTTTGTTCTATGAACTTGAGTAAACTTATCACTCACTGTATTTTTGTACTGTCGAGAATCAATTTTTTTCTGGTCCCCCTCTTTTTCTGTCAAACATCTGGAAGAGCAAACAATAGTAAATGTGAAATATATGGGTCTGTTGGAGTGAGCCAGAGGAGGGCCATGGAGATGCTCAGAGGGCTGGAGCACCTCTCCTGTGAAGACAGGAAGAGAGAGCTGGGGTTGTTCAGCCTGGAGAAGAAAAGGCTCCAGAGAGACCTTAGAGCCTCTTCCAGTGCCTAAGGGAGCTCCAAGAGAGCTGGAGAAGGAGTTATGGAGTTGTAGAACAAGGGGAATGGCTTTAAACTGTCGGAGATAGGTTTAGATTAGGTTTTAGGTAGAAATTCTTCCCTGTGGGAACGGTGAGGCACTGGAATCCCAGAGAAGCTGTGGCTGCCCCATCCCTGGAAGTATCCAAGGCCAGGCTGGCTGGTACCCTGAACAACCTGGTCTAATGGAAGGTGTTCTGCCCACAGTAGAGGGCTTGGAACCAGATAATTTTTAAAGTCCCTTTCAACCCAAATTCTATTGATTCTGATTCTATGATCTATGGTATAAACTACATCTGAAGTGTTAACATAAGCAAATGTTACGCAGAGAGATTACTTTTTAGTTGTCTTACTTCTGCCATCCTTCAGGGAATTCAGCTTCACTTTAAGGACTGAATTTATTGTGCATGAACTTGTTTCTTCTTTCTGCTTCCAGTGCCTCTTAAACCTAATGATATAGTCCAAAATAGATTTTGAAGTTCAATTCTGTCTCAGATAGTTAAGGGTTAAAATATGTTGCTGAAGCACACAAGTTAAAATGTTCTCTCTCTCGAAAATTCATTGCCACAATGATATAAGTGAGGTCAGTTCAGCAACTTCTCTTGCCTCCCACAAAGGTTGCAGCTCATTAATATTTCGTCACCTAAAGTCTGGCACCTCTCAGTGCCCACGGTGCATGAGCACTCAGAGAGTCTTTGAAACATGCTCTCCAATTTATCCCAGTGGTGAATCATTTGGCATTTGTTACTGTAAATATTTCATTATTTCAGAGGGAAAAAAGTAAGGAAAGGAGGCCCCTTGTAGGGGTTCCTGCACTTCACATTGCACCTGTGTAGCTGCCTGTTTGTATTTGGAGTTTGCACTGGAGTGCAGGATGTTAACTCTGATGCATGGATAGTTCTGTGCACCCTCAGAAGGAGGGGCCTCACCTCGTCCTGCCCAAGGCACTGGCACAGGGATCACTAAACTATCATGCAAAAAAAAAAAAGCTTGTTCATCATGATCAGGTTAGAAAATGAATGTACACTTGTTGTGGCAGTTTACCTGCTCGGAAGCTGTAAAATAATTTTTTGTTGTATTGGGGCTTTTTTTGTTTGCTTGGGTTTGGGTTTTTTTTTTGGTTGGTTGGTTGGGTTTTTTTCGTTTGTTTTTTGGTTTTTATTTTGGGTGTTTTTTTTTTAGTTATGCAGAAGTTCGGGCTGAGAGAAGGCGAGATCTTGGCCTCGAAGAGTCATCAATTGAACTGGCATCTTCTTCTTTAAAGGTACCATGTTCCTTCACAGCTGAATGAGATGTTTGAACCAAACTGAGTAATAGCTTATCAATCTGAAGGAAATAAGCTGTTCTTCTCCATTTTCTTACTCCCATCTCATTCCAAGCCTTGAGCCGGGTCATGACTCAGGCAGGCCCTAAGAAACTTTCCAGTGCATGGCTCCAAATTGTCCATGTTGGTTTAGGACAAGCTGGATGAGCTTTGAACTGCCTGATCTAGTGGAAGATGTCCCTGCCCATGGCAGGGGGATTGGAACTAGATGATCTGTAACACCAGGTATTCTCTGATTCCACAATAGCTGTGAATTCAGCAGCTGCATTGCTCTGTTCTGGTCCCTGTAATCTTTCTGAGACCAGGACACAAACAACAGGTTAAACCACCTCAGCTCAGAAGCAGAGAAGTAGAGCTGGAGCTGGAGCCAGGTTGCTGTACCTGTGACCCTCAGTAAGGCACAGAGGATCCAAGAGTAGGGCAGCACCACAGAGTACCTGTTTTGCTTGTGCCAGCTCATTTCTGACATTCAGATGAAGATGGGAAGGCAAGGGAAGACACCTGGATTTCAGCTCAGTTGCTGGATCACATCAAGTGTAGGATTGTGACCTGTAACTTCCATGAGCAATAGCTTCCATGGCTTGAGTCAGTCTGGCATCACCACACATCAGCCCAAGTAACAGGGTCATTTTCACTACTTTGAAGTTTCTCTTCTTGGTAAGTTTACAAATAAGACCAACAACCAACGTAATTTCAAGTGGGTTGTTGTGTAGTTGTCATTCCATCAGCCTCATTGCCTTTCAGACATTATTTTATGGGAGCTCAGGCTGTTCCCCTCTGCTGCCCAGAGCAGGCTGCTGGAGCACTGCTCCCCAGGGAGCAGTGAGTGGGATTGCAGCTCTCATCACCCAGTACCTGTCCTGTCCCCCTCAGGAGACATTTGATGTAGGTCCTCTTGGCGCTCTAGCTGATGTCCCCATCCCACTGCTCCCTGTCCCTTCCCATTTGTCTCTCTGCATCTCTTCGATGGATAATACTATTCCCTAGGTAGCACCTCCTGCCACCTTCATCATTCACTCCCCACTGCACCACAGCCAACCAGCTGGGACATCCCTGAAGAGATCGGGCAGAAAGGGGCTGACAGAAGCATATTTACTATATTTGCTGTTGCCCACAGCTCTGTGGGCGGGGGAGAAGGAGGTTGGCACAGCAGAGTGCCGGCCGTGGGCAGCAATCCCGAGGGAGGAGCAATCCCCCAGTGCTGCTCGCTGCCACCAGCTGGGTGCCCAGGGCATGAGCGAGGGTCCCTGGGCCTTTCGGGGGAGCAGAGGGGCAGGGCGAGCAGGGTTTGCGCCCAGCCTGCCGGCTTTGTCTGCAGACAAGGGCTCCGGGAGGCGGAGGTCGCTCCCAGGGCCGTTCCCTGCTGCTGGCGGTCTCACCCTTGTGCTTTGCTCCCCGCAGAGCCACAGCAGCTACCTGGACGTGGGGCAGTGCGGCAGCAGCCAGGACGCCAGCCGGGAGGGAGTGTCGCTGTCCTCGCACAGCTCCCGGCGCTCCTCGCACACCACCCTCTCCGACTCCACCTGTAGGTGCCGGGGCAGCCCAGCCGGGGCAGGCGGTGGGCTGGAGAGCGGAGCAGCCTCCGAAACACCGGGGCTCGGCTGGGGGTGACCAAGTCGGGCTGGGAGGGAATTGCTCGGCACTGGGACCGACGTAGCGTGTCACGACAAGTCACGGAGCAGCAACAGAGCCGCGGGCACCTGCCGCCTCCTCCTCTTAACCCGGCCCCTGTGTGAGAGCCGATTTCTCCGGCCTTGTCACCAGCTGAGGGTCACGGCTCTTTGCTGTGCTTCTGGGGACAAGTGTGACTCGCTAAGCCAAGCTTACTGACAAAAGTTTTATGTTGGGATAGTATAATTTTAGTATTTTTTTTAATGTGAAATCCTTGCAGAAGAAGCACAGAAGGATGCCAGTCTTGCTGACAGCTTCATCCCAGCTCCCATCAGTGCCCTCCTGGCCCTGGGGGAGGCAGCAAGATGATTGCAGTGCCCCGTGTGGGGACATGGGAAGGAAACGCAGGGGACTTTTCTTGAGATACTTGCTGTGGGGAGAGTGGGGATCTCATCTAGATACACCCATGGAGAGCAGGCTGAATGGGGGGTTAGCATCGGGAGGGAACCCAGCAAGTCAGATGGGGAGCCAGAGGGACCATATAGGGGCAGAGAGCCAAGCTGCCCACAGAGGGGCAGTTTGAGGACCCACTTTGGCACTGTTTGGGTCACTGCCCATCTCCATAGGTGGATTTCAGGCTTAGCCAGGGTACCAGGCAGGGGTGTGCTGTATCTCAGGGAATGTCTCTTTCACAGCCACGTCGTCCATGCGGCGCACGGACACCAGCACTCCCACCCGGCCGGCAGGGGCTCCGGGGGACAAGGCAGCCCTGCGGCTGGCAGCGCCCGGGAGCGCCCAGGTCAGTGTCCTCAGGAGCAGGAGCCTCGCTGAGGCTGCCGTGAAATGAGCAAAACAAGCATTGAACTCACCCCCGGAGATGCTGGATCCCACACTCTGAGTGTGCTGGGGCTTCCCGGGGAGTGCCGCTGGCTGCCAGAGCCGGTGGAGCCATGCTAGGGGCTCCTCTGCTGCCTTCTTTCAGGATTCAGTTTGCTCCTCCAGGCCAAATGCCTTTTCACACCACCAACCCTCTTTTGTACACGTGAGATGGCCTTTATCCAAAATGGGTGCTGACACCAAGGACTCAAAATTATCAGGGGCATGCAGGAGCCTAAATTCTCCCTTCAGGCTTATCCTCAGATCTCCAATCTCAGTTGTCCAATTCCCTGCACTTGTTCATCCCTGGTATGAGCTGGTAAAGCACCAGCTCTGCACTAGAGGTGCTATAGGCCTACAGTAAGGTGAAGTTTTCATTTCTAGGCCATAGGCACTCCTCAAGCCCGTGGTGAGCACCTCCCTCAGCACCCCGTGGCTCAGCTGGCAGTGCCCTCCCAGCACCCTGTGATGGTATGTGGTTTGTTTTTTTAAGTGCACTGGTGTGTCCTGTCAGCAGGGCAGCCTAGGTGGCTTTGGTTCACTGCCCTCACACCCTCGCTGACGCATCCCAGAGTGGGAACAAGGTTTCTGTGCCCTTTCTGTTGATGAGATTTACCTGCCACAACCTTATTGCAACCACTTATTTCAGCAAGCAGAGAGAGCAGGTGGGACACCCAAAGAAATAGCATAGGAGAAGGTTTACACTTCTCAAAAACTTTGTGGGCTGCTGAAGGCTTCTCCCTGAATCTCTAGCAGCTACCTACAGGCTGATACAATACTAAGAGTTTTGGTAGAGGAGGAGGATGTCATGGAAGGTTTGAGTTAGGTCAGGAAAAGAAAAGAAAACAAAAACCCCAAGAAAAATGAGTCATAAACCATAATGACAAGGTCTGTCCTTACAGGGCTTTGATGTCAGTGCAGTAAATGTTCAGACTATAAAACAGAGATGGAAAATGGCCAGTGTAGGTGTGAAGGATGGATCCTCAGGTGGGATGGCAGCCTAACTTGGGCTTGGCATCTGCCAAATATCATTAGCAGCACAACTGAAAGCCCAGCCAGGAGGTGTGGCAAGGGTTTGGATGCAGTGTCTGCCACAAAACATAAGTGGTCCCAAACCAGAAGGGTGTTGTCCTGAGGGAACAGGAGAGTCCCATGTATAGACACTTCATCTATGCAGAAATTACAGAGACCAACACCTGGAGGGAGGCACTGTGTGTTAGCCAGATGTGCTGTGCTCTGGAACTACAGTGGCACTTTGGTTAAATACGCAATTGCCATTTTTGTAGGCATCATATTTTTTATGGCAAAAGCTGAAAAGCAGTCATTTTTCTGAATCCAGCATTGCTATGGATGTGAGTAGCAGGACTGGTCCTACCCTGTGGTCCTTTTTCTCTGTTCTCTGCAGCCAGTGTACCATTTTCCCACCCAGCTGGGGATGATGCACCAGCTGAAAGAGCAGCTGGAGGAGAGGACTCGCATCCTGCAAGCTGACATCAAAACACAGCAAGAGGAGCTCCATGTCATCAAGGAGCAGCTCCAGCTCGTGCAGGACTCCAACCTGCAGGTATCTGCTGCCCCTGGTGCTCCCAAACTCACCAGCCATTTGCTTTTTCTTTGAGCACACAGAGCAGTAACAAAATTGTCTGTACAAAAGTATTAGGGAATGAACTCTTGACAAATTGGTACCTTGGTTTCAGCTGTGGGAGTGGTGTTTCCCAAGAGAGGAGTGATGTCAATATCTGGCTGAGTATTGAATCAGTAATTTCTGTGACTTAGAAAAAAGCAATCTAAATTAATCCAAAGTCTCCCGTGCACAAAAAAGCTTGGTGATTCCAGGTCTGGTTAGTGCTGCTGGATCCCCACTGCCACTCCTGCAAAATACAGCAGACACAATGGAGCTGGAACATTCCTGGCTCCGAATAAATATTTGACACAAGCTAACATTTGATTTTCTGTTACTCATGGTTCATTTTGCCCCTGGATTTAGAGATACTGCTGCTGCTGCAGTGTTATTTCTGCCAGGCAGTACAACCAACAACTCCTGTGCCTCTTTCACTTAAAGATGCTGATGCAGCAGCCGATCCCTGTCATCTTTAACACCGTGCAGCAGCCCAGCCCCCGGAGGCCGCCGCCGCAGGGCACGCCCAGGCAGACCACGGCCAAGAAGTGCCAGCAGCCAACCCTCACGGGGACAAAGCACTACTGCAGCACCCACCTGCTGTCACCGCACCCACTCCTCAGGGACCCCTGTGGCACAGCCCCCCAGGTCACTGGCTGCTTCATTGTCTCCATCATCCCCTTTTCCAGCTTCTGAATACTTCTCTGCTGTGTCACTGCTCCCCACGGTCCCATGCATCCCCTCTGTGTTGGTTTTACTGCGTAGCTGGCGCTGAGGAATTTGTGTCAGGAGTCAGTTGTGACCAATGTCACTCAACTGTAAAAATAAAAACCAGGTAGCCAAAACGCATTTAAACCCCAGAGACTGCTGGAGCCCTCCTGGTGACTGGGGAGGATGTGAGTGGGGGGGTCTGGGCTCTCATCAACACAGTGCTTGTTATTCATAGCCAGTGAGAGTTGTGATTTCGTAACACAGGAGTAGATATCATTTTGAAAGATTACTTTTGCTCTGCCTGAGGAGTCTTGGAAGTCAGCTTTGAAAAACAATTTTGTCATCACTAGACCTAAATCCACTATTAAGATGGGAAAGATTTGAGTTGTTCAGAAGCAAAAAAGCCAAAACTGCTGACTTAAAGGACAGATGAGATGCTTTTCCTTGGAGACTTCAGATTTGCACTTCCCCTCTTAAGCTGTTCTCTTCCTCCTCAAGCCTTTTGTGCCCTTACCCTTGTACTCTAATTTTTAAAAAGACAGTCTGGGGATGCCAACACCTGCCCTGCAGGGACAATAAGTGGTAATGGGTTGGTGGTCTTGAATAGATATACTGTTCCTACTGCTGTGTTCAGCAACAATATCCTATTGTTCCTTCTCCTTTTCCCATCTGCCCACTGTAAGTGGTTATTTTATCCTTCTGTTAGGGAGCTTTGTTACTCACATGGGTCCCTTTGTCTTCATTTCAGGTACAGCAGCAGAAGCAGCAGCACCCAATGAGAGGAAGCCAAGGCCAGCAAACGTGTGTGCCAGGGCAGGCCAGCATTTCAGTGCCCTTCTACAACAACCCCATGGTGTTCTCCCAAGCACAGCCCATCGCCGTGGCTGCTCAGGTGCCCACTGACAGCAGCGAGAGGCAGCCCCCAGCTGACTACAGCCAGGACAGGAGCCTCAGGTACCCACAGCCCTGCTGGGACCATCCTGGGGCAGTGACAAAACAGCAGTACTTGGGCAGCAAGGAGGGCAGGCGTGGCTGGGCTTGGGATGCCCCAGCCAGTGTGAGGATGTTCCCTGTGCNTTGGGCAGCAAGGAGGGCAGGCGTGGTTGGGTTTGGGATGTGAGGATGTTCCCTGTGCAGGGGTGAGCCCAGTGTGCAAGGCAGGGTGCTGTGCACATCCTGCTGTGTCATCAGTGGCCTTAAATCCTCTTTTCTCCATGTTTCCATAAATTAATCTAACCCTGCCCTCTGTCAGTTTAAAGTCATTCCCCCTGTCCTGTCTCTCCATGCCCCGGTCACAAGTCCCTCTCCTGCTCTCTTTTAGCCCCTTTAGGTACTGGAAGGTGCTATAAGATGTCCCTGGAGTCTTCTCTTCTCCAGTCTCAACAATCCCAATCTTCTCAGCATGTATTCACAGGAGAGCTGAGAGGTGATAAGAAACATCCTATTTCATTAGCTTGTTTTCAAGGTAGTGGTTTACCTGCTTTCATGGAGGATTTTCAAGGAGTTGTTTCTAGAGACTGACAGGAGCTTGGACCCCGGACCTCTCCTTTCCCTGACCATCCTCTGTTTTCTTTCCACCACAGGATGCTGTTGGATCAGTCCATCCAAGCCATGATGCCCACAGCCAACAGCAGTTGCCAGCCCGTGCAGAGCAGTGCCAGCAGGCAGCAAGGAAAGTGAGTCTCTGCTGGCCCTTATTTTCCTGCAGTGTCTTAGCAGGACACTTTATGGCACTGAAAAAGACATGAAAAAACTTGTACCTGGTAACACAAACACAGTCTCAGTCTGAAGTGAAACAAAAGTTTAGCCAGTTAGGAGAAAAATTGCAATATTTTTTAATTACAAAGAAATTTATGATAAATAAAGTGCATTAAAAAAATTTAACAATTTTCTGGCTTTTGCAAAGCATAAAATACTTGACCAAGACATAGAGAAAATGTACAACCTTAAAAGCCTTAATTTTCAGTAGTTCCAGCCCATGCTTTGTGGGCAGAGGGGAATCAGGGACCTCCTATCAGCAAGATCTGTGTGGTTTGACCAGCCCTGCTCCAGGCTGGTTCCTGCAGCAGCTGGGCTCGCAGTTCCCTTTCCAAGGGTGGTCTGGGTGTGGGTTCTCAGCCTGGTTTTCCTCCTTGTGGCAGGTTTGTTGCAGAGCAGCAGACCCTGCCTGCCCCAGCACAGGTGCAGCCAGCCACCTGCAGCAGCGTCCGAGCTCCGGCCCCGCCGCCCATCTTCTCCCCGTCTCTGATGATCCCCCACACCAGCTTCACATCCCACCAGGCCAACACACCCGTGCATCTGCACCAGTGGCCACAGCAGCAGGTCCAGCAGCACCGCCTCTACCTTCAGGTATTGGAGCAGGTTTCTGAGGAGGCACAGGGATGGGTTGGGGTTTTGGAAGAAATGGGGCTTATCTGGCTGATCAGGGCCTGTGCACATCCTCCATTCCCATTGTATCTCCACATAGCCAGGTGCTCAGCCTTTCCAGGCTGACTCTGCGCTCGCTCAAGGCCATATTTTCCAACAAACTCTGTTATCACACAGTGCACAGAAGAAATACCCCGTTTTTCAAACACAGCTTTTGATCCAGAGGAGCTCTGGTGGGAAGCTTGCTGTAGTCATGAAAAATGATAAGAGTGAAGGTCTTTGGAAAACATACCTCCTGCTGTTGCATCTCATCACAGCAAGGTTTTTATCAGCTGCCATCACAGCTTACTTTTAATAAAAGGGTATTTCACAACACACATCTCTGGACAAGGTGATTTTGGTTTTTCAATGCACAATTTACATCAGTACGTGCTAAACTAGTGACACAGCCAAGGGAAGAGTTGTTGGAAGTAATAATTCATCAGTAACATACTCTCCAAGCCTTGCCTGGATGGCAGAAGTTGAGTTACAGTCCTCCAGGCAAAGATAGTAGAGAAGAAAGCAAGAGGAGTAGGTTCAGCTGAAAGCAGCCACACAGCAGGACTGGATTTAAAGTGAGAAATTAATCTCTGTTGTCAGCAAATGTGGGCAGGAGCTGTCCCTGCTTTGGATGTGTCCTCATGGGCTGCATTTCTGTCCTGAGGACCAGCAGTGTGGACAGCAGAATGATGATGCTGGAACAGATAAATAGCTCCAGGGCCACAGTAAACCAGAGTTTGATGGCACCATGCCTTTAACAGGGAGTGAAACTACGAGTCCAGGTCTTTGAGGTACCAGCCATGGGTGGGGACATGGTTACTCTAGGGCCTCTTCCTTGGCTGTCTGAAGATCTTTCTCGTGAAAGATGAAAGTTGCACATCCTGCAGCTTTTGGAGGTCTCCATTCCTGCTGGGCTCCCCATGAGCCTGTTTGGACAGATGGGTCCTCTTTGCCGTCTGTGCTCTCCAGGTTGGTTTTGCTGACAGCAGCAGCATCCTGAGGGGCACAGCTCATACTCTCAAGTTTAGGACTTGGTGCACACACGCTGGGGCATGAGTCTCAGCATCAGCCCTGCAGCAAGAGAGGTTCAGTTGAGTGATGGGGCAGGTCTGACTGCTCAGATTTGTGTCTCCCAACAGATGCAAGGTCCTGAGCTGGTGCCTGGGGCTCCGACACAGCGCATTTTCCAGCCACCCCACGCCCCACAGCAGAACCCCCTGAACTACTTCCTCCACCCGCAGCAGCAGAGCCACCACACACAGGGCCAGCCCTGCAACCTGCCTGACCTGCCCGAGATGCAGCTGCCCTGAAAGTGGGTTCTGGGAGACAAGGACCACGTGGCTGCAGCCGCCGCGCCGGGCGCGCGCAGGAGAGCACGGCGCCATCGGAGCACGGAGAGGTCGGGCCCCACGGGGAGGTGGTGCTGGAGGGATGGATGATCTCTGACAGGGATGCATGGCTGCAGGGGCCTCGTTTGTTGGGATTCCGTGCAGCCAGCCCGTGATGCTGTTCTGGCAGCAGGGCGTGCCCTGGCCCAGCACCGTGGTGCCACTGGAAGTGGTGGCTTTCTTGCTGCAGGGAGGTGAGGTATCAGGCTGTCATGAAGCTCAGTTTGCAATGGAAAAAAACCCTTTTCCATTCAGGACTTCAATGCTGAAAGTCACTGTGAATTTAAGCCCAGCATTTGAAGCACATAGACTGTACCAGTCCACAGGACACCATTGGATTACCATGTACATAACTTGTTTTGCTGTAGTAGGTCCATTGTGAATTCTTTTTCCTTTTTCTATACCTCAGTCCCACAGGTTTTTTTTTCCAGGAGTTTGGATAATGCTGCTAATTTACATAACACCACTTTTGCCTGAATTTCTTACTGTTGTTATACCAGCTCACATCGCAGCTAGTTCAATATTTGTTGTGTTTTATTTTTGGTTAACAAGTGAAGATACATTTGTATGGTTTTTACTCCCTGTAGCCAAATATTTTTCAGGTTACAGACAAAGAATCTGTACTCCTTTTTTTTTTTTTCAAGTGATGTAGTTGTATATGTTTCTATTCATAAAAACAAACAAACATGCATAGAACAGCATATGACAGCAAACTTTGTGGTTTTGCTAGGTCATGTTTCAATTTGGCAAACCCAAAATGTATAATCACAACACATGATGTTACAAGCCCATAGGGTCAGCAATAAATTGTATTTTTGTAAATTGTCACTTTTTAACTGTAAGTTTATATTTATGAATTGAAAAACCAGTTTATTCCTCAGTGGGTGTATAGTTAAGTGTCCCTACTGTTTGTGTCTTTCCAAAGGAAAATTTTTAAAGTACATTTTTGGAGTGTTAGTAGCTGAGTACTAACTTTGGGCATTGTTAGAGCCTAAGTGTAGATGGGTTTGGCCATTACTATGAACTTTGCAAGGCGATGAAGGCAGTGGTTAGTTAGGACCAGGTCCATCTAGCAGTAAAGCTCTAGCTGGCAGACAGAGCAAGGTTTAGAGAGGAGTTAGTTCCTAATGTTTAGTTCCTAATGTCTCTTGAAACCAAGTAAAGAATGCTTGGGTTTGCCTTTTTTTTTTTTAATGGCGTTTTGGGGTTTTTTTGTTCCCTTCTTTTCCTTCTGCAAGCCTCCTTCTGGGCCCCTTGCAGCACTGCAGCAGCTGGTGGTCCTGATGTTACTGGTGGAGCAGCTTTTGGCACAAGCAGCTGCCAGCAGCCCTGTGTTTCAAGAAAAGGGTAGAGCAGGGCTCCTCCAGCCCTGGTGCACCAGGGGCTGTTCCCAGCAGTTCTGCTGGAGAAGAGGATAGGGTTTGACTGTGCTCATTGTCTGGGGAGTGGCAGTGGGAGGATAGGCTGCTGGAGCTGGGGTAAGCCAGGAGCTTTCAGGGCCTGGTGCAGGGCCCTAGGGTGCTTTGGTGTTTTGGCAGGGCAGAGGTGGATTTGTGAACAAAAGCTGTGCCAACCCCTGGCTATTCCCCTCCCTTGGGCAAAAGCATCTGCACAGGTTAGCTTTGACTGGGACACTGAATGCACAGCTCCCAGGGTTCCAGACATGATGGACCGTGGGTTGCAGAGCTGGCCACATGCAGCATTTTGGGGAATGTAGTTGGCCACAGAATGGAGGCAATGAGATGCCCAAAGCCTGGGGTCCAACACTGGGGCTTGTGCCTTGTCAGCACAGTCCCTGGCTGGCCCCCTGCCCACACAGCACATGCTGCCCATGCAGCCCCTGGGTGCTGGGCAGCCAAGCAGCTGCTCTTGGACACAGTCTGAGCCAGCCCCTCCATTCCAAACCAGGACAAGAACTTGTGGCTACAGCAGAGCCATGGGCCAGAGCCACCTCACTGCTGGCAGAGGGATTTGGAACACCTGCCTTTGTGGGGCAGTCTGGAGTGGAAATAATAACACCTGGGGCTTTCCTGCTCTGCAGGTTTGTTCTGCAGTAAGGGCCAGCACAGAGCCTTCAGGATAGAAAACTTTTGTTTTTAAAGCACTATTAGTTTTAGGGCCTCCCTCTCCCCATTCTAAGGCAGCCGGGTTGCTCATGAGGATGTGGTAGGAGGGGGTTGTATTTCTGGGAGTTGTTTGTGGGATTTTTTTCCTGCATAGCCTTGGCACATACATTTGGGAGGAGGCAAACCTGTATCTGTTTTAGGGCTCCAGCATTGCACAGTTTGTGGCTCAGGGTGGGTGGCTGGAGGCCATGATTTCCCTGGCTTCCCCATTAAACCTGCATCACCCCAATACATCCCCATTGCTGGCCTGCAGTGTCCCATCACCACAGCCCAGCCATGGCAGGTGGCAATCAAATAGATCTCAGAGGTGGGGGTGGTTGGGGTCAGGGGCTTGAGGGGTCTATTTTTTTAACAGAGCTTAGTAGGGGGTAGCTGAGGCAGAGCAGTTTTCTGGCATTGCCATGGCTTTGACAGTGAGTCCAAAAAAAAAAAAAAATAGGGTTGGGAAGGGGTTTTGGGGGAGCTGGGGGGCAGTGGGTGCCCCAGATAGGGCCATGCCTTGGGCACAGCCCTGCTGATGGCAGCCCTGGGCTGCAGGGACAGAGGGCTGGGGCACAGCCCCTGCCCAGAGCTCCCAGCGAGGAGCACAGGAGCTTGCTGAGGATGTTTACATGTTAGACCAGCCTTGCTAAAACCAGAGACCTAAAAAAGCACTTTATCATGTGCCCCCTTCTTCTCAGAGCTCTCCCAGTCACTGGCCTCGCTGCTGGTGGGGGCTGCACAGTCCCAGGCACTGCCTCACAGGTAGAGCCTTGTTTTCTCAACATGCTCCAAAGGACAAAATCCCACCAACCCTTTCTGGGGTTTGCTTGGTCTCTGCTCAGTCTGCCTCCAGCCAAGGGCAAGGCTGAGTCAGGGCCAGGGGGGTTTTGCCTTATATTGTCACTCTCAAAAAAAAAATAGATGGATAAAAAAATCTCTTTATTCAGGTTGATTTGTATTTGTTTACCTCGGTGTTAGCTATGACCTGTGCTTTTACGACTCATTGGAATTGAGGGTTGCTGGTGGGTTTGGTTCATGACCCCCCAGCCTCCTACAAGAAAACATGTGTGACTTGTTGGTGATGAGCAGAGGGCAGGGATGTGACTGATGGCAGCAGGATTGGCCTCCAGTGTCAGTGTTGACCTGTCAGTCATAAATGTTCTGAGGTTTTCTAGTACACAAGTACCTATATACCATAACTATATATAGATATGCGTATTTTTAATATACATTTATATGTATGCAGATGTATATCTATATATAAATATATATATAGGCCACACAATTCCAGACCTCTGAAAACACAGGCAGCTTTAAATAATAAAGTCTTGCACTTTTAGCATATTTGTACATATAAGCTAAAGCCTGGTGGGTATAATCAGGCTAATTTGACAAACACAATGAGAAGTTACTGTATATATTGTATATATAGTCCATGCAAGAAAAAAAATAAGAAAAACTCTAGAATTGAGTATAAATCTTGGTTTATTTTATATGATGTTGAATATAAATACATTTATAAATGTTACTATTCTTAAAAGTATTTTGTAATGGGAAAAAGTAAGTGTCTTATGAAGATGAACAGTAAAGATTTTATTCTTGTTTTGAATCTATGTCCCTGCACAGCTCCATTGAATGGGAGCCCATGCATTTTGACAAGCTTTAAACAGATTGTACATAGTATTTAAAAAAAAAATTAAGAAGAAATAAAATAATACTTGTAGGACCTCTTACACACTATGTACTCTTGTTATTCCCTGGGTGGTGTGGGTCTGTTAGGGAACAGGATCTGATCCCTGCTCTCCAGGAGAAACAAGAGCAGCAGCCATTGTGTCCATGGCATGGACAGCTGAAGGGATGGGGCTCAGGACAAGGACTGGGATTCCCATGACCAGAGGCAATAGGAGCAACACATAAATTAGAAAGAGCTAATCAGAGTCTGCACATAGTGTTTGAATTCAGATGGACAAATCAAGTGCCAGTAGAGTACAGGCAGCTCAGCACTGAGGCCAGCTCAGGCTTCAAAATCCAGGTCTCCATTTTTCCTCCTTTCTGGGAGGCTGCTGTCCCAGCAGGGGCTTTGGCTTGCTCCTTGTTTTGCAAAGCACTGACTAAATGTGGCTTTAACATGACCAACATGCTTGAAGAAACTTCCACAGCAGGCCATCACAGGAAATAATAGTGCCTCAAACACAGGTTTTTTTTTTTCTTAAGGGAAACAATACTTTATTTAACACCCCATTTGTCTTACAGTACCTCTGCATACAACACATTGTAAAAACGCCAATCTGTTAACACAAACATGTGCTGCCGTCTTGGTAAAGTGACAAAGCTACAGCAAAAAAGACAAAATAGCCTATTTTTTGGAAACAAATCAGAGTATTTCCTTCTGTTTTAGTCCAGATAACAACAGCAATCACAATCAAAAACTTTGTATGGTACAACTGGATGAGAAACTTCTGATAAAATCAACACGCAGCTATTTCTTAGTCACTATGGTAGCAAACTCTTCTAAAATTACATTATTATTTAGCCATTAGAGTGATAAAGAAGTGGCTTGTTTTAGGAATGGATGGAAACAGAAAGTGATTTTTCTGTATCACATGGCAGCAGCCACTTCCATGTCCTGGAAAATGCTACCGGTTTAATTACCATCAGTTGTCCCCCATGGTGGAAAGAGCTGGTATTTTTATTATTTGAGCTATTCTCTCCCTTCACATGCACAAACCCTGAGCTGGGTATGAAGAAGCCAAGCAGCCAGTTCCTTGTGGGGATCAGGGCTGTCACGGGTCACCCAGAGCACAGGGAGCAGTGTCAGGCTCCAGAGCAGCACATTCCATATGGGGGAACATCACAGCTCTGCTGCCTGTGTCCCCAGGCTACTGCTTACCTCTGACAAAAGGCATCTCAGCACACAGCAACAACGGCCCAGCCACAAGGAGGGACTGTGCAGTGTCCCCCACAGCCACGGTGTTGTGGGGTAACCATGACACAGCTGCCAAGTCACACTGCAGCAGGCACTGCAATTGTCAAACTGGACAAACAGCACCAGTAGTTGCAGCAATCTACAGCCTACCTACAGCTGTCTATTTTGTACTGAATGATGCACCTTCACTTATTTCCTGTGACTGAACCTCAAAATAAAGGCAGAAAAATTCATGGAAACTTACAGAAAAAAAGCAACACAGGTGAGTGAAATGACATAAAAGAATTCATTTAACCAAGCTGCTTCCTGTTCCTGTGCACACCCAGCAGCCTCAGGTGATGTGATGGGAGTCTGGAGCCATCTCTGTATCACCAACTTCACCTGGCCAAGAAGCAGCACAACACAGAGATCTGTCCCTGACTGCAGGGCTTTGAAGTCAAGGCATCACTCTTCAGGAGTGAAGGAAGGGAACGAGCTGCTGTTGCTATAGCTCTGCCAGCCCCAGCTAAACCTGCATCCATTCCTTAGCCAGCCTGTCTGGAATAGGGATGGAAGGAGCTGGAATAGGAAAGGGAAGGAAAGAAGCTAGACACTAACTCCAGAGTTCCTCTGTCACAAGCAGAGCTCAATTTATGGTACACTGAGGTATTAGCTTAGCAAACATCCCTCTGGGTTACACTCCTTGGAAATCATTGGCACTTACCACATCCACCTCTCCCCAGACAATCAGCCCCTGATCCAGAGGTTCCAAAAGGAAGAACCTGCCAGCTGGGCCATTGCCTGAGTGCTGCCAGCCTATTGGAAGTGACCTCGCTCCACCCTCTGTCCTGCTGAGACTGGATGGCTGGTCACTGTGACTAGTCTTCCTGGACCAGCCTGCAGCTGCATTACAGGAACAATTTAAGAACACCACCCTTTCTGGGAAAAAATGTAAACAAATTAAACAAAAAATCCATGCAGTTAATAAAAGTTAGTGTTCCCCCCTACACAGCCCAACTTCTCGCCTCCAATCTATTCTGATAGATATGCTCTTTATACATGGATATGACGTCTGACAAGAGTTACAACCCAGCTGGCAAAGGCTCTACAGTCTCTTGGGTGGGCACTAATAGAAAAGGGTATTGTACAAACTGAGCACCTTTTTACAACCAGGGAACAACAGAAGGTTTTTGTACTTTGCAAGTTCCTTCACTTTCTTCTGCACTTAGATCTTTGCATCTTGGCTCTCAATCAAAAAAGTCCTCGAGTTTTAAGACTTTCAGATCTCTGTTACCTTGATTAGTAAATAGTTCACAGCTTTGACTACTTGTTGACATAAAAAGTATCTCCCATAAACCTGCAAAAGCTTTTGGTACGGGCAGCTGTATCTATTCTCATGAGGCTCCATTAATTTCATCATGGCTATTTGCAGAATTACTCAGTGATCAAACATTATCTGGGTACATCCTGGACTAGGAAAACATTATCATCTGCTTTGTATTTCTAAACAACTTTGTGAAAACACTTTTTAAAAGTGTGGCCCTATCCATATCCACATAAATTGATAAATTAGTTTTTATATTTTATACATAAAAATACAAATCAGCACTATATTGTATCAACTGCAATTACTTTGTGGAGGCTTCTGAAAAATGCTTCCTCATTCTCCACATATATGATATAGCTTTTGGACTTCTTCAGTAAAACTTTATTTTACATTAATACCTGAGAGTATTGAGGAGAGTGTTAAGATGTAATTCATAAATTTAACACCAACTGCAATGATGGCATTTCACCAAGTGCCTGTAACACAAGTCAGAAATTTGTTTTATTCTTCACTCACACTAGTATTGCACGAAAAGCCTCGGAAAGATACCATCCCCATTCTGCTTCTTTAAAAAAATATGCACAGTATAAAAATAATGCTGCTCTGCAGAGAAAGATTGTCATACAGGCTTTGGAAACAGACATTTTAAACTAGTTTAGCAAGACTCTCCACTTACTTTGCTGTTGTTAAAATACAAGCACTTACCCTCCTTCTCTAAATGCCTTCTAGCACCAGCTACCAAAAATTCAAGGTCAACATTTCTCAGCTTTTCCACTGGCAGAGCGTTCCTCCACAGGATCTCTACTGTATCACCTTTTGTATATTAAAAATTTCAAGTCAGATTCAGAAGGATTTTCTTGTTGCCTTGAATCCTGACAGATGGAAAATATAAAAGCAGCAATAATCCAGAGTGCTACAGAAAAGCAATAGTAATTACTGGGTTGAGATACGGACTCAGGGTAGGCAAAGAAGCAACTGCAGTCTGTCCATAAGCAGCTCAATAGCCAACACTCAGCTACAGATGGCCTGTAGCTTTCCAAACACCAGCAAAAGTCCACATTTCATCAACATGCTCCTAAGAAGCCAACAATGGCTCCTCTTGCCAGATAAACTACAACCACCATGTGGTCAGACAGATTTATTCACTGCTTTCCCTTGATTTTAAACAATCAGTATTATTCCCACATCCTTGTGCAGCCTGGATGACCAAGTAAGTTTCCATCCTTTTCATCTTTTCTTTGTAGGAGGATTGGTATGAAAATGGGAAAGAGGGGCTGGAATCTACTAGAGTCCAGACCTCAAAGCAGATGGGTAACATCAAAGCAGAGGAATTGTGAGCAGGGCAACTTCCTTTTCTAATCTCATGGTCCTGTGCTACCACAGCCTCTGTTCTTAGTCTTCACCCTGCTTTGGCCCCAGTCCACAAGCAAATTGGAAATAACCAATTAATGTGGAAGACAAGCTCCAAGCTGATGACACTCCTTGAAAGTGAAAATGGGAAAAAGTCATTCCTTTTATCACAGTAATAGAAAAGAACCTGGAGAACACCTACTCTACCAACAGTCATTCAGACAGGTTTGCAACAGGTACACATCCAGTATCTCCAAGCAATGCTGCATGTTTTAATAACATGCTAAAGGCAGTTCATTATTCAGTCCCTATTTTGGAGTGAAACTTATGAACAATGCAAGAAAGTGACTGTGCTTCACACTAGTTTTATTTACATTACATACCAGTAACCTGATACTTGAAGCTAATTCTTCAAACTTAAGTTTCCTATGTCAACTTGATTTCCATAGTTACAGCCTTCATTTGTAAGCACTTTATGTGATTAATTCAGAGTCAAATGTAAAGAAATTTACACTCTGGTTCTTGCTTTAAGTTGTAAATTTTTTGCACTCTCTATTTTAGCTTTTATGTCATGAGGTTTTTCAAAAAATCTCACAAAGGCTGGCTCATTTAATAAGGATGCCAGAATCTGCTCAAAGGCAAAAGACCATTCATGGTTCCCTTCCAAACTCTGTGCTCTACTGCCTTCACTCTGCTCAGAGCTGCTTTCCTTCTGCCTCTCTCTGGGCACTTCAGCAGCCATTTCTGTAACAGCAGCTGGACTTCTGACAGGTGACATGGGACTCTGCAGTCTTCTGCCAACTTCTTCCATTTTCAGCAGGAGGCTGGTCACCACCGCGATGGCCCGATACAGCAGCTCCTCCTCAGGATCCCCATGGAACAGATTGTAGAGAGTTTTTGAGAACTGGATGAACTGAGACTACAGAGAGATACAGAGGACACTGTTCAGAGAAGAGCAACACAACTGTAGTGTTTCACTACCTGCTATATTCTCAGTCCAGTGCCTGTTGCTGCCTGGCACCTGCAGCTGCTCTAATGACAGCATGGACTAGCCCTGAGGAACCTACTTGTGTCTCAAAGCCCCTCTCTTGATTCATTACAGCAGTTTTAAAAAGCCAGAGTTTAATGATTGATGTGAAGATTTGAAATTAAAGGGATCCTACAAACCCTTCAGAAATACTGTAATAGGACTTAAAGTGTAAACTTCCATGACAAAATAGATTTAAATAAGACTCAGACAGTTTACCTGATTCATTCTTGGCAAATCCTTGACATTTTCTTCTTTTTTAAGAAGTTCATCTTGCCATTGCTTCAGATATGCCTGAATATCAACCTTCCCCTTGATTTTAAACAGAGGAAGAAGTGGGGAAAAAAAAAAGTGAATAAACAAGAACTGAGACCTTCCCATGAGGGAAGATATAGCAAAATATAAGCAAAATAACTGACATCTTCAATGTCATTCCTTGTTAACAGAGTGGTGGGGCCAAGGACTACAGAGGACCAGAGTTTACTTTTGCCCTTTTGCTCCCACAACTACACTTACATAAGAGGACAGAATGTTAGCAGCAGGCTAAGGTTGATGTTACTGAATATACTCTGTCACCACACACTTTCCCAGCTCTACTCCCCCAAAAGACACAGTTACCAAATGTGCCACCAGGATTCTTTTACCTTTTTCTGGGCTGCTCTTCAAAGAATCACTTTCAAGATTATCCCCAACAGATGAAACTACAATTTAGGAAAAAAAAAAAAGTTACTTATTTCAGAAAAGAGGACCAATGTTTCATTTCCCTTATCAAAAATTCCTTCCTTAAGGGGCAAGAACCTCTATGTTCTCAGCACAGATTAGGTCAAGAAGAAGCCACATCTGCATACTTTCTATAAAAATAGAAGCTACTGTAAGGCAGAAGATCACCAATGAAACTGCTATCAGTTAAATAATCTTTATAATGTTCAGGGTTCAGAACTTGATGAGCAGCAGGAAAAGTACATATAAATTGTCTACTTTGGGCAGATTTTAAAAACCAAAAAGGGATCTGTCTTCCCTATAAAAATCCCACAGCTTCAAGAGCATTTGAAACAGATTATTTTATCAACTCCATAAAATTACTAAACTTTTTTCAGCTCACTTGGTCTAAAATGAAAGCAAAGAATTTTGAAATGCTTATGTGCCTGAAAGTAAGTATGGATCTGCTACTTTAATTCTTGAGGCAGAAAATACCATTCCTTTATGCCCAGGATGCAAAAATGAAACAGCCATCACTTCAACAGCACAACAGACTGCCCACAATGCTGAAAAACACCAACCAAATACACTCCCCTATTTCCATGTTAACACCCACGGGCCTTTAATTTAACCATCAGATGAGCTATCCACAAATTCTGCTCAACTTTATTAAATTGTAACTATCAACAGAAGATCTTCACAAGGGATTCTGTTAACAGGGATATGATTTACTGGATTTACTAGTTTTCAGAAGAAAGCTCCCCATTTTTCACAGGATAATTAATAGATTCCTTCTACTATTCTGCAGGCAAAACCTCACACTCTGGAGCTTACCACTGAGTTGGCTGAAGTGGATCAGTTCTTCTTTTGAAAGATCATCCCCTTTGGAAGGGCTTAGAGATTCTACTTCAGTAAAAGCTGCAATAAATTATTAAATAAAGTGGGTTCACGGTGCCCAGGCATTACCAAAGTAGTGACAACAATGACAAAAACCAAAGACAGCTCTCCCCACATGCCACTCAAGTGTCTCACTTACCTGGAGGGATGTGCAACTTAAAAAGAAACTTGAGTTTGTCAGTGAAGCTTCCATTATACATCGTATCTGTTAGGGGAAAGGACAATCTATTCAACTGGACCAAACTTTAAAACACCCTCTTAACTTAAACAAATACAACCCAGGGATGTTGGAACTGGACATGTTCCCTACCTTACAAGGAGTATAATTAGATATGAAGCTTAAAGCACTATCACCTGTGGCTGATCCTGGGGTTCACCTACACTCCTGAAAAAACACTAATAATGTCTATGACTTACTAAAATAAAACCACAGCACCAAAGAAATATAGCACTAATGTCTCAGAATTTCCCTTAAATTTTTGTTTCCTGAACATACCACGTTGAAAACAAGATGAATGGAACAGAGCAATGAGCCAAGAAAACTTTCTGTTTCCCAGAGGAATAAGGCATTGGTCATCCTCCACAATCTGTGTAAAAGATTTCCTAGTATGAAGATTTATCATAAACCAAACAGGCTGGGCAATGAGACCAGACCATTCTTAATTTGTGGATATTTTAATGGCCAAGCCATATTTAAATTTAATCTCCAAGATGAAATTATTCTGTCTGTAATAAAAATCACACTATTTGACCCTGTGTTAAGAGACTAAATCTCCTTAGCTTTCTACAGTGTATGGAAGTGTGATACACCCCAGGACTACTCCCAGGAGCCTCGTGAATGTGCTCATGTATGTTTTGTTACCATACCAAGAACACAGGCAAATTGCTTGAAGTTTATAAGGCAGTTGGAGCTCTCATCCATCAGTCGGAATGTCCACAGGGCCAGAGAGTCTCTGTTTGCACAGTGTGACCAGGGGCTCAGGAGGTGGCAGAGAACCCTGAACTGTTGGCAATCAATGCGGTACTGGTCAAGGTAGGGCAGGCTGGCATCATGATGTTGCAGGACAGGACTATTCACACTCCAGTAACAGGAAAGAAAATGCTCCTTCTGCAAAGCAAAGATAAAACATTTTTCAGGAAACAACAAGTTTCTCTGGGGGAAAGATATGAGGAGTTAACTATATAATCAGTAGTACAGCCGGCATGTAAAACATATATTGAGTCCAACCTTTATCTCTATTTACTAAAACCATTTCAAAGTCTACTGTTAAAATGGCTGTTTGGTAAGTGAGGAAAATTGCACATTACCTTGAATAATTCATAAAGCTCTTCAAGATCACTAGGACTGAAATTTACTTCTTGAGACACAACACGTAGCTGAAACAAAATCAAGAAAAAATTAATTAATGTGTCTTCCCTCTTTGGAATAACATTATGGGAGACTTAACATTACATAAACAGACACTGTTTGCATATTCCAGGTTTTGGTATGTTACAATTAGAAGTAAGAACAGCACTTCTTTTAAAAAGTAATCAGAAGATTATAGATTAAAATAAATAATTTCTCAAAAAAAAAAAAAAAAAAAAAAAAAGTTTAAGGCTAGTCATGTTACTAACATACATGGAGCCTACACTATGAAACCCAGGAGATAAAACTAAATTATTTATAACAACATAACATATACATGTTCAGCTCTCAACAGTGAAGCTGAATCCTCATTTTAATAAATTAAAAAAAATATTCATAGCTTTTAAAAAACAAAGTTTGCTGTAAGACAGCTTCCAACTTCACAATATATATGTTTTATAAAATTAAATAAAACAATACCATCCTAGCATAACCACCAGCACTTAGTTTCTGTTGCTACAAGCCACATTTATTACAGAAAGAAGCACTGGATGGTGGACAGACTAGTATTATCATCAGGTATTGGAAATGAGCCACTGAAGAAAACAGGCAAACAAAGGAAGCTCCTCACAATCTTCACCTTCATTGAGCAGTCTGAATTGAAAGGATGAGATAGGTAGATGAGAGCTGCCACATTACCAGACATTCACACACAACACAGACAAAAAGCAACCCCTGTTGAATGCACTACAATAACCTCTTCAGTGCTGCTTCCCGGAGTAAAAATGCAGGTGGCTTAATTGTTTTACTGTATTGTGCTCTATGCCTCTAAGAGAACAGTATTAACATCAGCAGACAGAAATATAGGTCAGCCTGTTCCAATCCACACAACAAAGTGTGAGAGATGTGCCAGCCCTTTGAAGGGGTTGGCAATGGTGCTACTTGTAACGAGAGCAGAAGGTCATGCTGTGATTTACAGACTGAGAACATCACAGGCCAAGCCTCAGCTAACAGACACTCTGCAGACACGAGGGGGTTCAGCACAAAATCATATTATTTGGCCTGGAAACTGCAGCTCTTCTCAGAATCTTCCAAAAGGGAATGAACTTTATCAGGGAGAAGGCTGAAACTCTTCCAAGTCACTCACCACATTCTGCTTGGTGGTAGTTTCCAAGGTCTGGATCACATAGAGCCTGTTCCTGCAGCGCAAGCTCTCAACATCCTCATAGCGAATATCACCGTACCTCTAAGGAGAAAAGCACCACTCCATGCAATCAACTGTTGGGAGACACATCTAAACAAGTCTTTATTGCATCTAAGCACAATACAGGCATGGACACAAAGGAAGATCAAAGAAACTCTGAGGAAAAAATAATTTATTAGAGCAGTAACATTGTCCTTAACCAGCGTAACTTTTAAAAGGGTGTTTGAAAGTGTTTCAGAGAGCAATGGAGAAAGAAGAAACTGGAGTAGTTGCCTGTGTGGGAAGAAAAAGTAAGGGATTTTACCATGTGTTGGCTCTATACTCAACTCTGCTATCATATGGTGACTACTACTGCAAGGCAGCAAAGTCTAAGATGTGCATGTTTTTAGGGATTGAAGTTCACTCTAGTGAAATTAAGAAATCAGCTAAGTAATTTCTGAATCATTCCTGCTACCTCTGCAGTTTCTGAAGGACATGAAAGGTGTCTGAGCACCAGAGTGAATAAATGCATTTATCTTTAAGGAAAAGTGGGATAGGAGGCAAGAACTAGAAACAAATTACCAGAGAAATCATGGAACAAATTGTTAAACTACTAAAATCTAAAAAGAAACTGGTTGATCAAAACAGGACAACATTCTTTATCAAGACCATGTCAAATTGATTCAATTTTGTTTTATGAGGAAATTCAGCAGATTCAACTTCTCCAAGTTTTTTGATACTTTTCAGCAGCACAGGCAATCAGGCAGACATGGCCTAACCAAGCCACCATGCACCATGGGCAAAACTGCTTCTAATAACAAACTTTGAGAACAAATGAGTGATAAACAACCAAATTAGGAAGGACTTCCAGCAGCTTTTCTGCAGTGTGTTTGTCCCCTTATCAGCAATGCCCTTTAAACAAGATATGAAAAATTGCAACACACACAGAAGAGTCTTAGCACATTAACTTTGATGAAAGGTTAAAGGAACTGGTTGTATTAAATCTAGGAAAAGAATAGATCTGGCAACTCCCTTTTGGGAGAGCAATCTGTTAAAACTCATTCTTCTCACTTGGAGTCATGGCTGGACTCAACTGAGCAGCCTGATCTAGCTGTCCCTGCTCACGGCAGGGGGGTTGGATTAGATGGTTTTTAAAGGCCCCTGACAATCCAAACTATCCTATAACTGATTCTATGACAAGACTTAAAAGGGCAAATGATGAACAACCACCTAACAGCAACAAGGAGCTATGAAGAAAACCACAGCCAACTCTCCTCAATACTGCTTTATGAACATCCGAGAGAAATTATACTCAATATTTTCCTACATGGGCAGAGAAACCCTATGATGGACTAAAGTTTCTGCAGATTTTCTTCTGTGGTACTGTTTTAACAACACTAGACTTTTTAAAGGATGATCTGGGTGGATGCTAGACAGGAAGCTGAACTGGATAAGCTGTTGAGTTTTCTTCCAGAACTGCATTTCTATGTTCCTACAGAGACTGCTACCAGCATCCCTCTGGTTTGGAACAAAGTGGAAGAAGAGAGAAATTGCATCTCTGAATCATAACTCATTCACTGGTCTGGCTTCTGAGCCCTGGTATTGGGCAATGGCCTTAGTAAGAATATAAATACAATATATAATGAAAATCTGAATTTAATGTGATAAAATGTTATACAGTCTTCCACTCTCTAGGTAAATATGACTTCTTCATGCCTGATTAGACTGCCAAAGAATCTGCATTTGTGCAGGAGTTAAAGGAATGAAAGCAAAATGCATTTTAAAATTCAACTCCATACCTTTTCACTTAAACTCATTTCTCTCATGAACACCTGTATAAACAACAGTATCACAGAGAGTATCTCTGTTCACTTCTTCATCATTTGTAACCTATTTGCAGAGTGACAACTCTCCTTTGCAGCAATCTCCCCATTTCAAAATTTGTTTTATTTTATTTCCACAGTGGTATGAAAACAAAACCCTTTACTTGACCACAACTGTGTTCAAATTAACTGTCTAGTCAAAATGGAAAGCAGGAAATTGACTCTTTACTTTGTATGAGCAGTTCTCAAATATGAGACACTTGCCAGCACTGAAAAAATTCAGTTTCAACTGAAGACAATAATTTGCATAAGAAAAAGGGGCTGTGAGATAGAAACAGGGATATGGGCCTAAGAACAGGGCTGTCAGCTTGGAAGTGGAAGATTCAGGTTCAAAGATGTGCCCAAAACAATGTTCAAAAGCCATATGAGAGACTATTGATTTGGTGCAGTCTCCTGCAGAAGAAAGTGAGTTTTTGTTTTCCAGTCACAATTCCATCTCTGTGAAAGCTTCAACTTACACTTCTGAATGCAATATACAGCACTTCAATATTTACCATCTCTGGTCTTTATTCTGCAAGTATTAATCTTCACTTTGAGCTCTCAACCTTTTTTTCAAGAATCTTACAGCATTTTCCAAACAGGATTCTCCACTATAATATTCTTGTAAAACAATACTATGGCAGAACAGACTTTTGTATGATCAGCCCAGTGCTATAGAGACAGTTCCAAGCAAAACTGAGTTTCTGATTCTTGACACTGTTCACCCCATTAAAAGCAGCACCCTTTTCTTAGAAAAAAAAATCAAAAAAGCTTCTAAATTGTACAAATTACAGTTAATATTTTCTGAGTCAAGGTTAGGACATTTTTTCAAAAGAGATATACTGCAAATTTTTTACTAAAAACATGACTATGAATCAGAAAACAAAAGAAGTATCACACAGATAAAAGTAACCAGTTAACAGAAAAAGCAAAATGTGAACAAATCTTTTCTCTCAGCTTGCCTTTCACTTCTGGTGGGCTGAGCAGAAACCTATCTACAAATAGATTAATACTCTGATTCACATTATGGCAGGGAAAAAAAAAATGTCTCATGGAAATCTAGGGACAAAAACGAGAAACTTGATTTTGTCCCCAATGCAGAGCTCCAAAGCTTAACCTTGCAGAAAGTAAACTTGCAAATTGAAAGAAAGTACTAAAAGAGCATAGCTGGTCTTCCTCACTCAACACATCTCTAGATGCCATTTAACCCATACCATAAACTACTCAAGTACACAGTTTCTCATATATATTGTCGTTCGCAGCATCTGCAATGTGCAGTAATCAGTCTCAAATTAGTATAACACAAAGGCTGTTTCTGCTGTATTTTGTCAATTGTTAACATACTAATATTATGAATGAGGAATGGTAATTCATGACCTGTGATGAATGTTAGGAACTCCACTCAGGACAGACTAGAAACCTTCCCAGCAGTTAAAAACCCAAAACAACAGGAAAGCAAACCTGTCCCATAACCTACAAGTGAGGCTTAACAAAGCCTCATTTGGCTTACAGAGCCAAATGTCTACCAATCCAGACAGACTTTCTACCCTAGTTTGTACAATGCAGCTGCACTGTTTCAAAGTAGCCCATGAAACATTAACACTGCACAGGATGCAAAAACATGCCCACAAGAACACATACTTCATTTGACTCTCGGATCAGATCAGTGATGTCCACTTTTGGATGGTCACTCTTTGTATCACTGAGGTTGGAGCCCTGCTGCACAGCTGGAGGTAAAGGACTGTCTTTGTTAGTGACACTGTCAAAAAATCTGCACAAAGCAAACACATGAGAAATCAGGAGGAACCAGTTTATCATGATAAAACACTAACATTGGCATCTACTGAAGAAAAAGTGTGCAGAGAACAGGAAAAAACAAAGAATATCAGAGTCAGAAGCACAAATGTGCTATAATAGTAACAAAGATACACAAACATTAGAACTGCCCACCCAGAGAAGGTTATAGAACTTCTAGCCTTGGGAGTTCTTGGGACTGAGCTTATGTGATCTAGTGCTAGCAGTAATCCCCTTTTGAGTGGAAAGTTAAACTAGAGTCTTTCCAAGGTCCCTTCCACATGGCATTCCCCTGGTTTTCTAATCCATATAGCAAGGTTGTACTAACTGGGACAGAGAAAAAGGCCTGTCCTGAACTGTGAACAAGACAATCTTAATTACCCCAGATGTATAAGACAAAGACATGCCTGATCTGTACCTGCTTATCTCACCTACATAACCTAAACAGATCCAGTGGGGAAGCCAGATTTTACAATAAACACCAGACTGCATGGTCCTATAATAAAACTACATTTTCTTCAATAATTCTGTAGCTCCTACCCCATTCAAACAGGCAACACGTAAAAGCCTCACTAAACAGAAATTCTTATTATCAGTTCTTAACAGTCATAACTCGTTAACTGCTATAGCACAGTAATTTTGCTGTTCTGATACTCCAGGATACACAACCACAGCATCCACAAGAGAATTTAGTTAGTGAAGAAAAAACTGTACAAGTTTTGCTTGCAGTACATCAGTTTAAAGCACACTTCATGTTGCTAACATAGAACAAACATCTCATCATGACTGAGCTCATCACATTTTTTTGGTCTCATTTCTGTTTTAAGCCATTAACAGCAGAGGATTCAGCAGCCTAAATTACAAGAACTAAGCTGAAGAACTTGCTGCTGTAAGTTGATACCTGAACTGATGTCTGGAACAGTCATAATGTGCTTTAGATCATCTCATCCTTCTATACATGATACAAATTCAAGGTAAAAAAAACATTGCTTTTTCTTTAAAATTCACAAAATAGTTATGGTTTTAGTAGAACTTGAATATAGCATGGGATGTTCAGAGGATCCAGGCCCACTTTCCTGCCACCTCTTTCAGAATTTCAGCCTGAGATGAGCACTAATTCCTTTGAAGCCTTTGGAAATCTTGGCTAGTTGTCTTCTCAGCTACCTCAGAATGACTTATCTACATACAATTATAGCAGCTGCTATGTAGCCTGAAAGAGTAACAGTTACACTGATACCTGTTCAGAACAGTGACTGCTTCTGCATCATCCTTACAAGTGAGCAACTTCTCCATGTTGTATTCCAGCACTGCAAGGCCCAGCTGCAAGATTGCCTTTATTCCATCATAGAAGAAACAGTCCACCACATTGACTGCGCTTTCAATTGGCAGCACACTGATAAAAAGGGTAAGGAACCAGGAGAGAGAGACCGAGGAGAAAAAAGTCATGTCCATCATGTGGTCTGTCAACTGAGGCAGGTGAACCCTGATGAGCTCCTCAAACACTGCCTGATCTACCAAGGCACCTGCAGGGAAAGGATAACAAAACCACCACCCAGATCTTAACACAGAGAAGCACACTTCTCAGAGCACCAGCCAGAAACAAAGTTCCTGTCCTAGTGCAGCTTTGTTGTACAAGCAGACACAGGCTCAGCTGCATGGAACCATTGGCTCCTTCCCCCATGCTGGAAGCTGTGCCCTCCATGCCTGGGGCCAGAGCCTTGGACATGCTTGAAGTGTGTTGGCACTTTGGTGAGCGCATGGCTGCTTCCAGTGACTCTCCTGACAGCCAATACACTCCCTCTGCAACGAGAGAAACTTCACACCCCATTTTGTACTAATATATACACCTGTAAGAACTGCATATGAGATCAAAGTTCAAGTCTAGACCTGAAGTAACTACTTTTCCTTTATCTAAACTGGCTAAGTTTCAAATATATATTATGAATTGCAGTTATAATTCCAAAGGAACAGTATAATAGTCTAACTGACTAATTCTTGACTAGTTATGCCTAGAATACTGATAACATCTGAAAATCACATCCATGCCTATTTAAGGAGAAGTCATGGGATGTTCTCCATTTTCTACTCCACAATACTGAAACAAATGCAATGGTTTCTCTCCACTGGTCAGTCTTCAGCTCATTCCTTACATTTGCTCTTAATGAATAACCATTGACATTCAGGATCAGCAGACATTCAGTTCAAGATAGATAAAAAAGCAGATGGATGTTACCAATGATTCGACGATTGAAATAATCAGGGAGCATCCTTTCACACACAGCAACCAAAAGCCAGAATGCCTCCTCCTCTTTAGCATACAGCAGAAGCACTGATGTCAGAATATTCATTGCCTGCAACATTCAAACAGGAAAGGAAACATTTAAGAGAAAAGACGGTGAAAACACAACCGGTATTGTTAGAATTTGTATTTCTGAAAGCACTTTAGAGCACATTTTTAAAGTGCTGGGATAATCTACAGCCATATTCAGGACACGAGTTTTACTTCTATGTCATTAAATACAGAACAGAGTATCTAAAGTACATAAAAATATTTTTAAGTTCTATATGTCTTGTTAGAATGCAAATGCATATATGAAGTGGACATTACAGCATTTATAAACTAATCCAGGTACAATGTAAAAACTCATTTTACACAACTAAATAAGTAAAGTAAGTGAATCACTAAGCAAGAAACTATTCCACATTTCTGTGACAGATTTTATGAGGTGCTACCATACTGCCATCATGAGCTAATATTTCAACAACCAACACTAAGACTCTCAAAACTGCTATACCTGACAATATCCAATTTGTGGATTCCTGAATGCATAAGCTGTAAGAACTCTCCTGAGGGCAGAAATTCCTGTGTCACTTTGAAAAGCAGGATGCTCAGGTAAGGAGCGACGTAAATCTCGTTCAATTTCATCAGTAGCCAAAGTGCACGTTCCTAAGGACTTTTCCACCAGCTCAGTGTAATAACCAGGGTTGGATGCCATATCATTCACAGCACCTGCCAATACATTGCATTGCACTGTATAAGAGGACAACAGTAAAGCAGTAATTTGATTGTTTGCAATTTGTATAAAAAATTCTGGTGACTACTGAGGTACTTCATGAATCTCCAGATATTACTGAAGTAATGTGTCAGAGTAATTCTACTGGAATTAATGGAAACAGCAATGAAAATTGCCAATGATGACTCCCAAAATGAACCAATTATGCTTGTTATGCAATACCTGAGAAGAGTAGCCAGAGTTCTCCTCTTAATGACTCTGGGATGCCTCTTACAACTAGGTCTCGAGTCTTCTTTGTTCGAAACATACTGACCCCATGGCCCCGTTCCGCAAACAGGATGTTCCACGACTGTTCCTTCATTTTTTCTTTCAACTACCAAAAGCAGAAGATAACAAGTATTAAGTATACTGATAGATTCTCTTCAGGTTTCAGAAAACAAAAGTAAATTTTGCTCCCAGTTACATAAACTGGAAACTGCTGCGTTGGCATCCATATTGATGTGTGAAATGAGTGCTGAAGCAAATCAGAGCAAAATCCAGCCTTTGCAGAGCACAAATTTAGCATAAAATGCCATTTCATACATGACCTACTATTCTTTAAAGTATGTTTACACAAGATGAGACAGAAGGTAGATCTAATCCAGTATCCCATCTGACAGAAACCAACAACTGCCACAGCCCAGGAAGGTCAAACAGACATTTCTCTGAAGCAAAGCAATTATTGATCGGGTGCTCCAGCTCATGTGAGGCTCCAGGGCTGAGACAGAGTGAATGTCACCAGTACAATTTCTGTGCATGCAGCACTAAGATGAAACATTGTTAAAGCAATTAAAGGTACTGAAAGGAAATTTAAATTTTGTTCACTTTTGTTCAACATACTATAAAAAGCAGGATTTAAAAATCTGGACTCCCTTTTGTCCTGCCCAAAGGATATTTATTTTTGGGTATTTCTAATATAAAAAATTTTGTATATTAATTTACTCAGTTCTGCTGAAAGATTTATTTTGAAATAAAACCTGTCTTCTTTCACATACTATGGAGAAGCAAAAATTGGATGATCTGCTGCAAAAACAACTACATAAATATTCTCCAGAGCCTAACTTTGTTAGACAGTGGTGCAGAAGAAGGAAACAAGGAAAAAGTTAAATCAATTTCTTAGAACATTCTCCTTGCTCCCAGAGAGTTTGTAGTGACTTTGCATCTTGAAAATTCACATAGAAATGCAACATGTTCACTATCATAAAACAAACAGCCAACTCTTCCCTGAGGGTAGAAGAGCAGGAGAAACTAACTCCATGAAGATAAGGCATATCATTATTAAACAAGATGAGCAGAAAATTGAATGGAGCTATGAAGAAGCACCCTGTGGACTCCAAATACAGAAAATGCAGATGAAAGAAGACTGGCAAAGCCCCCAGGAATTCAGCAGTCTGGCTGGAATTCATTTTTATATACTTCACTCCTTTCCAATATAAGTCCAAAAACTGTTGGCCATTTTATCCCTTACCATTTTAGAGTCAAGGTTCTCAGCATCCTGAGGATGGTAGACAGTCATTAGTGCTTCTGTACTGACAGTTTTGCTGTTATCTCTCTGGTCCATCTTTGACTGTCCTGCACCAAAATCCTTTGGACTGTCAGTGGCAGAACCAGCTGCAACCTTGAAAAAAATTTAACAGCGGTACTTGTAAACAACAAACAATCCTCCAAGAAGCAGCACTGATACCAGATTATCACTGTTCTTTATATTAAGTTACAGGTGCCAGATACAGACTTCTAGAATAAATGATAAACAGCAGTCCCTGCTCTGCACAGCTGGGCTTTCAGCAGATGGCACTTGGGAAAAAGAAAGCCATCTCTCAAGCAAAAAACCTAAATTATGAAAGGACAAATATTCATAATGAGAATTGGGAATATGAGGATAAGGAGGCTTGACAATCCATCACCACCAAAAAAACTCCATTCATACAGTGAACTATATAGAAAACCTGAGAGCACTTGAAAACCAGCATTACAGCTGGAGCCTTTTTTCAAAACCTGATGAAAAACAAGGTAAAAGAACCCAAACAGGAATGCATTCACAATAGCACCACTGTCCAACTCATTCTCTTTCAAATGGGCAGTTATTTATTTTTCCAAACCTTAAAACCAGAGGTTTGTGAGTTATTCCTATGAACAAATTCCAAGAAATTAGAATTGCCAGAGCAGTTACCTCAGTACTTATGATGTGTTGTGGACTTGCAGTTGCATTGCACTTCATTCTGAGCTTTGCCACAAGCAGTCCAAAATCTCTCACCTCTGTGAAACGAAAAGCTGTTTTCCCTTTGGTACTAATGCTGACTCCTCTGTTGGCTGGATCTGCTGTATCCACCCCTGTGACCTATGGAACCAAGGACACATAAATTAAGCATGGAATTTTACCTGCTTACTTATAAAAGAGAAAACCTGTTAAGAATACATGTGTAAATGAAAGTGTATGAAGCACACAAGCAGACTAGGTAACACAAGTCACAAGCTGGAAGCTCAACTGCCTGTAGCTATTTTAGCAAAAGGCACTAAGTATTATGCAACAGATTTTTGACAGAGTACCAGAAATCTTCAAAAAGGTTTTCCCAGCTGTGAGTGCTCAGCTTATTTGAAAACTTTGTCTCCTTCTACCCACTGAAGCAGTTGCTTTTTCTCTTACCATCCAAAAGTAGAGAAAACATGATTTTTGTAAGTAATCAAATAAAACAAGTTTTACAAGACTGAATTTCCACTGAGAATACCCTGTCAAAACAGCTGTCATAACACATGACAGCTAGAGCTGACTTTAATTGCCATGATGGAACAGTTACAGACTAGAGCAGTTAAAACAGTTTAATCATGCAAGCTCAAGTGTGACAATCATGAGAATCTAGACTGACTGGCATTGCTGATGTATTCATGTTGTTAAAAATAAAGAATGGAAAACCACTGAGCACATTGTTATAGGTAAAGAAGGAAAGACCACTGAAATGAGGTAACTGCAGTCCTGCAGAACAAATAGTGAGGGTCTGACAGTCCATAAGAATAAATTTAGAGCCAGCTCCTTTAACACAGCCTCTTATGTTATGGAAGCCTCTATTGTTTTCAGCACTATTTATGAGTAATCAAATAAATTGTTTTATGTAGGTGGGGAACACCAAGTGTACTGCTGAGATTAGTACAGCTCACCCTCTATGTCAGGTGTCTTATGTTAGGCAGTGTGTACAAAGAGCACATAAAGAGTAACAGAGCAATTATAGAACCTGACTTATTTGCAGGCTATTGTAAAATGTGTCTGGTGTTGATGAAAAGCTTTTAACACTGGACAACTGAAATGTGGCAATGTCCCAGATCACATGAAGTCAAGACAGAAACGAAGAGGGTTGGCTGTTTTTTTCCCAGAAGTTATTCTGCAGTATACTATAGTACTCTATTGAAATTCCAAAGTTCTACCCTTTGCTATATGGCCTTTATTCTGTCCTTATAGTGTGTTCAGATGATCAGCTGTAATGGCATTGCTACTTGCTCACTTGACAACTGGATTTTCCTAGACTTTTGAACAGACAACACTGCTCAGCTTCTGAAACAAACTGCACTACTGAGCTAAGAAAGACAGCAGCATGATTACTAATCTTCAAAGTCCTCTACAATCTACAATTCTTTACTTCTTACCTTGAGAATGTCTCATTAACTCACCTACAAGTACTAAGAAAAAGCTTTTACATTTAATAAAAAAGTATTAAAAAATTTGGATTCTGTACTGAGCTAGAGAAATAAGAATAAATATAAAAGGGAAAGAAGACTGAGAAACAAGTCTGAAACATGAAAGCAGTTCCAGAAACCTACAAACAGAATTCCTACAAGTAGTATCCAGGGTAGGGGGAAATACATGACATCGCATAAAATAAGGAGATTCTAATGAAAATCTGCTAAACTGGCAATAAACTACACAAGTGCAAAACTGCACTTGTATAAGTGAGTTTGATTTATAGTTCACATTACCTCTCTCAATGGAATGATTACACTGCACAGGCTGCCATCCTGGCTAGCAAAGCAGATGTAGTTTTCTGAAATGCACATTTTCCCATGGGTGTTATAATGACTGAAAGGAACCCATAAGAAGCACTCATGAACTTCCTTCAAGGATTCTTCTTTTGGTAGCCTGAAGAATGCACTAAAATGCTTACTGTGGGCATGGCTCTCCAGGCCTCTGGATTAAAAACATAACACATTGATAGGAAAGAGAAAAGAAAAATTTGGAAGTTTTAAATGTCTTTACAAATACAAAAGTCAAAAATATATTCAGAAAAGACAGTAAAACACCATGCTCTCCTCTCCCATAATCTATAGCATCAATTTGGAGGGTTTAATGTTTTTCTTGAAGAGGCAACAAGGGGCAGGACCACACCTACCTGTACATCCACTTAACAAAATATTTAAATATGTCACTGAACAATACCAGATTAAATAATGTTCTTACACAGTAGAGCACTACAGGGCCTACAGGTAGTGCAGAAAAGATACTAATAGCACTATGTGCTCTGTTTCCCCACACATCAGAATAACCCATTTAAAACTAGAACAAGTTTTGGCTTGACAGAGGGCTAATGAGCTAGAAATGTAGCACACGTTGCAAACATCTGCCAGGGGCTAATTTTTCACAGATAACTGCAGCAAGAAACAGTACTTTGGTTGTAGAGCAGCATCCCCAGCATTGATACCAAACTGAGGAATCAAAGGAAAAGGAAGGACCTTAACCATTAAGTTACTGATATTCATGTATTTCCCACCACCCAAAATAATGCTGTACCTCAGGAAAGCCATGCACCCATCAGTTATCATTTATCATATAACCCATGCAGTTATCTTTTACACATGTCTATTAAATGATTTCTTCTCCACCTTATCCCTCCTCATCAGGTATCTCTGGAGACACTATAGCTCTAATCTGAATTTTCTAATCCCAAATGCTACAAGAACACCTTTTCAAAATTTAGACTAATATAAACCTTTTAGCTGGAAGACCAGCACTGAAGATTTGATCACCTCCTGCCTTCATACAGACTTTGGATCCTGACAAGTAACAACAAATTACAATGTCTCACATGGCTTTGGTCCAACATTTTAAAGAGACACTTGGTTAAGAAAATATCAGCTATTTACAATCTCCTTGAGACAAGGATTCTCTTCCTCTTTTGCCTAAAGAAATACTGGGCTCAGAACACATGAACTATAAGCAATGCATTACCTCTTGGTGATCTGCAGAGGGTCATGAAGGACTGGATCATTCTCAAATGTCTCCTTGTCAAAAAGTCTTCTAACTGCATAGTTTGCCAGCTGCTCCATGAGCAGGAAGGTTTCACTAATGTGCAAAAACATGGAAAAATAATGATCTTCCCCATGGGAGCACACATGAATGCTCTCTGTCAGAATCACATTGGAAGTTTTCTCGAGTTTTGATATTTCATCCCAGGAGATAATAAGTTTTACTGAAAATAAAAATGTAAGGACATGTGAGTCAGTTCCCAATATCTGCCTGTATTAAAAAAGGAATGCAGTAATAGCAGCTCTAATAAAATACAATTAAACAACATAGTCAAATGATAACACACTTGGAAAGGACTACAAACTAATAAGCACAAAATGCATTCTCTTCATATTTCCTAAAAATTAATTCCATTACAAAGAATTTCATAGAAAAACATTAAAACACAGACCATGTATGACAACATGATTGTTTCACCTTTTCCTTGCTCTTATGTGAAACTGCAAACAGCAAACAAACACCATCATATAAGCCAACCCCCTTTAACAGCTCACCAATAGGGCTTCTTAAATTAAATCCATCATGTATTGGCATGTAGAGGAACTGTGCCCTTTAGCTATTGCATTTCTCTATACAGATCAAAATCAGCATTGAAAGGATCCTATTTTCTGTATGTGTTCCATTTTTCACATAAATACAGTTGAAGTATACACTATTGGAGGCATTTGTTTGGACACTTCAAACTAATGTTACACAGGGAAAAAAAGAGTTATGTGCAACTATCACCAGTGTTCAGTGCAGCCATGTGAAATATTAAGCCTGTATGTGAAGAAATAACTGTAATCCTCATAGAGTTAATATTGCAGCATGAACTGAAGATGATGGACAACTTTTAGCTACAGTCAACTTCTGGAAGTCTGCCTTCTCTCTGAAGCTTGAAGGAAGCATAATAATGGATATTGAGTAGTATGTTACACAAATGTATGCATTTCCATAAATTATGTTGGCAGTTTCTGCTCATCTCTGTAGACATCTGCTCACATGCCAAAATAGCTCCCTTGGCACACAGGAAGAATTCCTCCTAATCTGAAAGATGAGCAGTGAAGCATCAAGGCTTACTTACTTTCTGCTCCAAGCAAAAACGAGTAGAAGCTAAGGAAGTTGGTGCTAAGATAGAGCCATCCTTGACAGGGCACTCTGCCCTTCCAGTAACTGCACGAGTAGTAGGTAATCAACTTCTCCTGCTCTGGTAATCCAAAACACTTCTCAAACTTCATAAGACCTTCACGAAACTTCTCAGGATCATCTTCTCTTACAAAAGAATATTTTCCCTCTTCAGCAATCAAACCCTACAACAAAAAATCACATTACTTTATGCATCTGTCCATGTGGGTGGTTGCATATATGCACCTACATGCACACGGCACAGTGTTCTCCCAATGGGAGAGGAAGTTTTAAAAGGGGAAGAAGAGTCTGAGGATCAAATCATAGGTCACAAATAAAATGTGCTATTTCAGACTCATCCACCAAGTCTCCCACACAGCTTAGGCAAGACACATTCCTGTGTCTCCTCTTCTGAAACAGACATATTTTCCTGACTGAATCCCAAGAGTTCCTGGGCTAAATATTTAGCATATACAGAGTGAACAAAAATAGACCATATGCTTCCCAGGCACTGTTAAAATTACTGTGAAATAATTTATCAACAGTTTTAGACCATTATCTAAAGGTATTTGATGTCTTATTTACCAAGTGGAGTTTATGTCCAACAATCTTAGTTGTGGGGCAGAGACACAGGAACGATGGCACATGTTAAAGTGAACAGTCACATGCTACTCAATCAGAATAGGCAGCATTACAATGCTGTCCTTGAATATTCTACAGAGAATGTATTATTTGTGTACAGTCAAAGGAAGAAGAATACTTAGCCTTTCCCAATTATGCCTGTTACTTACTCTTATCTTTCCCTGGACAAAGCTCGTAATGTCTTCATTTGAATCAAATACTGATAAAGTCTTCATAACATTGTGTTCTAACCACTCCCAATGTTCTGTTATTTCTTCTCTGCTGGATCCTATTGAAAAAGAAAGTATTACTTTAAATCAGGACAGATTTCAATCATTTCACCAAAACTATTAATCTAGAGAATATTCAGCAAATTTCTGAGTCACAGAGTAATTTAGAAATGCAAGTAAAAATCACAAGTCTTAAATTTCTTGTTACCACTTGTGAACACTGAAAACTTACTCAGTGTACATGAAACATGTGCACTGCTGTGTTTTTTCTTTCAAGTCCTTTATTTATCTCTATTTCTGGCCATTAAATCCAAAAGCATCTCAGTTTTGTCAACATTATGTGGCTCAGTGCTGAAGCCTGAGTTGGACTGACAGCTCCTTCCTGTCAGCAGCACCTCCCCAACACGGACAGCACAGCAGCACTGCAACACTCCCAGTTTAATAGGCCAGAATGTGGGAAATGTCAAACCAAACCCATGAGGCTCAGCAGGAAATTAAATCTGTGCCTTTGATATCCTCAGCTTTGATCACTGGCCCACAAGTTTCCAGAGCAGAACTTCAAGACTAAGGCCTGCTGTGCAAAATCTCTTACACATGTGAGGATGTAAAGCAAACATCACTGGAACCAGGGAGGCAGCAAGGACTGAGATGCCATGAGTGAAACCACAGGGTTTCAGCAAATTCAATACAGAGTCAGTGCTTTAAAGACAGCAACTCCATCAGATGCTGAGGGACAGGGAGAGTGAAAGAACTGACATAGCTTTGAATAAAGGCATTCTAGAATATAAATGAATTGGCAGCTTCATCCTCCACAAGAATGTTCCCCAATCAAAGCAGGCAGTGTGATCACATACTTGATACCCTCAAGCAAGAACACACCTTGAACAATTGCTTTTTTCTCAGCTTACTTTGTAAAGGGTAATTAACCAACTTTCAATGGACTCCACAGAATTAAAGTGGCCCTGTGAATGAATAGAAATTGCTCTAAATATAGTTAAATAGTCAGACTGGATTACACTGGGTGGATTTGCAGCAACACTTAACAAATTATACGAAGAGTAATTAACACAGCAATTACATCTCAAAAGTAATTTTTTTTTCTCAGACTACACATGTAGGCCAATTATTTGAATAATGTGAATCAGAGGCACAGAGGTGACCCAGAAATAATGAAACTTTTTTGTAATTGTTTAAATGGTTTAGGAGCACTGTTTCAGACCCTTAATAGGTAATAGCAGGAACAAAGACCCTTCAATTTCTTCAGAGAAGAAACAATCTAACACAATTAGGACAATTATATTATGTAGCTTTCTGCTGTAAAGCATATATATGCAGCACAAAATCTATATAAATTCAGTCCTAAAATGAAGATTACCCTTTGTATTTTCCCAAGGGCTGACCTGATGGCAGTAGAATTCCCCAGAGTACACTTCCAACACACATAATAAAGTACTTTTTTGGTAGCCTGTCACCAGGTCTGACTTCTTCAGAAATGGCCCTGAAATGTTATTTATTGTCAATTCACAAACTGTTCAAATTATTTAAGGCTGCTCTTTTAAAGTGACATGCAATTACATTAAATTAAAGCTACAAAAACAAATCTGTATTTACTTTTTCATTCCCTACTGATTAATAACACAACACGATAAAGAGATAGAACTTATAATACAAGAGGAACAGATACGAGGAAGAATTCAGCTCTGACCATGACTGTGAACCTGCATGTTTTAACATACAGAGACAAAGTAAACAAAAATATTTGGATAAGCATCTGCTGTTATTCCTACCTACAGCACACTTTGGAATAAGCTGATCCTGGGAGTCCATCCTGAACTGTGTCTTGTTATCCTTGCACCTTACAAAAGAAAAGATTGTGCCTCTGTCACTGTAACAGTGCCCAAAGGCTTTGGTACCTGAAGGACTCCTGCAGAAAGCAGGCAATCAGAAGGTGTAATAGGAAGAGTCCATAGAGCTATTCTGAAAAACTGGAACCACACTCTGCTGTCAAGCTCAGGCTTCCAGATGCTTTTAAACCATTCAGAGGTCGTGAGGATGAGTAACGATGTGAGAGGATTAAGCCAAAAATGGATGCCATACTTTGCACCCTCCTTCCCCACTCTCTGGCCCTGGCTGGCCCCCAGAGCCCAGTACGTACCGCAGGCGATGGACCAGTAGACCTGGGAGTCGGGGGTCTGGTGCAGGATGCGGAACGGGGCGACTTTCGACGTGGAGTCCAACACTGCATCTAATGTTCCCACAAGGAGACCTGTTTTGTTCAAGAAAATGTACACAGCACAGTGAAACTCAAGTTTTGATATGCACACTCCCCTCTGATTTGTTTCTTGGGGAACAGGAATGCTGCCCAAGTAAGGAACTAATGAACTCTAAGAAAGTAAAAAGCACAGTCGAGAAGAGCACAAAGTATTCCCAGAGGAACATCTTTGGGATGTGATATTTTGATCCAGTAAAAGCCATGAGGCACAAATGAGGGTGAAGAAGTTTTTTGAGATGACCCCTGTGGAAGTGACAGCCATGTCAGTTGTCACATGTCACGTCAGCCATGTCACATACAGCAGTATGTGATACCAGAGCACAACCAGAAATGCAACAGGAGAGTCAGAGCCTTCGGTGGGCACAAGCAGTAATTGAACTACCTCTTAATTAGTCATTTACTGTTGTTCTGTTTTCCAGGCACAGGAAAGAGCCCTTCAAGACCATAATTGGCTGTCACCTCCCTGCCACTAAGTATTGAATTAGCTCCCATTAAACAGAGTTCATATGAAAAGATACTAATGTCACTAAAAAGCCAAACTTCATCTCTCCAGAACCAGGACAGAAACATTGTCTGGGAAAATGAGCGTGCATTTCATAATGACTCAAAATCATTCTCTCACTGTGCAGTAACAAAGATATTAGCCCAGATATCTTAACTGATCCTTTAAAATCTAAAAATCAGGAAATTCTAAAAGAAGAAAAATCAGTACTGAAGAAACAATTGAAACTTTTAGTTCTTGATGCACCATAAAAACTTTTTTTGTTACAACAGAAACAAAAATACAGTCAACAGGATCTTATGCTTCTTTCCTGTATTTCCTATGTTTGCACCCTTCCAGCATGGCCACAGAAACAGAAAATTCAATTGAGGCAAAGTTACCAAAGCAATCACACTGAGCTCTTACTCTCCTACAGAAGAACAGCAAAATAAGAGATGAGATTACCCAAAAAATCATGACACAATCACTCAAAGAGCTACTCTAAAGTCTGTTTCAGAAACCTGTTGGGATCATGGAGGCAAAGCATTCCCAAAAAATGCTATTAAGAACAGAGAGCTGGAATACAAAACTAACATAGCCCTTATAGAACCTTTATAAATACCCTTCCCTGTTTAACAGAAAAGGATCTTTTCATTTTGGTTTTTAATATTCTGTAGAAGCACTAGATTTAGACAACTTCTAATGCATCCCTCAAAAGTTATTTCAGAATCTTTAGGTTGGCTGCTTTCGTATTTTGGGTTTCACTTTCTTTCCCTTAACTCCCTCTCCAATTCTGAAAAAATAGAAATTGTGAAAGAATACAAGGAAACAAAATAAAGCAGAATTGATAAGTTGAGATACTCATTCACAGAGCATGGGTCTCCTGAGGGTACACTTTCTTAGCATAGAGCCTGTGTGATTACCTCATTGTGGCTATTCAAGTTTCAGATGTTTTTGCTTCTCCTCAAAAACATGGAAGTAAGTAATTACAACAAACCACAAAAAAAACCCAAACCACCAACAAGAAAAACAAAAAAAGAAAAGAAAAAAAAAAAGAAAAGAAAAAAACCAAACCAAAACAAAAACAAAAACAAACAAAACACACAACCAGAGCAGTACATTACATTTCTGGTCTTGTCTGCAATTAACAGATTGTAAGTTGCTGTTGGAAAGTAGAATTATTTTGTAGTTCTTGACTGAAGATGGACATTCAATAAGTAACAACATTTACGTCTGTTTAAGCAGCTTTTGCTTACTGAATGAGTCATGACACTGAGCTGATCTCAGAGATGGCTTTGCTTCAGCAAATGTTGCATTACTTCATTCACAAATCTCCTAATAACATTTTCTGTTATAATATACAGTACAAGGATATTATTCACCATTTATAAGGCTAATGTAACTCAGCTTGAAACAATGGTTACCACAGTGCACTAGGAAGCAGCACTCCTCAAAATGCCATCACAGCTCCTGTCTCCTGGGAAGGTCACCAGATTTTAGACACAAGGAACTGCAGCTGGTGAGCATCCATCACCTCAGCATTGCCACAAGTCATGAATGGGACCCACACTACAGGTTTGAGCCTAAGGCAATAAACAGCCCCTCAGTACAGTACAAACTAATTCCATGGCTATGGACACTGGCATGACTGTGAGGAACAAGCAGAGGATCACTCATCTTCTCATCCTAGTCGTGAAAGTCCTCCACAAGCTGCCAGTGTTTGTAATTCTGCATTATTGGTCAGGGTTGCTATACCCTCAAGTTCTTGTCTGTTTCTCCCCAAGCACTCCCTTGGATTGCTACTTCCCAATGGGAACCAAGGGACAACTTACAGAGGGTCCCCTCCTTTCATCTCTGCTTAAAACTAGAGTTTTTTGGGGATTCCACCTAATCATCCTCCTACTTTGCTGAGAGAATGACTTCAGCTCTATCTATGAAAAGTGATACACATTTATATGGAAAAAAAAGGCTCTGCTTTTAGAAAACATTTTTTTTACTTTCATAGCTGCCTGAGTAAAACTACTGGGAAATACCCTAGATGCTTCAGTCAATAGGGTAAAATATTCTAGAAACCAAAATAAAGGGCAAGGATCCAGAATAGCTTTGAAATACAGATATGTTATTCTCAAGATGTCTCTAAAAGACTTGGCTAGGAAAATATCAACATTAGCTCACAGACGTGCCACAAAACATCAGCACTGAATTTTGCTCTCAGTTGTCCCAATTTAGGGCACACACCAACTGACAGTACATGTTAATAACTGCCCAGCCTTTTGCCATTTGGGGTCAACACCACTTTGTCCTTCTATATTTATTTCACCAAGTACACCAAGAGAATACTAATATTGATGCATTTTTTTTTTTGGTCCTTCTCAAACCACAAACCACAAAATATTTTTATTTTCTTCTCGTGAAATAGCATCAGTTACAGCTTTTCTATTTCTAAAGATCTACTTTATTTATAGCAATTTGACTACTTCCCTTTGTGGGACTAGTGTAATGCAAACAATATCAGTTTCCTTTTACTGATGAAAAATCAGAAGCAAAGAAAACATGCTTCTGTCTTTTTTTTAAAAGAGCACTATTCTTTTGAAGCAAAGTTAGCACAGGCCTGGTCTCTCCTCTAATGCATCACAGTGCCTTTGAGGTCAACAATTAATTATATTAAAACTGGATCAGACAGTCTCCTGATTTGCTACATTCAAAGTGTTAAGGAACATAAAATATTTAAGAACGTAAGGGTTCCTTACAAACAGAAATGTTCTATTAGCACCACACAGGGCAGCCCCATTGCACCAAGGATTTTGAAAAGCATATATGGTCTACATATTGACCAATATAAGAGCATACTGCCCTGCAACTGAGGTCTCACTTTAAGTTTATTTACATCATCATTAAAAAAGTGTCTGGAAAATACTGTAAAAGCTCTGCATGAGTGACAACAACTACAGAAAGTGATATTCTGCAGCTACACTCAGTTTCATTCCAGCAAAAACTGCTCCCTTCTACAGTCTGAAGAATTCAGAGCCTAATCAGAGCAGAACCAAAGAGAAAAAAACACTGCAGAACAATCAAGTTTGTGTTAGAGAGCTGTAGTGGGCTGGCCCTGGCTGGATGCCATGTGCTCACCAAGATGCTCTATCATCCCCCTCCCCAGCAGGACAGAGGGAGAAAATATACATCAAAAGCCCAGAAATGCAGATCCATTGGAACCAAAACTACCAGCCTAACTTAGCAGATGCTCTGTAACTTCCACTGAGGCTTCTCCAGTACAGGATACAGTATCAGGGGAGAAACATAACAGCAAATATTTCTTCACAGTGACAGGATAAAGCTTCTTTCTATAACAGCAACTACTTTTATAGAGCATTTTGGTTCTGTTTTTAAAAAACAAAAAGGACTGAAGCCCCAGCTTCCAATAATATAAACCATTAACAGACATCATCTCTGTCTATTTGATTTAAAATACAGGAATGCCAACTTGTGAATAATACTCCTTTTCCCACATCCTCAAATTAAGCACAGAACTATTTTCTGTCTCGATTTTATTTTGTAAGTGAACTTGATTTCATGACTAAGAAATTCCAGCTTAAGGAAATACTGAGCATGGGCTGAGATGGGAATGTTCTAAGACAATTCAGACAGAAACACATCAGTTTAAGCTTTCAGGGCCAAAAGATTTCATCTCCATTTATAATAATTCAAGTGCATTATGGTCAGTGGTTATGACTCAGGTAAGAAAACAGTAACACAAACTAAGGTGTGTGTCCAACCTTGCCTCTCTGCAGCAAAAAAGATATCCTTAGAAATAGGGAAAATTACAAGTGCAACTCTGAAAAAAAGTAAGAATTGGTCTACTTGGTAAGAACAGAAAAAAAAGTACTGCAGATAAAGAGTTGCTCTTTGTTTTTGTTTCTAAAAAGCTGTCTGACAGGAACTAGGAAGCACATGCTGGTAATTTTTTCCACTTGTCATCCCCAAATGTAAACACGCCTCTTAACAGACACAACTAATACTTGAACATTGTTCCTTCTGTCAGATGACAGAGAAGGAAAATTTCCCCACCGCCCACATCCCTGCCCAGCTCCCATCCCCTCGTCCCACCCCCCTGTGCATGCAAGCCAGCCAGCAATGGCCCACCCCACAAGCCACAGCTTTTAAACAGTGCAAATACCAGCAGGGGCCTTTGACAAATTTGGGATGGCAACAATTGCCACAGGAGATCCAGGACTTCGGAGAGTCACAGGTTTTCCTCACCTTTCTGAGCATGGCACAGGGAAGACTAGTTCCAACCATATATTTATTTCACTGATAAATTTTTCACCTCTCACAGTTGCATTTTACTTATTCAAGCAGAAAGAGGCAAATTGAAACAGCAGAAGCAGGAAATAAACAATTGGTTTGTTCAAATTTCAGTGAAAAGTTGGGATTTTATGACACCAAATACTCATTTGCATCCCTACTCCCAGCATACCCATCTCCTAATCAAGGTCCTGCCTAAACTACAACCAAAGCTAGAGCTCTGTGACCAACATGCTTTATCTCACTAGACCTTAGTTAAAGCACATGTATTCACAATTATATTCTTATCCATCCACTGTGGAAAACCTGATCAGCTCTCCCAGAGTGGCTCTACAGGAGCCAGAAGAACCAGAGGACATGTTCACACGTGTGCACTGTCGGACAACACGCTCTGGGACAGCCCACTGTGGATGAATCACCAATGGAGCACCACTCAGACAGGTTACAGCATCTGTATCCTTTGGGCAGCTCTAAACCAGAGAATGAAGTGTAAAGCTAAGCAGGTACATGTCTGCAGGGAGGGAGGCAAGGCTGAGCAAACCAGCACGAGGTATTTCTGGACCTGTTCACAAGTCACCCACACAACCAGACTCAGAAGTGTGGTGTGTGTGCACACAAGCCATAACAGCTCCCTGTGTCATCTACAGACTGGTCCTGCCCCCATCAGTCCAGAGGGGTCACACAAACAAATCCTACTGCAGACTTCATTCTATTCCTAGGACAGCACCAGAATTCCCAGCCTTCCTTCAGGTAAGCACCTCTGTTGACACTGTCTGTACCTTTCTCCAGGTACTGGCTGCTTCCTAAAACTTCCCTCCTTAAAGCCTGTCTTACCAACTGTACTCCTGTATTTTTGGGACTCCTTTGTCATGTCCCCATTAGTGCTATTCAAGCCCTGGAGCACCGCCCATCTTTGTTCTGTCCTGAGGCATTGTCCCCCTGCTCCCTCTTTCATTCCTGACTCAGTCCCTCAGTGCTGCCAGTCACCTCGGGCCTTGTCTCACCAGCTGTAAAACGCTCTTCAGGAGAACAGGATTGTACATTTGGGATGATTTCGTAACACAGCAGCTGTGCTTTGCTTTTTCCTAAAGAAGTGCTAATTTTCTCAAGTGACAAGCAGCAGTATCAAATTAATGCTGCCTTATACCTAGGAGGTTTGAGTATTTCCAAACCTGCAAACACAAGTGTAATTGCATTTTTATGCAACTGTCTTGTTAACCTTTCTTAATCACAATTTTAATTCAAGAACATCTCGCTCCTTTTGTCTCTGTCCAGGGAAAAACCTAACTTGCACAGAAAAATCTGTAAGAATTTACAAGAAAAGTTACAGAAATAAAATGTGCAATGTCACATCAAAAAAAAGCATACTACAGCAACTATCCCATCCAAGTGTTTTTCCCACACTGTCAACAGCCACCAAGAACAGGAGAGCAGTGACAGAAGCCTCACCTCCACCAAAACCCAAAGGGCACTTGGAGGGCCCAGCTGTAAGCCTATGAGGAGGTTCTCAGAAGAACAAATTATTCCAGTTCTCATTGTTCCACTTTAATCACAGTCCTTAAATGAATTTTATCATGCAGAAAGTCAGCCTTCATAGCAACTTGGTTTCCTTGGCTTCCAAATATATCAAGGCAGAGAACAGACCATCAAGCCTGATCCCCACAAGACTTCCAAATTTGCAATATATCACCCTTGGTTCTCAGCCAAGGCCTGACATAACCTATCTGCTTAGAATACTATGATATGCACAGCAACCTGGGATTTTGGGATGCTTTCTCTTACACTTTTCATGTGCTCTGTCAGTGGTTCATTCAGATGCCAATGAAGAATGACCCACCTCCAGCTGCAAGGGCATTTCTATATCTGAAATTCACCAGCCAGAAGTTTGAACCTTGTGGTTTTATTCAATAAAATTAATTAATGCTCCCACAAGACAATTATGTCTTAAGTGTTTAACATAGCTTCCTTTAGGATGACACAAATTAGCGAGAACCTAGAAAAGCCACAGAAATGCAAAACACTCAAGAACCACATCCCACTGAGGAATGACTTTATGCTGATTCCCTGCAGCATTTCTCCTTGACAGGGTCAGTGACAGACGCCACCAGTCTATAAAGGAGTCAGTTCTAGTCAGAATAGCTGCCACCATCACAGAGGTCTCAGCAGTAGCTGGGGCCCCTACAGTGCCTGATAATAGGCAAGAATTATAAATAGAAACTCAGCTCCATACCTTGAAGTTCTCATGGAATAAAGTTTATTATACGATGGTCAATTTCCTGTCCCACCCCTCTGTCACTTTCCTGAGCCACCACTGCTGACAAGCTCCATCAAATCGTATGCTTGCTTTTCAACAAGCAATCCGAAATGCCTGAGCAGGAGTTCATCTCAAGCAGCCCCAGACGCACGCAGAAAAAGGGATTTGGAAATGAGCATCCTGCCAACAAAGCAAGACAGATCAGTCCTTCTTCAGACGTGTCCCCTTCCAGCAGGCTGCCCGTGAGCTGTGCCGGACTCCGGCTCCTCAGCCGTGCCCAGGCGGGGCTGCGCTGCCCACGCTGGCCCGGGACCCGGAGCCGCCCCGACCCTGCCGGGAGCCCGTCCCCGCCGGACTCCGCTGGCCCCGGGGCAGCAACACCCAGGCAAAGGAAGGCGAAGAGAGCCCCTTGAGAACCCCGGGAAGG